>WOXC01001002.1:0-346956 GCA_011680675.1 Gymnobelideus leadbeateri
TTGAATTCATTTCTTTCTGGTTCCTTAAAGTATTTTCTCTTTGATGTGACAGCTCTGGAATTTGGCGATAATATTCCTGGGAGTTTTCATTTGGGGATCTGTTTCAGAAGGTGATCGATGTATTCCTTTTATTTCTATTTTACCTTCTGGGTCTAGACTATCAGGGTAGTTTTCCTCAATAATTTCTTGAAATATGATCTGAGCTCTTTTTACATTATGAATTTCAGGTGGTCCAACAATTCTTAAGTTATCTTTCGTCAATCTATTTTCTTGGCCAGTTTTTTTTCCTTTTAAATTGTATTTTCCCCAATTATATGTCAAGACAATTTTTAGCATTCATTTTTACAAAACTTTTGAGTCCCAAATTTTCTCCCTCCCCTTCCCTCTTCCTAAAATGATAGGAAATTTGATACAGGTTATGCATGTGCTATCCTGTAAAACATATTTCCATATTAATCACAGTTGTGAAAAAAGAAACAGATCAAAAGAAAAGAAACACAAAAAAGAATAAAATAAGTGAAAAAATATGCTTTGTTCTATATTCAGAGTCCACCAGTTCTTTATCTGAATATGATAGCAATTTTCCTTCATGAGTCCTTTATACTTGATCATTGTGTTTCTGAGAAAAGGTGAGTCATTCATGTTTAACATCACACAATGTTGGCAATATGGTGTACAATATCTTCCTGGTTCTGCTCATTTCACTTTGCATCAGTTCATACATAGCTCCAAATTGCTCTCCAGAATGGTTGGATCAGTTCACACCTCTACCAACAGTGTATTAGTGTCCTAATTTTCCCACATCCTCTCCAACATTTATTATTTTCCCTTTTTTGGTAATATTAGTCAGTCTGATAGGTGATAATTCAGAGTTGTTTTTATTTGTTGGAGGGGATGTGGAAAAATTGGAATACTAATGCACTGTGGGTGGGACTGTGAACTAATCCAACTATTCTGGAGAACAATTTGGAACTATACGCAAAGAGCTATATAACTGTCACCCTTTGACCTAGCAATACCACTAGTAAGTCTGCATCCCAGAAAAGGACCTATTTGTGCAACAATATTTATAGCATATTTTTTGTGGTGGCAAAGAATTGGAAATTGAGGGGATGTCAATCAATTGGGGAGTGACTGAACAAGCTATGGCATATGATTGCGATGGAATACTGTTGTGTAATCAGAAATGATGAGCAAGATGGTTTCAGAAAATCTGGGAAAATTGAGATGAATTCCTGCAAAGAGAAATGAGTAAAACTAGGAAAACATCATATACATTAACTGCAACATTGTAAGGATGATCAAGCAAGAAAAACTTAGCTACTTTGATGATTCAAGACAATTCCAAAGAACCCATGATGAAAAATGCTATCCACCTCCAGAGAGAGATTTGATGAACTATGAATATAAATAAAAACATAACTTTTAAAACTTTATTTGTCGGGGGCGGAGCCAAGATGGCGGAGTAGAAACAGCTCGTCCAAGCCTCTCTGCCCCCAGATTCTCCACAAACTATGTAAAAAAGGACTCTAAAAATCTTCTGGAGCCCCAGCACCCACAGAACGACACAGAGAAGCTAACCTCCTGCTGAGGTCAGCCCAGCACCCTGCAGGAAGGACCAGCGCAGTGGTCTGGGAGCCGGCAGCGCGCAGAGCGCAGGAGCCGAGCCGAGCCCAGTCCACTTGAGCCGAGGTTTTAGCCCCAGGGCGGCAGGGCCAGCACCCAGCTGGAGGAACCCCAGAACACCAGGAACTGTGGAGACGCCAGAATTATCAACATAGACTTGCCTAGGACAAAGTAAGAGGTTAGTGTCCTATGGACTTTGGGACCTGTATTTGGGAATGCGTCAGCTCCCTCCCCTGGGGGCTAGAAGCTGCTGAGGAGACACGCCACTGTGTAGTTTTCAGAGGCATTTCCGGCTCCCAGCCTACAAATCGTGGGGAGATCCAGCTATCAGTCTTGGGGGGTAATCGCTCTTGCTTTAACCTCCCTGGATCTTGATTGTGATCTAGGGTGGAAGTTGTGGGTGGGTTTATAGCTTGCCAGAAACGGAAGTTGCCCCCCACACGTTCGGGACGAAAATTCCTCTATCTGGCCTTAAAGCCATAGTGTGGCAACAAGCCCAAAAGTCAAGCAATTAAGTGGCAACATGCCAAGGCAAAGGAAACAGAAAATGCAACCCTAGACTCCTATTTTGGGGGCATAGAGCAGGAAAAGGACTGTGAGGTCAGAAGTCCTGCTCCAAAAGCCCCAGGGGAAAACATGAGCGGGTTGCAGGCCATAGAGGACTTAAGAAGGACTTTAAAAATCAAATAAGAGAAGTGGAGGAAAAATTGGAAAGAGAAATGAGAAGGATGCAGGAAAAGTATGAAATGAGGGTCAACAGCCTGACTGAAGAAAATAACACCTTAAAAAATAGACTAACTCAAATGGCTAAGGAGGCCCAAAAGGGCAACGAGGAGAAGAATGCCTTAAAAAGTCGAATTTGCCAGATGGAAAAAGAATCTCAGAAGTTCACTGAGGAGATTCATTCCTTCAGAGTTAGACTGGAGCAAGTGGAAGCTAGTGACTTTATGAGAAATCAAGATGCTGTTAAGCAGATCCAAACAAATGAAAGAATAGAAGGCAATGTGAAATATCTCATGGGAAAAACCACTGACCTGGAAAATAGATCCAGGAGAGACAATTAAAAAATTATTGGACTACCTGAAAGCCATGATCAAAGAAAGAACCTAGAAATCATCCTTAAAGAAATTCTGAAGGAAAACTGCCCTGATGTTTTAGACCCAGAGGGCAAAATAGAGGTTGAAAGAATCCACAGATCACCTCCTGAAAAAGATCCCAAAAGAAAACTCCCAGGAATATTATAGCCAGGTTCCAGAATCCCCAGATCAAGGAGAAAATACTACAAGCAGCCAGGAAGAAACAATTTCAATATTGTGAAACACAATCAGAATAGCCCAGGACCTGGCAGCTTCTACACTGAGGGATCGAAGGGCATGGAATATGATATTCCAGAGGGCAAAAGACCTGGGAATGAACCCAAGGGTTTCCTACCCAGCAAAACTGAGTATTTTGTTTCAGGGGAAAATATGGTCATTCAGTGGAATAGAGGACTTTCAAGCATTCTTGAGGAAAAACCAGAGTTGAATAGAAAATTTGACATCCAGACAGAAGAAGCAAGAGATGCCTGAGAAGGTAATCAGGGAAAAGAAATCAAAAGGAACTTATCAAAGTTGAACTACTTACATTCCTATATGGAAAATCAATAACTGTGAGTGATGATATCTTTCTCACTATGAAAATAATGGAAGAAGGGTGTGTGGTCATATGAATACATATGTGAATATGTGTGTATATGGTTACAGTTATATATGGATAGAGGGCATAAGTTGAATTTGTTGGGAAGGGAGAATACTCATGGGATGAAATTATGAGGTGAGAGAGGAAAGTGGCAAGAGGAGATGGGGAGAGACATGGTAGAGTAAACTATCTCATGTAGGGGAAGTGGTGTAAGGGGGGGAGAATAAGGAAGGCAAAAAGGCAAAACCACATTCCCATTGAATTTGGTTCAGGGAGAAAGTGACATACATACTAAATGGGATATCTCAACCTGCAGCAGGATAGGGGGAAGGGGGATGAGAGGAGGATGATGGATGGGAGGGCATCCTTGGGGGGAGGGGAGGTTGGAAGTACCCACTATAGAAGAGGGACAGGATCATGTAGGGAATGGACCAGGTGGGGGGTGGGATGAGTGGGAGGGAATTATAAGCAGCCTTGAACAATATATCTACTATGATAATGTTTTGCATAGCTAGACATGTACAACATATACTGAATTACTTATATCCCAAGAAGGAATGGGTGACAAGGGAGGAAGGAAATGGATCTGAAATTCGAGGAACATTAAATGTTTCAATATAAATACTATTATTAATACTCTTTTGCCTATAATTGGGAGATAAGATGTGCAGGCATTGGGACACAAAGATTCCTTCGCTAATGGAAAAGTCAATGGGGGTATGGGAGAAGGTATGGGAGAGAGCAGATTGGAGGAAGCGATATCTTGTGGGACTGCTATTCTGGGAGGTTGGGTAGGGGAATAATGGGGGGAAAATGATTGTAACTCAAAATCTGGCGGAAATGAATGATGTAAAACAGAAGTTAATAAAGTATTTGTTTAAAAAAAAAAAAAACTTTATTTGTCTTTCTTATTTTATTTTTTAATCTGTGTTTTCTTTGTAATATTGTTAATATGGAAATATGTTTTCATGATTTCACTTGTATAATCAATATCAAATTGCTTGTCTTCTCAAGGAGGGAGGAAGCGTGGGAAAAAGGGAGAGAATTTAGAACTCAAAATTTTGCTAAAATAAGTGTCAATTTTTTTCACATGTAATTGGGAAATATTCAATAAAAATAGTTTTTAATTATAAAAAATGAGACTCTCACAAGCAGACATTAACAAAATTTTTTTTAAAAAGCTGCTTAGGAATTTGACTTGAAGCCATCTTACCACAAAGCATTTGATGGGGCTTCTAAATAGATGCTTAACATTTTAACTTGTCTTTGTAGTGTCTGAACTCTGTTTACACAGTTAGCTCTAGGTTTATGTCTTTGGGCAAACCATGCCAGGGTTTGGATTCTTTCTTTTGCTAGTTGTTTTCTTTTCAAACGTAGAAACTCTCCTGACCAATAGAACCAGCAACTTGAACTCACGGAGGTGTGCCACAGACTAGAGAGGTCCATCTCAAGACTGATCAGTTTTTCCTAGGGAAGGAGCACAAAATGGAAAAAAAAAAACAATCAGAGACCAGGATCAGATTTGCCTAGCTACTCCATCACATTCTGTCTTCTTAAGCTACTATGTGAAAACAATTTTCATAATGGGGATTGGGGAAGGGAGGGAGATGAGGGTGAGAAATGAGCCCTTCCCCCACCCCACACAGAAGACTTGAATAATCCTGACAAGATCTATAGCTCTGAAGACAAACGAGACCAAAGGTGAGGTCTATATTTTTCAAAGATCCACTGAGCTCTTCTTGCTCAGTAGTCAGTCAGGGAATGACTTTATGAAAGTACAAGTATATTTCTGGGGTCCCCATTAGTTTCAAGAGTGCCTGTTTCCTGGAATGGTCCCTATAGGCCCATTTCCATTGATGCTACTTGGGGCACAATCTACAGTTCAACCCCCACTTCAGTACTATGGATTAGTGAGAATTTGCGTATAATCATTGGTGTGCTGAACAAATATTTACTGATTTACAAACATCCTGGATATATTACAGTTATAGTTCTCAGTATCAGGGCTGCCAAGGACCATGAAGCTACAGATGGAGTGATAAGCAGTGACAGAAATGGGCCTAAAGCCCTTAGGGAGCTATCTTTCTAAGTGCTATGTGACACTTTTTTACTATGAAAAGAATGATAGTAGTAATGGTAAGATTCCCAAGTTACTCCATAATGTAGCTGAACTATAATACTAATAGACTGTAGTGATATTTTAGCTAATAATATTGCTAATACTACAAGTAGTCCTCAATTTATAGACGGAGTTTTGTTCCAAAAATGTGTATGCCAGTTGTCTGGAATTTGGAACACATTTCCCAATAGGAATAATATTGTTAAGGGGTTAGGTTTCCAGGCTAGCCAACAAAAGTTTTTTTTATTCCATAATGAACTCTAATATAAAAGTCCTGGCTACATATGTCTGGGCAAGTCACTTAACTTCCTTAGACCTAAGAGTTCTCATCTATAAAACGAGGAAGTAGGAATTGGCCTCTGATGTTCGTTCAAGCACTAGAACTTTGATTCTACAATCCTAAAAAACATTCCTGTCCCTACACAATATCCCTCCCAACCCCACCAATGAATCTCTAACTGACAAATCTTTCACAATTGAGAATTGAGGTAGTGTGGCATAAAGCTGCTTTTTTTGCTTGCTGGAGGGGGAGAAGTAGGGTAATTGGGGTTAAGTGACTTGCCCAAGGTTGCACAGCTAGTAAGTGTTAAGTATCTCCATAAAGCTACTTTTGATACCACTAGCCTAAACTGTCCTCATTTTTCATAGTCATTTCTCTCCTTCATCCGTACCCTCTTCTGAGGCTATAGAATGTATAAACATTTCAAGTTTTATCACAACAGTTCTCAAGGTAACAACGATGAAACATCTAGTAATTAACAGTTTGAACATGGCCTTTGATAAGTACAAGTAGATGCTGAACTGGGTGTTTGTTAGCTGGGGACTACCTCAAGAGGTGATTACCAGTATAGCGACTAGAGAAGTGGACCTACAGTGAGGAAGACCTGAGTTCAAATACCACCTCTGACACAGCAAGATGTTTAAGGGATCTCAATTTGACCCCTTTGTTTTACCTTTAAGGAACCCTCAGATTAATAGTAATGTATGGCTTTGAGAGTTAAATTTTAAAGAAAGCTGGGCAAGGCTTTCAAATTGTGGTTGTGGAAAAGACTTGAGAGTCTCTTGGACAGGAAAGAGATCAAATCAATAAATACCTAAAGAAATTGATTCAGATAGTTCTTTGAAAGGACAAATAACGAATCTAAACCTTAGATACTTTGGCCACATAATGAGAAGACAGGACTCATTGGAAAAGACTGTGATGTTGGGAAAGATTAAAGGCAAAAGGAGAAAGGGAAGGCAGAGGATGAGATGGATAGTTTTTGTCATTTAAGCAATGAATGTGAGGTTGGACAGACTTTGGAAGATAGTGGAGGATAGAAGGCCCTCTTGTACTGTGATCCATGATGGGGTGAAGAGTCAGACATGATTGAAAGACTGAACAACAATATATGGCAACAGGTATCAATCAGAGCAGCTAACTTGCCCAAGACTGCAAAGAGTTTGAACTCAGATCTGCTGACTTCAATGCCAATGTTATTTTCACTGCCCCATCTGTCTATTATTAAAAACACCAATAATATGAAAATTCAGTGAAATTTTGGTTAAATAGGTTTTGTGCGCTAGTTTGGGGACTTAATCATCACAATATTACTTTCAGAGAAAAAGGCAATAAGTATCCCCAATAAGTGAATTAACAAAAAACGTTTAGAGCACAATTTGCGATTTTTCTGCATGTGAAATGTAGCAAGATTGAATGGAGAGAAGAAGAAAAGAGGGAGAACCATGGAAAGAAGGATAATAGCCATAGGACTGATAATAGTCCTTGGGGGAAAGGAAGAAGAGAACTCTTATGTGGGTCCTCTTAGGATACAGTCTATTTCCTAATTAAGAAGAGATGAAAGGGTGGAACCAAGATGGTGGAGTAGAAACAGCTCCTCCAAGCCACTCTGCCCCCAGATTCCCCCCAAACTATGTAAAAGGGGACTCTGAACAACTTCTGGGGCCCCAGCACCCACACAGAACGACACAGAGAAGCTAACCTCCCACTGAGGACAGCCCAGCAGCCCTGCAGGAAGGACCAGTGCAGCGGTCTGGGAGCCAACAGCGTGCAGCACGCAGAGTGCAGGGAGCGCAGCCCAGTGGAGCCCAGGTCCGCATGAGCTGAGGTTTTAGTCCAAGGGCGGCAGGGCCAGCAGCCGGCTGGAGGAACCCCAGAACACCAGCAGCTGTGGCAACTCCAGAATTATCAACATAGACATGCCTAGGACAAAGTAAGAGGTTAGTGTCCTATGGACTTTGGGACCTGTATTTGGGGAATGCATCAGCTCCCTCCCCTGGGGGCTAGAAGCCACTGAGGACAAACGCCATTTTGTAGTTTTCAGAGGCAGCTCCAGCTCCTGACCTGCGAATTTGTAGGGAGATCCAGCGATCAGTCTTGGGGGGTAATCACTATTGCTTTAACCTCCCTGGATCTGGATTGTGATCTAGGGTGGAAGTTGTGGGTGGGTTTACAACTTGCCAGAAATGGAAGTTGCCCCCCACACGTTCGGGACGAAAATTCCTCTATATGGCCTTAAAGCCATAGTGTGGCAACAAGCCCAAAAGTCAAGTAATTAAGTGGCAACATGCCAAGGCAAAGGAAACAGAAAAATGCAACCCTAGACTCCTATTTTGGGGGCATAGAGCGGGAAAAGGACTGTGAGGTCAGAAGTCCTGCTCCAAAAGCCCCAGGGGAAAACATGAGCGGGTTGCAGGCCATAGAGGACCTTAAGAAGGACTTTAAAAATCAAATAAGAGAAGTGGAGGAAAAATTGGAAAGAGAAATGAGAAGGATGCAGGAAAAGTATGAAATGAGGGTCAACAGCCTGACTGAGGA
The DNA here is from genome assembly GCA_011680675.1 of Gymnobelideus leadbeateri. Classification (NCBI taxonomy): domain Eukaryota; kingdom Metazoa; phylum Chordata; class Mammalia; order Diprotodontia; family Petauridae; genus Gymnobelideus; species Gymnobelideus leadbeateri. The sequence continues at coordinate 8,241 of WOXC01001002.1, forward strand.
AAACAACACCTTACAAAATAGACTAACTCAAATGGCAAAGGAGGCCCAAAAGGGCAATGAGGAGAAGAATGCCTTAAAAAGTCGAATCTGCCAGATGGAAAAAGAATCTCAAAAGTTCACTGAGGAGATTCATTCCTTCAGAGTTAGACTGGAGCAAATGGAAGCTAATGACTTTATGAGAAATCAAGATGCTGTTAAGCAGATCCAAACAAGTGAAAGAATAGAAGGCAATGTGAAATATCTCATGGGAAAAACCACTGACCTGGAGAATAGATCCAGGAGAGACAATTTAAAAATTATTGGACTACCTGAAAGCCATGATCAGAGAAAGAACCTAGAAATCTCCCTTCAAGAAATTATCAAGGAAAATTGCCCTGATGTTTTAGATCCAGAGGGCAAAATGAGGTTAAAAGAATCCACTGATCACCTCCTGAAAAAGATCCCAAAAAGAAAACTCTCAGGAATATTATAGCCAGGTTCCAGAATCCCCAGATCAAGGAGAAAATACTACAAGCAGCCAGGAAGAAACAATTTCAATATTGTGGAAACACAATCAGAATAGCTGAGGACCTGGCAGCTTCTACACTGAGGGGCTGAAGGGCATGGAATATGATATTCCAGAGGCCAAAAGAACTGAGAATGAACCCAAGGGTCACCTACCCAGCAAAACTGAGTATTTTGTTTCAGGGGAAAATATGGCCATTCAGTGGAATAGAGGACTTTCAAGCATTCTTGAGGAAAAAACCAGAATTGAATAGAAAATTTGACATCCAGACAGAAGAAGCAAGAGATGCCTGAGAAGGTAATCAGGGAAAAGAAATCAAAAGGAACTTATCAAAGTTGGACTATTTACATTCCTGTATGGAAAAGCAATAACTGTGACTGATGATATCTTTCTCACTATGAAAAGAACGGAAGAAGGGTGTGTGGTCATATAAATACATATGTGAATGTGTGTGTATATGGTTACAGTTATATATGGATAGAGGGCATAGGTTGAATCTGTTGGGAAGGGAGAATACTCAAGGGATGAAATTATGAGGTGAGAGAGGAAAGTGGCAAGAGGAGATGGGGAGAGACAGGGTAGGGTAAACTATCTCATGTAGAAGAAGGAAGGGGAAGTGGTTACAAGGGAGAGGGAGAATAGGAAGGAAAAAAAAGGCAAAACCACATTCTCATTGAATTTGGTTCAGGGAGAGAATGACATACATATTAAATGGGATATATCAACCTGCAGCAGAATAGGGGGAAGGGGGATGAGAGGAGGGATGATGGATGGGGGAGCATCCTTGGGGGAAGGGGAGGTTAAAAGTACCCACTATAGAAGAGGGACAGGATCATGTAGGGAATGGACCCGGTGGGGGCTGGTATGAGTGGGAGGGAGTTATAAGCAGCCTTGTACAATATATCTACTATGATAATGTTTTGCATAGCTAGACATGTACAACATATACTGAATTACTTATCTCCCCAGAGGGAATGGGTGACAAGGGAGGAAGGAAATGGATCTGAAATTCGAGGTCTCAACATTAAATGTTTCAAATATATATAAATACTATTATTAATACTCTTTTGCTTATAATTGGGAGATAAGATGTGCAGGCATTGGGACACAAAAATTCACCTTCCTCTAATGGAAAAGTCGAAGGGGGTATGGGAGAAGGTATGGGAGAGAGCAGATTGGAGGAAGTGATATCTTGTGGGACTGCTATTCTGGGAGGTTGGGTAGGGGAATAATGGGGGGGAAATGATTGTAACTCAAAATCTGGCGGAAATGAATGATGTAAAACAGAAGTTAATAAAGCATGTGTTTAAAAAAAAAAAGAAGAGATGAAAGGATGACAGAAAAATACATCTCCTAGAAATCCTAGGGGCAAAGTCTAAGTTGCGTTACAGTAGTATGAACCAATAGAAAGAGGGAATTTGCCAATACCCAGCTCATAAAGAGTAATCACAAATTGAAGGGAAAATACTCCCTAATTCTCTTACGAATTAGAGACTGGGTTACTGTTGTTGTTTTGTACTCCCCCACCCCCATTTTCAAGGATAATTCCGATTTTAGGACATGGAGCCAAAGAACAACTGAAACTATGTATAGAGGGGAAATCTGGTTTCTCTAGCATAGTGCAGACAAACTTAAAACCCATGTCACTTAGGCTCAATTAGGTCTGATTCCCACCACGAAGGATAAAGCTTTTCTTTTTTCCTCTCTCAACATCATATTTACCACCCCAGAGAGCAACTGCCCCATTGTCTGAACTTCTCAGACGAGCTACATCTCTTCTACTTGGCTTCTTTCCTTTTTGTGTGGCAATGGTCCTCTTACTAGTCTAAGGGGATGTGGACTTTTCCAATAAAACTCTAAGATTTTGATGCCTCTACTCACCAGAAACCAGTCTCCTTCTCATCTCTACTGCATTTCCATGGGATTTACTCATGGAAGTATGGCAGAGCTATATGCAGTTTTAAAAATCTTAACTATGGAAAAAGGAAAAGGGAGGATAAAGCAGTGATGATGGACTAGGATAAAAATACTTTTAGAAGTGAGATACAGAGAGCAATAGAAGGATAAAAGGTTATAGTCTGAGAAGGGCATTTCAGAGTTCTGGATCATGGAAGGACTGGGTGACCATGAGATAGAGAATTCGTCTATCTACGTGTGGCTGAAGTAGAATAAAAATAGAGGATGTGGAGTTAAGGAGGATGGAATTTTTGAGGGGATTTCAGCAAATGTATTGAAGCCCCACAAATACAAGTTTACATGTTGTCATAAAAAAGACTGTAAGCTAGATGCTGGACTCTGAGAGAGGAGGAAGGGTGGTATTATTATTAACTCCACTGGGTTCTGATACAGTGATATAAATGGATAGAGTCAACTCCAAAGGAGGAGAAAAAGATAAGTGATGGCGATATAGAGAGAATATGAAAGCAGCCCTGAGGATGAGAGAGTAAGTCTATTCCTCCTCCTGGTATCAGGAACATGAGAGAAGGTGCATGCAAGATCTTCTGGGGGAAGATAGGTTTCTATAAGTACTGGAAGGTGAATGGAAAGACAAGGGTCTAAAATGAAGTTTCTTCACAATAGAATGAAAGTTCTAGAGGGTACATTGGGAGGGCAGAGTAAAATGGAATGGGAGATGTAGGGCTCATGTGAATGGGAACAAGTAAGCAGGGAGGAGCATAAGCGGAAAGGACATTCCCCCCAGCAGCCATCCACTCTAAAATTCAGTGTTAGGAGAGGACGAGAAGGTAGTTTGCCTGGGGAAGCACTATTTGATTGGAGACACACTGACATGGGTGCTCTGACAATGAAGGATAATATCAGTATGTTCTCTCTCAGAAACCAGGAAAGAAGGGAGATTAGTGTGCGATTTAGTAAATATTCCATAATCAGGGCCCCGGGGCTTGAATAAACTTACATTCAGAATATTTTCTTTGCCTCCTCCCAAGATGGCAAGGAATGATTGATGCAGTTGGAAGATAGATTGTACAGGGAGCATGATCCTAGCATGGTCTGGTGAGTGACTGAAGATGCAATATCTGAGACTTGTGATTTACGGATGCTCTATAGTCACTGAGTGCTAAGGAATCTATGCTGTTCTCCATTATGAGAAGTGCGTGTGTGTGTCTGTGTGTGTATGTGAGAAATGGAGACAGAGAAATAGAGTGTGTGTGTTTATTAAGTGTTTACTTTGTGACAGTCACTGTGATAAGTGCTTAGGATACAGACACAGGCAAGCAAGGCAGTCCCTGCCCTCAAGGAGAAGACAAAAGATAAAGGAGATTGGAAAGTAGGAGTGGGGGAGGGAGAAAAGGGAGATATTCTGGAGTGATCAGGGAAAGAGTAGGGAAGCCAGGGCACTGCCAAGATGAGGCAAAAGCTGTCCTATCAGAGACTGGGGACCTAGGGGTTGAGTCCAGGTTATGGGAGGGGAGAAGAGAGGTGGTAGGTATTCAGATGAGGGAGAAAAGGTGCCTTTTCTCAGGGAGCCCGGAGTCTGATGGGTGGGTGTGAATGGGCAAATACTTTATATTCCCATCACATCTTCCTAGTAAATGGAGGATTTGGAGGGAAGGGCTACAGAGTGGGGAGGGGAGCTGCCTTCTGTCTCCACTGCCTGGCACAGGGTATTCGTGGCAGCTGGAGGCAGCCAAGTGGCAGTGATGGACACAGGCTGCTTCATTCTTATCCTTATATTGGCTCTACCGTTTATATTGGATACACCTGTGTCTGGGAGTTGAATGGACAATTCTCACCCAGAAGGGGCAGAGGAATAGGAGGAGAGAGAATTGTGTAAATGCCATGCTTGTTCCCATCATGCTTACTCCATGGTCAGGAGGACCACATTGGGGATTCTTAATGAGGAGCAACCAGTATTCTTTCCTCCCACCTCCCATGCCCCTCCCTGTCCTCCCTGTCCTTTATGCATCTCCCCTTTTAGAATCTGTTTCAAATTCACTCCCTTCAGAATTTCTCTTAAGGTGAGCCTTCCCATGACCATGACCACCTCCAAAATCTGTCACTGAGAAATGGAACAGTGTTGGACCTCGTCTTCATTGTAGACAATTTTTCCTGTCCATGAGCCTACTTTTCCACAGGGTGTGCCAGCATTTATGAACAGGTAGAACAGGGACTATCTCACTCCACCTCACCCCTATCAGACTGGAAGGACCCTGAGAGAAAAGATAAGGTCTCCCTATCAGACTGAGAGTTCCATGAGGGCAAGAACTGAGCTCTACCCCATCAACTTTCTGAGAGCAAAAGCAAGTTCTCACCTGTAGACTTTTAGAAGGCAATGATTTTCTTCTCTATCAAACTTGGGTTTCCCTGAGGTCAAGGACAAGGTCTGCCCCATTAGACTGGGAACTCTTTAAAGCCTGGCATCTATCACTAGGCAAGTCTCTCTCACTCTCTGCTCTCTGATTATGGGGTCCCTGAGGGATTCACCTGTATCTTCCCCATCAGACAGAGAACTCCCCAGAGGATGGAAATATTTTTCTTATAAGACTAGGAGGTTTTTTGTTTGTTTGTTGTTTTGTTTTGTTTGTTTTTTTTTTGCTTTTTGGAGGGCAACTGGGGTTAAGTGACTTGCCCAAGGTCACATGGCTAGTTTATGTGTTAAGTGTCTGAGGTCAGATTTGAACTCAGTTTCTCCTGACTTCAGTGCTGGTGCTCTATTCACTGTGGCACCTAGCCACCCCAAGACTGGGAGTTTTTAAGTAATGGCCATCCCATTACCACTGCCTTCCCAAACAACAATAATATCCAAGGACATTTCTTATTGGTGGCCATACATCTGGGACATTTCTGGAATTAAGAACCTTCAGGGGAGGCTTCAAGCCTTCATTGACACTAAGGGGAAGGAAAGGGTTTGGGGCACCATTTCCTTCCGAATCTCTAATTCCCAGGGCACACACACAGCACACACAGCTGTATGTGAGTGGTAAGGGGGTATAGGACAGAGGTAAACCACTTTTAGGGGAGAAAATATTCAAGCCTACAAAGCTAATGAGTTGTAGGCAGAAAACCAAGAATTAGTTCTAATTTCCTACCCTCTGACTGAAAAACCAAGGTATTAGGAGAAATGCCACAGGTCAATGTACACTCGAAAAGACATTACTCTTTCTCCCTACCTCTTCCCCTTGGCTTCAACCCAGATCTGATGTTGCCAATTGAGATATGGTAGGGACTAAGGGCCATTAGGATAGAAGGGGGGCTTTAATGTGCTCTGGTTTGTGCAACAACCTCAGTTCATATCTGAGGGATTATAAATCAGCCAGTCTCACTGGTCTGTGTATAGAATTATAAATTTGGGATAGCTAGGTGGTGCAGTGGCCTGGCCCTGGCCCTGGAGTAAGGAGGGTCTGAGTTCAAAACCAGCATCTGACACTTGATACTTAATACTTTTGTGATCCAGGCCAACTCACTTAACCCTAATTGCTGGGGAGTGGAGGAGGGGTGGGAAAGAGTAGGATTTTAGGTTTGAATTAAAGGATCATGAGATTGAGAGATAGAAAAGAACCTTGAAAATTAAATGCAATCCCTTCTTTTTCTCAGTAAAGAAGCTAAAGCCCAGGGCAAAGAGAGATTGGCTTGGCCAAGGACATACAATTAGGAAGAGAGAGAGAGAATTTGAACCCTGGGCCTCTAATTCTAAATTCAATGCTGTTCTTGTGACAACTTTTAAAGGTTTGGAGCTAGTTTGGGTAGGTACAGTGGCATTGAGGTTTCAAGTCTGTTTTTCAAGTTTAAGGTATGGATGGAGAGAAGAATATTTCAGATTTTAGTTTAGGCCTTAGAGTTTGATGTTTGGGGGTAGATTTTGTTTCTATTTTGTTTATGGGTTATGACTTAGGGTCACCTAAAACCCATCTCCACCAGGGCCCCCAAGGCTTCTAGTATGGATCCTTAGAAGCAGCCAATCTGGGGAAGGCCAGGACAGGGGAGGTAGAAGAGCTGGGGACACTGGACCAATGAGACACCCTTCCTCTCTCTTCCCTTCCCTCTCCCCTTCCTCCACCCTCCCCCTTCACAATGGAAGCTATTTCTCCAGAGGCAGCAACCTGCTGGCTGGACTTTGCCAGGTCAGTTATTACCATTATTATTTACTTTCCCTCCCCCGCCCCCTTTTCTAGCACACCAATTAAGGAACACAGTGTGCTAAACAGGGCAATTAACCTTATTAGAAATGCAGAGGCATTAAAAAAAGATTCTCTCGCTGCCAACTGTTTTTCTCCAAAAAAGATACTGGTGCCTGAATTTGGAAATGGCTGAGCTGGATTTGCCAGTTAATACTTAACTGTTGCTTTTTATCCCAAGGACAGAAGGCAGTGTGGGATAGGAGAGCAAACTTGGGAGCAGAGTCAGAAGACCTAGCTTTTAACTCCAGCTGGCTTATATACAAATTCTCTTTATGACTTTGGGCGAGTGACATCCATCCTCAGTCTCTTCATCTATAAAATGGATTTTACAAGGTATGGAACCACTTGATCGAGTGGCCAGTGAAGAATCCCGATGGTTGTGAAATATTGGATGTGATAGTGCTGGGAAATGCACAAATATAAAATGTAAAATATTTTTAAAAATTTGCAAATGCAAGGGTACATAAGGGAATGCTGTAGAAGCCAGCTGGTGCTACAGTGCAGCCTTGGGGATACCAAACTCTTTGCCACTGCTATCAAACATTTGGCTGTAACTCAGAGCAGAGATCCAGTGAGCTATTCTTATTGGGAAAGCATCCTCTACTGCAGTATGGCCCAAAGAGGGTCAGTTGGCTCAGGGTTCGGTCCAGGGTGAGGTGAAGATACAACCAAAACAATGTATTTGTTACCTGGCTTTTGATAAAAAGCTCATTTTCCTCTTCTTCCTGGTCATAGGTGGAACTCCCTGGCCCAGCAATCTGCCCAAGAGATAAAGTGTGTGTGTGTGTGTGTGTGTGTGTGTGTGTGTGTGTGTGTGTGTGTGTGTGGCTCAGTGCAGCCCATCTCCATTACCCAATGAATTAACAATAATAATGGATATTTACACTGTGCATAAAAAGTTTGCAAAGAGTTTTATATACTAATGATAACGGTAGACACACATGTAGCTCTTTAAGATTTGTGAAAGGTTTTACATATGTTGTCTTAATTGACCTTCACAACCACCTTGTGAAGTAGATGCTTTTATTATCCCCTTTTTATATATGAGGACACTGAGGCTGACTAGTTAAGTCATCTTGGGGTGACATAGCTAATGTTCCAGGTAGGATTTGAACTGAGCTCCTCCTGACTTTAGCTTCAATACTCTATATAGTATATTATATAATCTTATTTTTTCCTCTGCACAATTTTCACATCTTTATGAAATGGGCTCCAGAGGCATTATTACTCCCCACTTAACAGATAAGAAAACTAAAGCACAAAGAGGTATTGATTTGTCCACAGTCATGTAACCAGTATCACTGTCAGGATTTGAATTCAAGTCTTCTGGGGACTCCAAATACAACCCTCTAACCACTGCACTAACCCCCCCCCCCACCCTAAGCCAGATTTAAGAGACATTTTGCCAATGAGATCATAAAGCATCAGACCAAGATGAAGGGGTAGGGTTGCCAACAAGTTCCATCCAGATAAACAAATATACAGCCAGTCCTCACAAAACAGCCTATTGATGGATGGAATACTGTTCACTCCCAAGAAGCCTGTGAGTGTGGAGGGCTTGGCATACAAGCCAACCCCTTTCCTAATGCACTATGAATGTTAGCATCCAGAACAATCTTAAACAATTAAGGTCTAAGAACAATAGCCTCAAATCAGCAAAATACACTTAGCTCTGCAGTCTCTCCATCCAGTTGAACCTGCTTAATTACTAATTTGCAAATAGTCGAGAGAAGCAGCAGCATCATAGTGTTGGCTATCCTGAAAAAGTACGGATGGGGGGGCATAGCCAAAGGTCCAAAAGTGCACCACAGGACTCCTAGAACCTGAAATGTGTGCTTCTGGCAGCCACTTCCTCCATTCTGCCCAATCTCAGACCGTGGACCAGAACATAGGACTGCATTCAGCTAAAGAAGAGGTGAGATCACTTCTGAGATAATAAATACAAAGGGAATCCCAAACCTTAAAGCACGATACAAACATTAGTTACTATTATTGTTGTCTTCATTGCCATGGGAGACCTCACCTACACATGTTGTTTTCATCAGTGTTGACACTGACGTGGCACTGCACAACATATCGTTCTTCCCTATACCACACACACACAAATAGCTAGATATCCACTGGGGACAGAATTAAAGAGTTGAATAAAAGGCAGGAATATTTTTTTCTTTTTTTAAAATTGTACTTTATTTTTCTAATTACATATAAAGACAAATTTAACATTATTTTTTTTTCATTTAGTTCTGACGGGGCGGCTAGGTGGCACAGTGAGTAAGAGCACCGGCCTCGGAGTTGGGATGACCCGAGATCGAATCCGGCCTCAGAAAATGAGCACCCACACATAAATAATGACTAGCCGTGTAACCTTGAGCAAGTTACTTAACCCCAATTGCTTTTAAAAAAAATTAGTTCTGACTTTTCTCCCTTCCTCCCTCCCTAAGAATAAGCAATTTGATATACATGTGCAGTATTATAAAACATATTTCCATATTAGTCATATTGTGAAAGAAGAAACAGCCTGAAAGGGGAAAAAAAACATGAAAAAAATAAAGTGAAAATAGTATGCTTTGATCTGCATTCAGACTCCATCAGTTCTTTGTCTGGATGTGAATAGCATTTTTCCTTTGGAATTGTCTTGGATCACTGTATTGCTGAGAATAGCAAGTCAATCATAGTTGATCATCATACAATGTGGCTGTTACCGTATATGATGTTCTCCTGGTTCAACTCACTTCACTTTGCATCAATTCATATAAGTCAACTTTCTAGGTTTTTCTGGAATATGGCTCAGGGCAGGGATATTCTTACTACCTTGTGTGGACTTGGGAAAATCACAGAGTCATAGAGCAAGAATGGGAAAAGGGCTTTAATCCATCTAGGACCCTTAGCTGATCATGTAGTTTAGCTTCTTCTTTTGAAAAATGAGATCACTTAGTCCTAGATTTTTTTTAATATATAAACAAAATCGTATAGTAAGTGGTAGAAGTAGGATTTGAACTCAGGGCATAAGACTCCAAGTTCAGTGCTATTTTCACTGTGCTATATATTTTTTAAATGTCCTTTGTTTCCAGTCTACAAACTAAGAGGGCTAGACTAAATGTGCCTCTTAGATTAAAAAACAAAAGGTTCTGCCATCCTAATCCTATCCATAAAACACGTGTCATTCCACACACCTTTGACACTACACAGAGACACATATATAAAATAATCGCCTACTAGAGAACTATGTAGACATCAGTGACAATCTCTTTTAGGATTTCAAAACAGCTGATTGCTAGTCACAATTTAGTTATACCCCCTAAATCAGAAGTGCTCTGTTTTGTTTTTGTTTTTAAACAGATGTCATCTACACGAAAGACTGGGTATGTTTGTGTTTTCACCAATTGAATGACTTGGTTCAGCCCCTACTTACTTAGCAACACCCCTTATCCCTTCTCTTGAATGTATTTGCTTGAATTGCTATTATCAAGGTCATAATTTTAGAGAAATATTTACTCCCAGGGGTAACATAAATGTAAGTTTATAATATGAAATGAGAGGTGGTTTGGCTTGGTGGATAGAAGTCTCTCTTGTAGTCAGGAAATTCTGGGTTCAAGTCTAGCCTTTGACTCTATTGCTCTTGTAATCCTTAACAAATCCTTTAACTTCTCAGTGCCCCAGGCAACCCTCAAAGGCTGTAATTTGTAGAGAAGATACTAACCAGTACTGGTACAAAGAATTTCTTCACTTTGGAAATCTCTATACCAATGAAATCACAGGTCCAGTCTCCATATTCTATCCCCTCTTTTTCAATCATTTCAGTTGTGTCTGATTCTTCATGACCCCCATGGGATTTTCTTAGCAAAGATACTTCTTCAGTGGTTTGCCATTTTTTTCTCCAGCTCATTTTACGATGAGGAAACTGAGGCAAAGTGATTTGGCCAGGGTCACAGAGCTAGTAAGTTATTGACACCAGATTTGAACCCAGGTCTCCTGATTCCAGGTCAGGCACTCAATCCACTCCACCACCTAGCTGCCCTATTCTATCCCCTGTGTAATGTTGAATCTCAGCCCTCTACCCTCACCCCAGACAGTGACTTTTGCTTACTCCACCCACACTAAGCCTCAGGGAGAATAAAACCTAGAAGTCTAAGTTTTCCAGATTCTAATCCCAACCAGCACATCAGCAGCCACATTCACATTCCTGACCTGGGCTATCCTAGCAACCTTGTTAACATTAAGGAATGGAATCTTGAACAAAATCAGATACAAGTGAAAGGACTGAACAACTACAAAAATGCTAATGAATGCAAGAATTCCCTGGACTCAAGCCTACACTGGGACAAGCAGCTGGTGTTGATTCTACTCCCTCGTCCCTCCCTTTCCCTGTCAGTCATCACCAAGGCTGAAGAGCAGGTGTGTTCATCAATCTATAGCACCCGCCCTTTGGTCCTGGAACAGAGTTTATTGTGTTTCTCTACCTGGCCTGCTATCAAAGTCTTTCCAAAGCAAACAGCATGAGTCGGGGGAGTGAGATGCAAAGCCCTTGATAGCCTTTTTTTTTCCTCCCCAGATCTCATTGAAAAGTCCTCGGGTCAGGGGTGGGCTTTCCTGTCACTGAACTCCAAAAGCCTGCCAGCTGGGGCAAGGGAAGCAACACCATCCCTACTAGCATCAATAGCATATGACTATACAGATGGACACACATGGCCCCATGAGATGTAAACATTCACACGTTACACACTTAATGCTCACACGCCTACATACTCAACTCCAAAGAAATATACCACTTCACAAATATATACATTAAAAAAAAAAACACTTCCATACACATACTCCCAGTCCCAGAGAATCACAGAAGCCCAAATTTAGAGGGGTCCTTCAAGGTCATGTAGTGCCTGAGCAGAGTGCCTTTCAACAAGTGTCCTTTCCCCTAGTGTCCCATTCTCCTTCTGGTTAATTCTCATTGTTAGGAAGCTTTTCATCAGGCTTAACACTTCCTCCTCTGACTTCACATATTCATGTATTTATTGATTTTGTCCTTATTCACAAGTGGCACTTACTAAATTTTGCAAAACATGTTATAAATATTAGCTTATACGGTCTTCAGAAGATACCTGTGAGATAAATACTAGTAGCAGAAGTATGCTCGTAAATGTTTAACAACCAGATCTCAAAAAAAAAAAAAGACATGACAAACTTTTAAATGTAATCTGCATTATTAACATTTAGGGCAGGTAGGGGGCACAGTGGATAGAGTGCTGGGCCTGAAGTCAGGAAGACTCAATTTCCTGAATTCAAATCTGGTCTCAGATAGTTATTAGTTGTATGACCCTGAACAAGTCACCACCCTGTTTGCCTCAGTTTCCTCATCTGGTAAATGAACTGGAGACAGAAATGGCAAACCATTCCAATGTCTTTACCAAGAAAACCACAAAGGGGGTCATAAAGAGTCAGACCACAACCAAAAAACAGCTCTCTTAATTCAAAGTCAAGTGCCCTTTCCAGGTCCAACTCAGAAATCCTATCGCAGCACACTGTTTCCTATCCACCCATTCATTCCTTTATTCAATTTACCAGTTTCTTGGTGTTTGTTTGATTTCAAGGATCAGGCATATAGTTGATAGAACATAAACTCATCAAGGGTAGGGACCAAATCATTTTTTGTCTTTGTACCCAGTGACTAACACAGTAATTGGATCTTAATGAATGCATATCAATAGATAGATGGATTTATACCTGGAAGGAGCTAAGACTCTCAGAGAAGCTAAATGATTTGGCCAAAATCATACAGCCTTTATTTAGCATACCTAGGGTTCAAATCTGGGTCCTTTGACCCCCAAACCAAAGCTCCCAGTATGTCATCCCACAACATTTATTAGTTACAAACTATGTGCCAACTTTTGTGTTAGTCACTGAGCATACAGAGAGAGAGAGAGAGAGAGAGAGAGAGAGAGAGAGAGAGAGAGAGTATCCCTGATCTCAAATTTACCTTCTAGGAAGAGAGCTATTGCAAGTACATAGATAAAATGGGCTATGATTGATAGCAAAGGAAATATGCAGACATTGTGCTGTAGGAGAATTTGTGGAGGAAGAGATTTTTCATTCATTCAATAGTCTGTGTATCACATGCTGTCATGCCCAATGATTTTTCCAAGTCTTAACTCTGCCAGAATATCCCAGAATATCTTGATGCTCCCTCACTGGAGGGCAAAGGTTCTACATCTTTGTGTGTGTGTGTGTGTGTGTGTGTGTGTGTGTGTGTGTGTGTGTGTGTGTGTGTGTGATGGACCCCTTGATAGACTGATGAAGCTATAGATGCCTTCTCGGAAGAATATTTTCAAATGCATAAAATAAAATACATAGAATTACAAAAAAAAAACCAATTACATCGCAAATACAAAAATTTAAAAAGAAAAATTAAGTCCATAGACACCAAGTTAAGAACCTCTTACTAGAGGGAGTATACATGACCTACCAACCTCTCCCTCACCTTTTTCCCCATTCTAGCACCCTCTCTCCATCCTCCCCATCCCCCTACATATATTGAACCAGACAAACTGATCATTTGACTCATTCAAATGGCAGCACATTGCTGGGGTGGGTTAAGCCTTTGTGAGGACTCTGCCATCAGGAGATCAGAGAAGAAACATGAACTTTAAATCACCTTCTCTGCATCCACAACCTTTAATAAATCTATTGCAGGGAGATGTTTCACTTGCTGCTGGCGGTTTAGGAAAAGGGCAGTGCTCCAGATAAGCAGTAATATGCCGACGCACAAAGAAATCACTCTTATTCCAGCTTATCGGTCTCCCTTATCGCTCCCTTAAGCAGTCACGCACTGCTTTGTTCCTTCAGCTAACACTATTAACTCAGCACTGCATTAAAAATATCCAAAAAGACCTGAGACGTGCTGTCAATGGCAACTTCCTGATGCAGAGGACCTCAGGCACTTTCTAGATATAGGTTGTGTGTGTGTGTGTGTGTGTGTGTGTGTGTGTGTGTGTGTGTGTGGACTCAAGGATGTTCTAGCTGATCCATGAGCCAAATGTATCTTGGGAAGAAAAAAAAAAACAAATGAACCACCACTTCTATGGTTAGGGCTGCAGAGAGTGTTGGAGTGATTCTTTGAGACCCAGGACAAAGTAGGGTTACACAGATCTGCTTGATCCCCCTCTAGGACCAGGACTGGACATAGAACTCATAGCATTTAGAGCTGGAAGAGATCTCAGGGAGATCACCTAGTCCAGCAGTTTCTAACCTTTTTGTGTCATGGATCTTTTTGGCAGACTGGGGAAACTCCTCATAATAATGTTTTTAAATAATTGAAGGAAATGCTAAATTTCAGTTGGAAGTTATGTCCCTTAGGGATAATATTAGCAAAAGACCCATTTGCCCTTTCATGAGGTCTCATCAAGAGATTTTGCATCAGGAATGATGAGGGGCCTGGAGGCCACGCTGTATAAATATTGACTGAAGGAAATGGAGTTTTTAGTATTATAATAAGGGTGGTAGGTGGGGATCTCGATGGGGTGGAAAGAAAGGGTATGATAAATTGTCTTCAGGTATCTGAAAGGCTATCACATGGACAACATGGCAGCTAGGTGGCGCCATAGTGCATAGAGTGCTGGGTCTAGAGTCAGGAAGGCTCATCTTCCTGAGTTCAACTCTGGCCTCAGACACTTACTAGCTGTGTGACCCTGGGCATGTCACTTAACCCTACTTATCTTCATCTGTAAAATAAGCTGGAAAAAGAAACAGCAAACCACTTCAGTATCTTTGCCAAGAAAACCCCCAATTGCATCATGGAGAGTTGATATGATATGATAAACAACAAAAATCACATGGAAGAGGGACTGACATCATCTCCCGTTTCCTCATCTTATGACACTCCAAAAGTTTTGACCCCGAAAAGACATAACTAGCAGAAGTGGATGGAAGTTTCAAAGAAAAAGATTTTGACTCAAGATAAAAAAATTCCTAATAATTAGAGCTATCCCAAAATGGAATAGTCTTCCTCGGGTTCCCTTTCACTGGTGGTCTTCCATCAAGGGTAAGATGACCACTCGGAGATTTGTTAGAGATTCCATAAATGGAGCCAGTTGGACTATATGCATTCTGCAGTTCCATTCCAAATCTGAAATCCCATGATCCCATGACATCTGCATTAGCTCTATTTTCAGCCTCGTTTCAGCTTGCCCTCAGAGCCTTCTATGATTGTTGTATTGGTCTGTCTTTTCTATCTTCCCCTAAGAACACCCTCATGCCACTAGGAAGCCTGGTGCCACAGGTTTCTATAAGTTTAGAGTTTGAGATCTCAATAGCCAGCCAAGGACACGGAAGTATAATCAGGGCTTTATCGTGATAACAATAACAAAAAGCAGCAATGGAAATAACAACAGTAACAACTATTTCCACTAACTTAGAAAAATTTAGAACTACTCCCAGAAAGTTACTAGACTATGCATGACCTTTTTTATCCAAAGATAAATACCACTGCTGGGCAGCTAGTTGGCACAGTGGATATCGTGCTGGTTCTGGAGTCAGAAAGACTCATCTTCCTGAGTTTAAATGTGGCCCTTAGACAATTACTTTGAGACCCTGAGCAAGTCATTTAATCCTGCTTATCTCAGTTTCCTTATCTGCAAAATGAGCAGAAGAAGGAAATGGCAAATCATTCCAGTGTCTTTTATCACGAACGTTCCAAATGGGGTCACAAAGTCCAGTATGACTGAATGACAACAATATAGCACTACCAGGCTTATAACTCAAAAGAAACCAAAGAAAAAAGAAAAAAGTATTTGTAACATCTGTTTTTGCAGTGGCAAAGAACTGAAAATTAATGGGAGTGCTCATCAGGTAAAGAATGGTTAAACAAATTATGGTATATACATGGAATGGAATGTTATTATACCATAAAAAATGAAAGGGAGAATTTCAGAGAAATCTGGGAATACTTTTCTGAGCTGATACAGAATGAAGTGAGTAAAATCAGTAGAACAAGTTATACAATAACAGCATGATAAAGACTAACAATGACCAAGCACAGTTTCAGAGGACTTGATGATGAAACGTGCTATGCCCCTCCTGACTGAGCAATGATAGTCTCAGGATACAGACTGAGTTAAGTGTATTTTTATATGACCAATGTGGGAATTTGTTTGGCTTCACTATGCACATTTTTATAAGGGTTTTGCATTTTTGCTTGTTTTTCAATGGAAAGGTGTAAGGGAGAAGAAATAATTATATTAGTAATAATGATCATATTACAAAAATAATATTAACAACAACAATAATAGTAGTTATAATCTTGTATTGCTTCAAGGTTTGTAAAGTGCTTTATAAATGTTATTTTATTTCAGCCTCACAACACCCTGGGAGGCTTAGGCACTATTGTTATCTCCATTTTGCAGATGAGTAAACTGAGTCAAGAGGAGGTCAAATGCCTTGCCCATGTCTGAGGCTGGATTTGAACTCAAGACTGCTTGTCTCCAGGTTCCTCCCCTCCTCTCTCCTTCCTTTCTTCTTCCTCTTGCCCCTGATGCTCTCTCATCCTGACATCTCCCTCAGCACCTGAGGTCACCTTGCCTGGAATATCCAACCACCTGAAAGGTCTGCCCACCCTGGAATATCCCTCTGTAAGGCCTACCCCCTTATCCCATTGGTGAATTCCTCCTGAAGCCTCCATTTTGTGGAGGGGCATCTTGAAGATCAAATAAGATTGTGTTTGTAAAATGCTTTGCAAACCGTAAAGTGCTGTATAAATGGAAAGAAGAAAGGAAGGGAAAAGGATTTGTTAAGTGCTTACTATGTGCCTTCCATTATGCTAAACCTAAAATATATTAATACAAATAAGATGGGAATGAAGGTCTAAGGAGAGCTATAGACAAAGTGAGATTGAAAAACATGGAAGAACATGCACCTTTTTCTTTCTCTTGGCTCTCCTCCTGACTTAACATCAAAACTATTCACCTGGGCCTAGTACCTTCATCTACTGCCTTCCCAAATGCCCTCCCACCACCCTTTCCAGCTTCCTTTTCTGTGTGGTCTTGTCCATTAAGATGTGAGCTCCTTGAGGACAAGGGTGGTCTGTCTCTTATTTGTATTAATATATTTTAGGTTTAGCATAATGGAAGGCACATAGTAAGCACTTAACAAATCCTTTTCCCTTCCTTTCTTCTTTCCATTTATACAGCACTTTACAGTTTGCAAAGCATTTTACAAACACAATCTTATTTGATCTTCGCAACAACCCTGTAAGGTAGGTGCTATTGTTATCCGCATTTTATAGTCCTAGAAACTAAGAAAATTTAAGTCACTTGCCCAGGGTCATACAGCTATTGACTCAGGAAGGATCTTCCTACCTCCAAGTCTCAGACCCTATTCATTACGACACTCAGCTGTTTCAAGAGATACCATAAAACTCATAACCGCTGCCACAACCACTTTTCAAATCTGATTGTAAAAAGTCTAAGGAAGACATTCTCCCCACCTTGTACCACAGGAAGAGTGGTGACCGACCAAGCACTCAGTCAGAACCACACCCAGTGATGCTTATTCACTATTTCTTTTTCAGCATCATCTCACACTGATGCATTTTTAAATTAAACTTTTATTTTATTTTACATAAGATCTGCCTTCACCTCTTCCATTCTCCTTTCTCTCCTCAATTTCTACATTGAGAAAGCAAGAAAAAAATATCCTTCTATAAACATATAACGGTCAAGTGAAACAAATCCCCTCATTAGCCACGTTAAGAATGAGAGAGACAGAGACCCAGAGATAGAGATGGAGAAACACAGAAAGAGACACAGAAACAAAGAGAAACTGAGAAACAGAGAGAGAGACAGAGAGACAGACAGAGAGAGACAGAGATAGAGAGACAAAGAGAGACAGAGACAGACACAGAGAGAGTTCTTCATCTACAATCTGAGTTCATCACTTCTGTGTCCAGGGATAAGTAATAAGTTTCATTATGAATTCTTCCGAATTGTGGTTGGCCAATATGTTGATTAAAGTTCTTAAGTTTAATTGTTTGTTCCCAGATGTGCGTTCTGAGTAGAAGGAGGGGCTTAGGTGGATAAGGGCAATAGAAGGACATGGGGATGGAATAGGTCTATGGAGGTTATGGCAGTGGAAGAAAAAGGGATTGGACTGGGGGAATATTATGGAGAAGGGATTAAATAGGACATGAAAATAGAAAAGAATGTAGGTAAGGAGAGATGGGAGGGTGGAGAAATGAGGGTCAATGGGCTAAAGACGAATGCATGATGGGAATGAAGGTCTAAGGAGAGCTATAGACAAAGTGAGATTGAAAAACATGGAAGAAATAGAGCAGAATGTGCCAAGTCCATGACATATTTCTGAGACAGAAAGGAACTCATTAAATCCAGTTTGTTTTGTCTCCTGCTCCTCCTCCCTCCCATTTCTCCTCCTTTCCTCCTCTCCTCATCTATGAACTCCACTCTTCCCCTCCTCCTTCTCTTTCTCCACTTCTATCTTCTTTTTCTCCTCCCTTCCTTTTCCTCTCCCCTATATATTCCCCTCCCTTCCAGAGTTTTCTTTTGCTTCCCTTGAAATAGCTCTATTCTTCCCATTCTCCTATCTTCTGATACAAGGATTTTGTTTTGTTTTGTTTTTTGGTTATCAACATAACCATTCCCACTTACCAAAACCTCCTGTGCCACCTCTAAGCCCCACTGACCCCCCTGCCCCAGCTGGAATTAAACTAAACTGAGGTGTCCTGGTATCTCCAAGCCTTTGGCTCAAGCACCCAGCTGTTGAGTGGCTAGAAATATTGACAGCTTGTGAATTGACTCCTCTTCACACAGCTACTTATTAAAGGGAATGCTTTTTTGCAGCTTCCCTTCCCCTCCTCCCAGCTTTTCCATCCCTTTCGACCCAGCAAAGGCTCTAGCTGTTTATAAAGATTTACCATCCAATAAACGAAGATGCACAGCCTCAGGTTTGGCTAAAATAATGTGTATCTCCAGACCCAAACAGGAAGGGTTCATTCCAGTCCACATCACTACCAGAATTAATAGGGGATGAGGAGGGCACCTATGGTCCTCAACCCCCTCCAAGCCAGTGAGAGCAGCTCCAAAGGATAATACTGTTTATCCATATTGGTAGTTTTGAAGAGGCTAAAATTATAGGTATTGCAGAAAGTAATCAGAGCCAAACCAGCCGTGTTTGCCCTCAGCTTCTGCTACTTCCTAGCTTCACGTCTCCTCTGCAACCAAGCAAATTGTTTCCTAGTCCCTGGATGTCCCTTGCCTGATCCTGCATCTAAGTCTTCACACTCACCCTTCAATTGAAACCCAAATAAATGGAGACAATGTGATGTGGTGACCAATGCATTGGACTTCAATACAGGGGATCTGGGGTCTAGTCCTGGTTTTGTCACTAGCTAGCTATAGAACCATGAGTAATTCACTTTTTCCTTCCTGGGCCTCAGTTTCCTCACCTGTCAAATAAGTGGATTGGAGTAGGTAAATTCTATTGTTTCTTTCTGTGCTCTATTTAGTCAGGCTTTTCTATGGGTATAGATTAGAGAAGGTACTGATGGGGATAGGAAAGACATGTAAGATTTCTTTTCTGCCCTTTTAAAATTTACAATCCAACTGGGGAAAAGAGACATATGCACACACAGGAAGCAGTTAATAAAAAAAACTTGGGTCAGCTAGGTGGCACAGTGAATAGAGTACTGGCCCTGGAATTAGGAGGACCTGAGTTCAAATCCCATCTCAGACACTTAACACTTACTAGCTGTGTGACCTTGGACAAGTCACTTAACCCCAATTGCCCTGCCTTCCCCCCTCCAAAAAGGCAAAAAAAAAATAAAATAAAGAATAAAAAACCATAAATTAGTATGTAATTAATAATAATAATAACTAACATTTATATAGCATCTACTATGTGGTAGACATTGTGCTAAGTGCTTTTTTGCAAATATTATCTCATTTGAACCTCACAGCAACCCTGAGAGGTAGGTGCTGTAATTGGTAAATTGAGGTTAAATGACTTGCTCAGGGTCATATAGTTAGTAAGTGCATGAGGTCATATTTGAATTCAGGTTTACCTGACTGCAGGCCCAACACTGGACTACCTAGAATGTGATTAAATACCAACATTATTGATACACACAGTAAGTGCTTGGATACCATCCTTTTCCTCTCTGACAAAACTTCTTTCCTTATCATATATCCAAAACACCTTCCTGGCCTAATCCTGTCACCAAAGTCCAACTCTATGATCATCATAATAAATTATAGCTATGTAACCCTTATATTTACAAAGCACTTTGGCGGGCATTGTCACGTTTGATCCTTGTAGCAACCCTGCTATATAGATAGGCAAGGCAACGCATTCTACATTTGGGATAGTTCTAGTTGTTAAAATGTTTTTTTTTTCCTTATATTTACTTGAAACTTGTCTTCAAATGAATGAATGAAAGAAGAAATGATTGATTAGAGTTAATGGGAAGGGGGAGGCAAAGCCTCCTATCCTCTGTATAGCCCAAGCAAAAGATTGATGAGGGATGCTTTGTAAGACTGGTGACATAAATTTGGGGCCTCCTCAAACAATTCCAAACTTTCCTTTCTTTTCCCAAATGTTCCTGTTGATTAGGGACCAGAGACCCTGAGAATTTCACCTACACCCAAAGTCATTGATTCCTCCTCCTGCATCTAAGTGGGGCAATACTTATTCCATTGTTTGAATTAAGATAGAAAGAAGAGTTGTTCATGAAACTGTCCCTGTTGTGGCTACCTCTGTCTCTTCCTTCACTCCTCCTTTCCCCTTTTCTAAGCATGGTATCAATTCCTGAAGGTGACAAAAATACCTTCCATTTCCATCCCAGACAACTACTTAAATCCAATTCACTTGGAAGTCATGACATCACCTTCCTGATGCAATGGTCCTCTTCTAGAATGAATAACAAATAACAACAACAGCTAGCTCTCTGAACCCATCTAATAAACTTCTCCCCGGCAAAGGATGGCTAAATAGCCATAGCCAAGCCCATGACTACCATATCTAACTAAAGACATTTGGATGAGAGTCTCAACTACACAATCATGGGGGTTAAGGGGATGGTACCCCTTCGATCTGGAAAATCTGCGTAGATCTATTTTGTCCTTCCCTTCATACCAGAAAAGAAATTTTATTTTCCTTTTTTCTTTTATGGGGTATTTACAGTACCTTATTGTAAAATTTGGGTTAAGTATTTGGTTAAAGGCTCTGTGTCATCTTCTGGTCTTTGCATATCTTTGCAAAACTCCCTCAAAATTCTCATTTAATTTTTTTATTTAATTTTTTATTTTTATTTAAAATAAATTTATTTATTTTTAGTTTTCAACATTCACTTCCATAGATTTAAAATTCTCTCCAGCTCCTTAACTTCCCTCCTTCCCAACATGGCATGCAATTTGTTATAGGCTCTACATATATATTCTTATTAAACATATTTTCACATTAGTCATGTTCTATAGAAGAATTAGAGTGAATCCCATTTAATTTCTTATGCCTATTAACAATATATCAAAACCAAAATGGGAAAAGTCATGATGTGAAAGGGTTAACTGTACTTCAATTAGGAAATTCTTCCCTACATTTAGCCCTTATCCATTCTGCTGTAATGACAACTAAAATGCTCTTGCTTTTGACTCAGTAGATATGGAAAGTAGCTAGTCTGTATGTCTTGCTTCTTGTATTTCAGCCTCTCTTGTCATGACAATATTAAGAATCTTACTATTCACCCCCAAATCCCTTCCATCACTGGGTTTCTGAGGCACCCAGGTACACTGGGTAAAGTACACCTGTCTTGAGAAATTATCTGCAGGGAGTGATGGAGACTTTTTCCTTAAAGATGAAGATATATTTTAGGAGGAAGCAAAAAAGACATGTTACAAGTTATAGATGGGGTAGTGGGGGAGGTGGGGAGGACAGTGTCTTTGCAAGAGACAGAAATATTTCTAGGCAAGTAGAAAAGTAAAATAAAACGTGTTCCTGGGGAGGAGCACATGTTTCTGAGAGGGAGTAGATGGATTGTGGGGAGGGAGGAGGGAAAAATTAAGGGGGCAGGTGGAAAGATTTGCAGGAAGAAGAGAAGGAAAAATATGTTCTTTCCAGGAAGAGGTGAAAAATAGTTTTTAGAGGGAGAGGTGTAGGGAGATAATAAGGTTTTATGCTAGATGGGTTATGACAGAAAAGCCAAGGGTTTTGTTGGTGTCACTGAAATCAGATATGTAGAAACACATAATGAACATACGTATATGCATGTGTGTATATATACATATAGATCTGTGTGTATATATATAGATATATAATATATACATACACACATGTATATATGCATGTATAGAATGAAAAGGCATGTCTTAAACACACATTTTGTGCCAAGCTAAGTAATAGAGGACAGAAGAAAAAAGCAAGGCATAATGTGGAGGAAAATGACCGTGCCTTTTTTGGCTGGCTTTTGTTCTTGTTCATTTGCATTTGCTTTCCACCAATGAACTTCCTAAGAAATATCTGAACTGAGAAGCTCTACCCTATCTCTAAATTAAGAGTAGTATCTTTGTCAAGGACCCCTGATATAGGTTTGGGGGCAAAGGCGCCTTATAAAAATAGATTAAAAGGAAGGGAATGAGGATTTTCTAATCCTGAATCAAACCGGCATGGAACAATGGATTTACAATCAGCATTAAACAAAGGCAGTCAAAAGAATGGTATTAGGGTGGCTAGGTGGCACAGTGAATAGAGCACTAGCCCTGGAGTCAGGAGGACCTGAGTTCAAATCCAGCCTCAGACACTTGAGATACTAGTAGTGTGACCTTGGGCAAGTCAATCTACTCCATATTGCTTTGCCTTTCCCCCTCCAAAAAAAAGAAAAAAGAAAAAATGGACTCAATTTTGTCCCAGTGCACTCTGATCCCTTGTTTTTAGCTAGATGTGGTAGCTCATGGTCTTAGCTATGTCTATTCAGCCATCCTTTGAAAAGGAGGAGTTTATTAGATAGGGTCAGAGAGCCACTTATTGTTCTTTGACCTTCATTATGGAAGAGGACCAAAGCATCAGGAATGTGATGCCATGACTTGCAAGTGGATTGCATTTAAGTGAGGGAGGAAGGTACAAGGTCATCAGCCTCAGTTTCTCCTCCTGAAACATCCAGGTCCAGTGGCTAGATATAGATCACGATGACTGGAGATGGTCCAAATGCAATGAGAGAGCTAGAAGATGGCCTTGAAAAGCTAAAACCTAGAAGAAATTGTAGAGTGACACGGTGACTAATAGAGACAACATCGTAGTTATTGAAGAGTAGAAATGTGATGTCTGGCAGAGAGTAGCATGGTGATATCCCCAGAATATGGCAGTCTCACAGTGTTAAAGGTTTGAGTTGACCTTCTAATACTT
Source organism: Gymnobelideus leadbeateri (assembly GCA_011680675.1). Taxonomy (NCBI): domain Eukaryota; kingdom Metazoa; phylum Chordata; class Mammalia; order Diprotodontia; family Petauridae; genus Gymnobelideus; species Gymnobelideus leadbeateri. Next base: position 31,275 of record WOXC01001002.1, read on the forward strand.
GCAATATGGAAAAAAAAAGGTTATGGTGAATGAATATTCCCTGGCTATACACATTCTCTACATGTGTGTTCTCTATGTGTGTTCCCTGCATGCATTCCCTTCCCCATTAGTTATGAGACAGTGTATTCCATACAGATAGATGATAGGTGGATAGATAGATAGATATACATACACACATACATGTAAGTATGTATATCTGTGTATATGTATGCATGTGAGTATGTATATGCATACATACACATATATAATATATACATATCTATTTGTGTATACATATACGTGTGTATGTATGTATATGTGTACACACACAGACAGGAGAAGAGAAACAGATCCTTTCTTGACATTTCATTTGCTGTGATAGTTTTATTAACTGGTCTTTTTTGGTTTTGAAGTAATTTGAACTAATGTGTTCTCTGGCTGGTTGATAAAAATAAACACATTAGTTTGTGGGCCAGGATTTTGTGCAAGTGTTGACTTCCAAGGCACTGTGATCCTGTAATAAGTTTCTTTGGGGTCCCTTTGTGACAGAAGATAGGGAAGGGGAGGTAATAAGCATTTGGATAGTGCCTACTTTGTGCCAAGCATTGTGCTGAATATTATTTTTTCTTAACAAATATTTCATTATTTGATAAAACACCCTGTAGATAGGTGCTATGCTTGTTCAGTTTTTACAGTTGGGGAAACTGAAGCAAATGGAAATTAAGTGAATTAACAGGGTCACACAGCTAGTTTCAGCCCAGGTCTTCTGGATGCCAGGCCCAGAGCTCTGTCAACTGTGCCACCAGCTTCCTGGGGGAAGGGGAGAGGGCATAGAGAGGGCAAGCACAAGTTCTGAAGGACGGTGGAAGCAGGGTCAAGTAGAGGAGGGCCAGTTAAGGGTAAGGAAGGAATCATATTCCAAGTGCATGTTTTTCCAATATCTTAGGGTCATAGATTCACCCCATCACAAAATGTCACATCTGGAAGGGCTCCCATTTTTACAGAGAGTGGAAACTAAGTCTCAGAGCAGAGGAAATTGGCCTGCCCCAGATCATGCTTAGAGTTGAGCGGCAGAGCTGAGACTGAAACTCAGATCGTTTGGGCCCTTACACTATATCAAGCTGTGTCCTCATGTGTCCCAACCTCCTGATTCAGCAAACGGTGATCTAAAGCTGGTTTGAGTCAATATCTAGAAAACAAAGCAAAAGGACAGAAATAGACCAGCTTTACCTGGAGAGTAAAGTGAATAAATTGTGCCTTGGGATCATGCAGCAAACCTAATGAGTCTCCCACTTAGAGGAACTCACTGAGAAACACGGGGCGTCTCCACTCCTCCTCTCCCTGGAAGGAAGGCCTTTCTGCTGACAAGTAAACCTCCCTCCCAGGCTTCTACTGGCACTCTCACACCCCTCTCTCCCCCTCCTCTTCCTTATCTCAGGTACAGAGAAGTCTGCATGAAAGAAATATGGAAAGAAAACCCACAGCCTCACTCCTAACCAGGCTCTTAAAGCCTATTGGGATGGTGCATAGGCCCTTGTTGTCTCCTCTCTAGACTATCCTCATAGTCTCCTAACTGGCTTAGTAGAAAAGGGACTACATCTAGAGGTAAAAGAGCCAAGTTCAATTTCTGATTCTGTGACATCGCTAGATCTGGAATAAACTTTTTGGCAACTTCTGCTGCCCGGGTTTCAGTTTCCCCATGAGCAAAAGGAAGGAGTTAGACTATGTAATCCCTAAAGCCCGTGAAAGTGAATCCTCCTGGTTTGTCTGGATGTCCCAGAGGCATCCTTCTCACAAATGCCAAAGTGATTTTTCGTAAAGCACATCTGACCATGCTCTAAAAACTTCAATTTCTCCCTGCTACCTACAGAATCAAATACAAATTCCTCTCCAGAACCTAACCCTTTCCTGCCTTTCCAGTCTTCTTTCAAATCATTCCATGTGCACAACAATTCAGTTGGAAAGCTATTATTTAGTCAAACAGTTGTTCAGTCATTCATGACCCCATTTGGATTTCTCTTGGCAAAGAAACTGGAGTGGTTTGCCATTTCCTTCTCTAGCTCATTTTACAAACTGAGGCACACAAAGTTAAGTGACTTGCTCAAGGTCACCCAGCTAGTAAGTGTCTGAGGATAGATTTGAATGAACTCTGGAAGATCAGTCTTCCTGACTCCAGGCCTGCACTATGCACTATGGTACCACCTAGTCGCTCTTCCTCACACAAAGTTCTCCCATCTCTCTGTCTTTGCATTGGCTGTCCCCCCAATCTGGAATGCCTTCTTTCCTCATTTCCACCTCTCAAAATCACTGGCTTCCTTCACCACCCTCTACAGGAGACCTTTCCCAATCTACCCCTCTGCTGGTATTTTCTCCTAATCTACTTTGTATGTATCTTGAATATATTTACTTACAAGCTGGGTCCTCCTTCAGAATGTGAGTTCCTTGAGAGCAAGGACTAGTTTTGCTCTGTTTTTCTATCTTCAAGACTTGACCCCATTCCTGGTACACAGTAAGAGCTTAATAATTACTTGATGCTTGATTGGTTGATCTATCCGGAGAACTGATAACCACTTGTTGGGGTTGCTCAATTACATATAAGACTATTTGATCTCTGAGATTCTATAATTCTACAATTAGACGGAAGATCCATATATGATGGGCTACGAACAGGGGTGTGGTGGTGCCAGCTCAAGACTCAGGGAACCTATTTTTACATTTTCAGTGTGAGCATTTATACCTCTAAATTAATGAGCTGCTACACATTGGGGCTCCATCTATTGTTTTGCTGATTGACTAAACTTAAGAAAGTGTTAATAATGCAGATTAAGTTTAAAGTGGGTCTTGAGTACATCTTTTATCAGGAGAGAGGGTTGTTCAAATATTTACCAGCTCACCCTTGATTACAAGACAGTGAGCTGAATGAAGTGGGAAATTCCCTTCCCCTGGGGATCTTTGGAAAATGAGAGACAACCCAATGGTTTTAGAAGGTGTCAAAAGGAGACAGGGAGCCGTAGGGTGCGGAGGTGGATAGAAAGGGGATAAAGATGAATCAGCTTCTGATTCTCCTACACCCCCACCCCTGTTATCACAGAGCTATCCACTGCGGTAGTGTATAGAAAGCCAACCTCAGAGTCAGGAAGACAGTTTCATGCCCTGCCTCTGATATACACTGACAGGCTGTGTGACCCTGGGTAAGTCATTTACCCTCTTAATCCCCCAAGGCAATTTTCTAAGACTTTAAGTTGCACAAAAGTTGCTGATCTTAGTAGAGAGAGTATTCTTACTAGGAGTTTTCTATGCTTATGAAATCACAGATTCAGATTCCATCCTCTTAATGCTGGTGTAAGGGGAGAGGGATTATCAGGAAAACCCTTAATATGCTAAAACATGTGTTCCTCCCTATGTAGCCAAAGCAGGGATATACAACTCCATTGCAGCTTCCCAATTTTAACTTATATTCACTAATATTCCATGCATCCTAATCTCACACCAAAGACAAGTTAGGAATAAATGATTTTTAAATAATCCTGGCACAATTTTTTTAAGTTTCATATAATGATCACATCTCCCATTTTTGCTATAATGACTGATGACCCATTAAGGCAAAGAAATCACAAGGGAAAGTATGACACCAGTGGATTAGATTATAAAGAAGAATCCTCCTTGACCTTTGGGGTCATGATGGATGCAATAAACAATGAATGCAGGAAGCCTTTTGGGGGTGCATGTCCTTCAAGGTTTCTTCCAAAAGGGGAAGTTGGATTCCTCTATCAATCTTTGATTGAACAATGGGAGCCAGACTCTTCTTGAGGTCCTTGTGTCTTTAGTTTTCTTCTGACCACAGCTAGAGCATGTGTATTCAGAGAAAAGGAGAGGGGCGGTTGGGTCTGCCAATCTGCCAATCATGATTTCCAGAGGAGGTAGAGGCCATAAGGAGAAACCGTGATTTTCCAGATCTCCGTGTCAGCTTCCCTCTGCTCAGTGGTGCTCTCATGGTGCCTGCATACTTGCTTTCAGCTCCTCTCTGCCCGCTCCTTCTCTGGCGTATCTCTCTTTTTCTTTCATCAGTCCAAATGTTGCCTATCATGTGTGAAGGATAAACTTTGTCACAGACAGAAAGGGGCAGGTACCAAGTTAGGGATGAAGCTTTTAAAACTCACCTGTGGTTACTCATGGAACCTGGGGGAAAGCCTGATCAGGAGTGAGGCTGTGGGTTTTTTCTCTATGTTCCTTTCTCCTTTTCATTTCTCCTATTTTTTTTCTTAGTAGGTACCCAGGGGCTGGGATGGGGGTGCAATCAATTGTGAAATCAGACATAAGTCGATCAGTTAACAGGTATTGATCATGAGCATTCTGGGAGAAAAAGACTTGTAAAATGTTCTCTATGGACTGGGAAATTCTCCAGGCTTCAGTTGGAAGTCTCCAACAGTACTGTCTGAGTAGCTGAGAAGAGCCATAAATCACTAGAGGGAAGGTCAATAGGAGCAGGTCAGTTGTACAAGGGCAGGAGTCACTTACCAGAGATAGAACATGCTAAGCAGAGTGGCTGAAGACAAGTCCCTGGAAGGAGTCAGTACTACTAGGATCAGAGTCTAAAGAGCCACCCTGGAATCTGGTGTCAGGCAAAAGGGACCAATACCATGAGAATATATGTAGTTTTAATTCAGCAAGAGTTCAAGATAATCTGTCATGCTTGGCATCTTGGGACTATGAGACTAGCCTCACCTTCCTACTATCCTTGCATTAACTTTAGCTGGACAGCTTCCCCATCACAATCATTATACTTGTGGGGAATGGCTGTTTAAATGGAGGCAGGCATTGACCTTCAATTCAGAGGATGGGAGTATATGATTTTGAATGGAAGTAACAGGAGAGATTATGTTACCTAACCCCCTAATTTTCATTTTGGAAAATGAGTGCTCACCCAAGGCATTACAAACATTATTGAACATTAGTTCAAGGGAGGAAGTGAATTTTTAAGTGAGAGCTTTCTTATCTGGGATTTTTGTTGAGATGCTGAAGTTTACTTAAAGAAGTGTGCTGGCTTTCCCTCTATCCTTGAGTGACTTGTTAGCAGTTTCTTGACTCTACATAGTTAGATAGATATTTAGATCTATAGTTCTATATCTGTGTGTATTTAACCAATGCCTCAAGGCCATTTATATGAGACTCTCATTGTTGATGAATGGAGATTATTTAGTGCCCCCTGCCTGTATGAGGGATGGGATTGGTAAAAACTTGAAAGAAAAGAAATCCTGGTCTTACATCTTCTAGTTTCTTTTTTTTTTTTTTGGTCGTTTTTTGTTTTTAAAGATCCATTTTTTATTTTATTTGAGAGCAAGCTTACAAATTATGAGTGCTGGTGGGCGGAGCCAAGATGGCCGAGTAGAAACAGCATTTCCAATGTGCTCTGCTCCACACAAATTTCAAAAAATGTGAAAGGGGACTCTGAACAACTTCTGGAGCCACAGCACCCACAGAATGGCACAGAGAAGCTAACCTCCTGCTGAGGACAGCCCAGCAGCCCTTCAGGGAGCGGCCAGCGCAGCACTCTGAGAGCAGACAGCACAGCATGCTGGGAACCGACAGCACAGTGCGCAGAGCAGAGCCCAGGGCCGAGGTTTTAGCCCCAGGGTGGCCGGGCCTTCAGCCGGCTGGAGGGACCCCAGAACACAAGCAATTGTGGCGATTCCAGAATTATCAGCACAGATATGCCTAGGACAAAGTGAGAGGTTAGTGCCCTGTGGACGTTGGGACCAGTATTTGGGGAATGCATATGGCTTCCTCCCCTGGGGGCGAAAAGCTGCTGAAGAAACAGTGGCACAGAAGCCATTTTGCAGCGTCAGCAGTGGCTCTAGCTCCTGGTCTGTGAACTGTAGGGAGATCAAGCAATCAGTCTGGGGGTTAATCGCTCTTGCTTTAAACTGCCTGGATCTGGATTGTGGTCTGGGCGGGGAGTTTGCGGTGGGTATCCAATTTGCCAGAGTGGGTGGAGGCTTTACAGAGGCCACCCAACTGGTGGAAGTTGTGAAGACGCCACGTTTGGGCGGAAGCTCCCCTGTCTGGTGGCAGAGTCCTGCTGTGGCAACAAGCCCAAAAATCAAGTAATTAAGTGGCAACATACCTAGGCAAATGAAACAAAATAAACAGAAAAGTTCAACATTGGACTCCTATTTTAGGGGCAAAGAGGCTCAAAGCATGGAAGAGGACTGTGAGGTCAGAACTCCTGCATCAAAAGCCCCAAATGAAAATACAAGCTGGCTACAGGCCATAGAGGACCTTAAGAAACAGATAAGAGAAGTGGGGGGAAAATTGGGAAGAGAAATGAGAAAGAAAGAAAAGTATGAAATGACAGTCAACAGCCTGACTGAGGAAAATAACACCTTAAAAAATAGACTAACTCAAATGGCAAAAGAGGCTCAGAAAGGCAATGAGGAGAAGAATGCCTTAAAAAGTCGAATTTGCCAGATGGAAAAAGAATCTCAAAAGCTCACTGAGGAGATTCATTCCTTCAGAGTTAGACTGGAGCAAATGGAAGCTAGTGACTTTATGAGAAATCAAGATAGTATTAAACAGATCCAAACAAATGAAAGAATAGAAGGCAATGTGAAATATCTCATGGGAAAAACCACTGACCTGGAAAATAGATCCAGGAGAGACAATTTAAAAATTATTGGACTACCTGAAAGCCATGATCAAAGAAAGAACCTGGAAATCACCCTTCAAGAAATTCTCAAGGAAAATTGCCCTGATGTTTTAGATCCAGAGGGCAAAATAGAGGTTGAAAGAATCCACAGATCACCTCCTGAAAAAGATCCCAAAAAGAAAACTCCCAGGAATATTATAGCCAGGTTCCAGAATCCCCAGATCAAGGAGAAAATACTACAAGCAGCCAGGAAGAAACAATTTCAATATTGTGGAAACACAATCAGAATAGCCCAGGACCTGGCAGCTTCTACACTGAGGGATCGAAGGGCATGGAATATGATATTCCAGAGGGCAAAAGAGCTGGGATTGAAGCCAAGGGTCACCTACCCAGCAAAACTGAGTATCTTGTTTCAGGGGAAAATATGGTCATTCAGTGGAATAGAGGACTTTCAAGCATTCTTGATGAAAAAACCAGAGTTGAATAGAAAATTTGACATTCAGACACAAGAAGCAAGAGATGCTTGAGAAGATAATCAAGGAAAAGAAATCAAAAGGAACTTATCAAAGTTGGACTATTTACAGTCCTACATGGAAAAACAATAACTGTGTTTGATGAAACCTTTCTCATTATGAAAATAATTGAAGAAGGGTACATGGCATATGTTCACAGGTATACAGGGATAGAGGGCACAGGTTGAATTTTATGGGAAGGAATGATTCTTTTTTTTTTTTTTTTTGGAGGGCAATTGGGGTTGGGTGGCTTGCCCAGAGTCACGCATCTGGGTTTTTGTTTGTGTGTTGGGTGTCTGGGGCCGGATCTGAGCTCGGGTCCTTCTGGCTCCGGGGCCGGTGCTCTGCTCACTGTGCCACCTAGCTGCCCCAAGGAAGGGATGATTCTTAAGGGGTGAAGTCAAGAGGTGAGAGAGGAAAGTGGCAAGAGGAGATGGAGAGAGACAGGGTAGGGCAAACTATCTCATGTAGAAGAGGCAAGGGAAGTAGTTGCAGGGGAGGGGAAGAACAGGAAGGCAAAAAGGCAAAAGCATATTCTCATTGAAGTTGGCTCAAGGAGAGAATCACATATATACTAAATGGAATATCTTACCCTCACTCACTCTCCTGAGTAGGGGAAAGGGGGATGAGAGGGGGATGATGGAGGGGAGGGCATTCTGGGGAGAGGGGAGGTTAGAAGTACCCACTATCAAAGAGGGACAGGATCAAAGTAGGGAATGGACCAGGTGGGAGGTGAGACAGATGGGAGGGAAATATAAGCAGTCTTTTACAATATATCTACTATGGTAATGTTTTGCATAACTATACATGTACAACACATACTGAATTGCTTATCTCCTCAGAGGGAGTGGGTGACAAGGGAGGAAGGGAATGGATCTGAAAATTGAATTTTTAAAATTAAATGTTTTATAAGATGTCCAGGCATTGGGGCTCAGAGATTCACCTTGCCCTAATGGCAAAATCGAACTGGATATGGGAGAAGATATGGGAGAGAGTGGATTGGATGAGGGGATGTCTAGTGGGACTGCTATTCTGGGGTGGTGGGTAGGGAAAAAATGGGGGAAAAATGTAACTCATAATCTGGTGGAAATGAACGATGTAAACCAGAAATTAGTAAAACATTTGTTTAATTTAAAAAAAAGATTCTAGAGGTGAAAAAAAAATTATGAGTGCCAATGGACCCAAAACACACGGCTATACACATTACATTAGGCTATTGAAGATCTGAATTTCTGGTTCTGAAAGAGTACCTTCAGTTGCTGGTCAGTTGTGGCCTCCTTCTGCTGCATCAGCTCAGCTGTTCATTTGGTCACTCCCCAGGCATCCAGTTTGGACATGGAAGGACAGTATGGCCTACCAGAGGCCAGAGGCAGAGACTTCCAGCACTCTCTCCTTGCCCTTGCTCTAATCAAGGGCTTGGTGTACATGCTCAAGCTGCTTCCCCAGCTGCCATGTTTTTCAGAAGAATCAGGCAGGAAGCCCCTTTCCAGAGCTAGCTCCTCAACAATTGCTCTGATGTGATAAGGCTCAAATCCACAGCAGCCCCCAATGTACCCGACACCCAAGTTGGAGGCTTCCCTGGCATATGTCTGAATATCCCATCTGGTAGCAACTCTGGGTTCCAGACCAAATGGAAATTCTGGGAGATCGATAAATCCTTATTTGCCACAATCTGGAGTATGGTAAGCCAATGGCTGTGTCATCAAATAGACTTTTAATCTGGCGGCCTCCAAACTCTCTTTCATGAGTTGTACAGTTTTTAAACTAATTGTGGGGTTAAAATGGAAGTTTTCCAATGCACATGGTAGCAGCCACTGGCTTTCCAGAGTCTTTTAAGGCTTCCACTGCCCAGACAGCTTCTTCTACATGCTCAAAATACTCGGCAATCAGAAAGTCCACCTTCTTTTTCATAAACACCTCTAACTGGTGCCAGAAATTTTTTTCACTTCAGTTTCACTCTTGCAACTCAAGTATGATGGTGTCTGACTAACTCTACCAGCAACCAAAGCATCTCCTTCTGCAGCCACCTCCAGGGCAATGTCACAAGCAGCTTCATTCACTTTCTGCCCAGATATTTTCTCTGCAACATAATTCCCTCTATTCTCCAGCTTGTCCTCAATAGTGTAGAAGGTGAAGATTTGCATGACATTTGAGCCTGCTTGAAGGAATTCCCGTTGAAGCTGTCATACTGCTTCTGGCTATTTCCCTGCAGCTTCTGGAGTCCAGGACCCAGCTTTCTCATATCCTCTTTTCTCAAGGGCAAAGACAAATCCCCCACCTCCAATTACAATCTCTCCAGAATCCAAACACTGGAGAATTCCCTTCTTCACCTTCTTTCCTCCAGAGGGTACCATTTCTCAGAACTGCACACTGGCTTTTCACTGGGTCTGGGTGGGGGAAGTTGCCGTGGTCTTGGTTAGCAAAGCAACCAGAAGTAACATCTTCTAATTTCAAAGAGAAGAGGTTAAGTTCTAGATACTCTGAAGGGAAAGAGACTCTGGGAAGCTGTTACATAGAGAAACCGACACCTTAATCATGTCCATATCCCATTGCTACATTGGAGATTTCAAGGAATTTCTCCTTGAGTGAGATCTGGGATTCTCTCTCCCTCTTTCTCCTTCCCTCCTCCCTCCCTCCCTCCCTCCCTCCCTCTTTATCTCACTCTCAGTGGAGGAGATCATTCACTCTGTGTATTGTCTGATATAAATTCTCATCTGCATAACTTCTGATTTCTGTTTACCAGCTTGAGTAAGTGGGCATATTTACTATGTGTGGTCTTTCTGTAGCTGGCATTTGGTAGGGAGAGGGTCAAGTCTTGTGTTTATGTATGTATAGCTTGGTACACTCATGTGCCATTAAGGCACAGTGATCAGTAGCTCATCTTGAACCTAGAAATTATTTCATTGAGATTAATGATATTTAGTAAGGACAGACGGGTATAATTTTAGTCCAGTGCTCTTTCTCTGTGGAAAGAAGAGTGGCTAGTCTATCCTTGCCTCTCTGCAAGTCACATTTAGACAGTCATGTGGCCATAATAACCTACAGGAGCAAAACACACCTAATCCCTTACATATGTATACACCTCTATAATTACATATACTCGTATGGATAAATATAAGTATGTGCATATATATGAAGAGAGGGAGAAAGAGAGAGATATCCTTAATTTATATGAAATTTGATTTCAGAATGAAAGAAAAAAAGAAAATTTTAAAAAGGCTTTTCTATTGTTTGTCTTGAGTTGGGGAGCATAGGTGGATCTGGGACTGGGACTCTTTACTTTCTAACTCCTTTACTCTAATGAATCAAATTTGTTTTTTATAAGCAGAAATCTAATCCCTCTTCCAGAAGGCAAAACTAAGAACTGGAACAATTAATCATTTAGTAAACATTTATTAAGCACCTACTATGTTCCAGGCACTGTGCTTACCATTACTGATACAAAAAGAGGCAAAACACAGTCACTACCCTCAAGGAAGTAAAAATCTAACTGAAGAGATAGCATGCAAACAAAGCATATGCGTGTGTATGTATCCATCCATTCATCCGTGTGTGTGTATATGTGTTTATGTATAGATAGATACATATAGATAAGTAGATAGACAGATTAATAGAAAGATACATAGATCTTTATCTCAAACTATTTACACCTTAAGTAGTTAGTGGGAAAATGAGTGGAAGTTTCAGAAAAACAGTTTTAGGTTGGAGGCAAGAAAAAAAAAAGTCTTATAATTAGACAAGTTATTCTTAAAGGGTAGTCTAGGGACCCCTGGGAATTCTTGAGACATTTTCTCCATCTTGTTTGATTGTTTTCACGTTAAAGTTTTTCTCTAATGCCTTATCATGAAGTGGAGACTATCACAAAATCTCTAAATTGGAAAATACCTCAGAAGACATCTAGTCTAATCCATACTTGAACCAGAATCTGTTCTACAACCTACTTGCTAAGTTGTCTTCTGTGCTTTGCTTGATGACTTTTAAGTGTGGGGGAATCCAGTAACCTCCAGTCCCCTTCATTTGGGATTGGTTGAATTCAGTTGAGTTCAAACTTTTTGGTCTCATGACCCCTTTATGCCCTTAAAAATTGAGGCCCCCTTTCAAAATAAAATTTCCCTTTTTCTCTTTTATTCCAAACTTGAATTCCATAAAAAATTCTCTTTCTTTATCTCTTCATATATATGCACATGGGTTATATCTATCATTATTCACTGTATTAGAGATTAAAATGTCATTCTATTATTATGTAAGTGTATTTAATGAATGTGTGTATAAGTAGGTTCATTAAGATGATGAGGAAAACCACCTACACAAACAAGAACTGTGATTGAATATTTCAATATACCCAGATCGAGCTTTACATTTGAAAGTAAAGGTAATCCCATAAATAGAATCGGGTTAATGGTGAGATTTGGCTTCTCTAGCATTGACAGTAAATAATCCTACCAGACTTATTTCCTTGGTGTGTTAAAGGATGAAACTGAAAAACTATTGGATTGAAAAACATTGACTTAAAGGAGAAGAAAGAAGGGAACAAGAATTTATCAAGCACTTGATATGTGACAAGCACTATGTTTTACAAGTATTATCTAATTTATTCTCCTGACAACCCTGGGAGGTAGATGTTACTATGATCCCCATTTTTTAGCTGGGGACAATAAAGCAGAGAGAGATTATAACTTCCAAGGTCACACAGCAAGCATCTGAGTCCAGGTTTGAACACAGGCATTCTGACTTCAGGTTTGCTACTTTAGCTATCATGCCACCAAGCTATCTTTGTACTTTAACCATTATACCAATTCTGCCCCTCACCCAGAAGGGCACAGAGTCACAGGAACTCCAAAGATGAATAAAATCTTGGGCTACACTCAGAAATGCAGAGTTTCTAAAATTAAAGAAGTGATAGTCCTTGGGGATCCGTATTTAGAGTATTACATTCAATCCTGGACACTACATTTTAGAAGGGACATTGATCAGCTGGAGGGTGTTCAAAAGAGGGCAACAGAGAGTGAGAGGCCTTGAGTCCAAGTGGTATGAGAAATAATTATAGGAACAGTTATAGGAACTTTTGGATGTTTAGCTTGGAAAAGAAAAAAAGAAGCTTGTGGGGGTTAGGGCAGTGTGGAATGATAGCTGTCTTCAAGTATTGTGGAAAAGAAATTAGATTTATTCTGCTTGGCCCCAGAGGACAATACTGGGAGTAATGAGTAAATGCTGCAAAGAAGAAAATTTAGGCTGGATGTCAGAAACAATTTCTTGACAGATGAAGCTGTGCAAAGGTGAAGTGAGTTACCTTGGAGATGGGGGTTCCCCCTCATTAGAGGTCTTCAGGCAGAAGCTGAATGACAATGAGTTAGGTGTGCCATAGTAGCCTTTACTGTCAGACAAGGGTTGGACTAGGCTCCCAGAAGCTCCAGTTAAAGGAAGATGCCCAAGCCAATCATGTCTTCATTGCTATCCAAGCTGCAATCCTAACTCTCTTGGACTTTGTCTACTGCACCCCATGTACAGGCTACCTTCTCCTCCCCCCACCTTCTGCTTTTCAGCTTCCCCCTTTAGACTGTAAGCTTCATGAGAGTTGAGATCATCTTTCTTTCTCTTTGTATTTATACTTCCAATGATTAGCACAGTGTCTAACATGTATTGAGCACTTAATAAGTCCTTGTTGTCTTGCTAAGGCCTACTCCAATTCTTGAACTCTAAGATTCTGTTGGTTTTCGAGGTTTAAAAGCTGAATGGTGGCAAATCAATCAATAAACATTTATTAAACACCTACTATGTGCCAGACACTGTACTAAATTCTGGGGATACAAAAGAAGGCAAAAGACAGTCTCTGCCCTTAAAGGAACTTACAATCTAATGGGAGAGACAACATGAAAATAAATATATAGATAAAGCAAGCTATAAAGAGGATAAATAGTAGATAATGAACTGAGGGAAGACATTGGAATTAAAAGGGGTTGGGGAAGGTTTTCATAGGTGGGATTTTAGTTGGTACTTAAAGGAAGACAGGGAAGTCAGACAGATACCACTAAGGATGAGAACTAATGGCTTTGAAAGCAATGTGATGTCACAAAAAGGGCATTGAACATTCGATCAGAGGACATGAGTTTGAATCCTAGCCCTGCTCCCAGCTGCCCATGTGATTTCAAATAAGTTATTTCACCTTCTAGGCCCTGGTATCTTTATCTGCAAGATTTTAAATAGTGGAGTAAATGATCTTTGGAATACCTTCTACCTCTAATTCCATTGGACTGTGGACTCCTTAAGAGCAGGCCTTGTTTTTTTTACCTTTTTTTGTATCCCCAGGGCTTATTAGTATGTCTAGTATGCAGTAGGCATTTAATAAATAAACACTTGCCAACTGACTAGTTCCTATGGTTTTACTTGAAAATAGCTAATAATAGGAACATAGAACCTATAGATAAAAGGAATCTTGAAAATTATCTTGTCAAAGTCCTTTCATTTTAGAGATTATGGGCAGAGAGGAAGAGAAGTGACTTATACAAAGTCACACGTAAATAAGAGGCATAGCCAGAATTCAATTTCAAGTCCTCTGACTCCCAAGTCAATCCTTTTGTTCTTACTCTATTATACTGCTTCCCAATACATCATCTAAATGTGTCTGATGGGAAATAGGATACAGATTATAAGGAATTAAGGAGCAGATAGGGAAGAAATGGAGTCAGTCAACAGAAACTGCTTATTTAAAGAGTTGAGTTACTAAATAAAAAAATATTTCAAAGGTGTGATTAGCAACAGTGAATGGGGTCAGGAGGGGCTTAAAATCAAGACTTTGCAGTACATTTAAAGGTGGAAGGAGCCATTGAGGAGAGAGAGATCGAAAATATTGGAAAAGGAAGAGATGAATATTAGAATGAAGCCCCTTGATAACTGTGGCTAAAACAACTAGCAACCACCTTCAACATTTGATTTTTAGGTCACTATTGTTATCTAAGAAATATATTCCCTGGGACTTATCACAATTGTAACTGAGGAGACAAGACCGGAGTTAAAACTCTGGTAATACATCTAAGACAGTCAAAAATTGTTAAAAGTATTTCCCGCAAGAAAATGTAGGAAAATTGAAACATTAATGCATTGTTGATGGAATTGCGAACTGATCCAACCATTCTGAAGCACAATTTTGCAACTATGCCCAAAGGGCTATAAAATTGTGCATACCCTTTGACATGGAAATACCACTTGTAGGACTGTATTCCAAAGAGTGCATAAAATGAGGGGAGGACCTACATGTACAAAGATATTTATAGCAGTTCTTTTTGTGGTGGCAAAGAATTGGAAATTGAGGGGATGCCCATCAATTGCTGGATGGCAGAACAAGTTGTGGTATATGAAAGTTACAGAATACTATTGTGCTATAAGAAATGATGAGTAGGCAGACTTCAGAAAAACCTGAAAAGATTTATATGAACTGATGCTGAGTGAGGTGAGTAGAAACAGGAGAACATTGTACATAGCAATAGCCACATTGTATGATGATTAACTTCAATAGATTTGGCTCCTCTCAGCAATGCAAGGTTCTAAGATAACTCCAAAAGGCTCATGATGGAAAACGCTATCCACATCCAAAGAAAGAACTTTGGGAGTCTGAATGCAGATTGGAGCATACTATTTGATCTTTTTTTTTTTTGGTTGTTGGTTTTTTTATTATTATTTCTTCTTTTGGTTCCTCCCATTAGTTCTAATTCTTCTTTACAACATGGCTAATGTGAAAATATGTTTAATATGAATGTATATGTAGAGCTTATATCAGATTGCATGCCATCGTCAGGAGGGGAGAGAGGGAGAAAGAATTTAAAACGTAAAATCTTATGGAAGTGAGTATTGAAAACTAAAACTAAGTTAATTTAAAAAATAAAAGAAAAACTATTTTCTGTGGGAGTGAAATGCCTTCCCCAGCATATCCAAATGCCACCACTGATGACTCAGACTCCTGGGGTAACTGATGGCCTACACTAAGAAATACAACCTTACTCCTTCACCTGGATCTTGTATGGTTACTCCAAGGAGCATTTTGCTATGGCCCACTTCTCCAGGGCTGACTTTCTACTGTATCCCTGCTCTTTTCTTCCCTTCAAAAAAAAAAAAAAACATACTTTTTCCCCAGGCAAAAGAATTCTTACTTATAATTCTAGACAATACTTATAACTATCGATTAATAACTTCTGAAATATCAAGAAAAGTTGTGAAATAAAATATGAGTAGGGGAAAAAAAGAATACTCAGTTTGTCCCCATGCTCCCTCAACCACCTCTAACTCTGTCCTAAGGTTTGGAATTGAGCTTCAGGGAGATTTGATGGCATTTCACCATCCTACTTCCCCAGAGGTCATCCAACTTTTCCCTCATATGGCAAATGCCTAGGAATTTTGATGATTCTGCAGTGTCTAAGCCAGGCATGTGAGTGGTAGAACTATGAGCTATGAGGAAGGCACAGTAAAATGAATTCATTTGGAAAAGGAGTCCATGGTCAGAAGAAGATAGATGGGGATAAAAGTCAAACCATCAAAGAGATGAAGGGGTTTCAGCTCTTCATCTACCACAGTTTGAAGATGATCACTGGAAACAAGCTCTCTCTCTCTCTCTCTCTCTCTCTCTCTCTCTCTCTCTCTCTCTCTCTCTCTCTCTCTCTCTTTCTCTCTCTCTCTCTCTCTAACGTAGAAGTTGTAATTAATTAGTAGGGGAAACTGCTGGAGCACCAGTGACTACAGAGGGTGAAAAAATAGAATCCTGCTGTTTGTCCCCAAGTGGTGCTAGAGATGGAGTTTCTCCTAGAACTCTCATGAGGCTTTCTGGGTGGGAATCTAGGAAGGTTAATGAAGAAACTTACCATGATGTGTAGCTGAGGACCTAAAGCAGAAAGGCATCTGGGGTGAGCTCCCTTTCATAGCAACCCTGACCACCTGAGGAAGTTCAGTGCCCTGACAGAGATAGGGAGAGCCCAAAAATAGCCATCACAGACTTTGATTGCTTTTTTAAAAAGGGAACTATGACAAAATCTAGGTATTTGTCAGGCAAAGCTGGAGAGGAATAGTTATTTTTTAAAAAGTAAAAACCTCACAAGACACCTGGAGACCATTTCAAAGAAAACCTTGTTGGACGCCCCAGGAAAATGTGGGTTGAAGATTAAAAAGGCCAGTTGCTCAAGCAACTGGCTTTGGGGTTTGGGGGCGGGAGAGTGTGGTGTGTGGAGAAAACCTTGCTTGGCTAACTAGCAAAGAGAAAAAGGCCATTGTCAGGGGAAATACATCTTTCACAAGATGGAAATGTTCCCCAAGTGAAACAAGCCTGGAAGTAGCAAAGTGGGGCAGGTCAGGCACTAACTAGGAATCAGTCTGCCCAAGAAGGAATGTAAGAAGCACCCTGTGTGGGATTCCAAAGTCAATAGAAAAAGGTTCTGTAAATACATCAAAGGCAGGAAGGAAGCTGGAGAATCAGTGGGACCATGGAGATGATCACGTTGCACTAAGCATGCTCAAAGACAAGAAAGAGAAAGCAGGAAGACTCAAGGAATCTTTTGCCTGGTTTTTTCCTGAGGACCATGCCAGAGCAATTCTCCACCCCATTCCCCACCAAGCTCTCTTTCAAGGACCTTAGAGATGATCTAGTTAGTCCATACCCTGCTCCCAATCACTGCCATTTGCAACTGAAAAAAACTGATGATCCTGAAAGATTAGGGTGATTTCCCTAGGATCATACAGCCATCTGAAAGGGACCTTTGAGATCATTGAGGCTGGGGATGTCAAATACCCAGCCAGCAGCAACATTTCCATATACACAGGAAACAGATTAAAATGAAAGTGCAAAATATTTAACAAAACAAATAAAAATACAATAAAGCATAGATAATGTTAATATGTGGTTTTCTAAGTCAGTATGGGGCTAGGGATCCATTTTTATTGGAGTTTGACATTACTGTTCCTTCTTCTTATGCATAAGGAAACTGAGGCCCAGAGAAAAGGCAGTAAATTGTTCAATGTCCTACTGGTAGCAAGTAGCCAAGCTGGAAATTGAAAATAAATTCAAACACAATGCTCTTTTAGCCTAGGGCTAATTTGTAAACAGAGCTCTTTTATTTCTGTTAGTATCAGAGAATCTTGGAATCAGCAGGCTTTTTTCCAGCCTTACACATATTAGATATTTAATGAATGTTCATAGGACCATATCATGATAAGAACATAGATTCAGAGCTGATTGGAACTAGAGATCACCAAATCTAAACCCCTAATTTTACTAACGAGGAAATTAATGTCAAGAGGTTAAATAGCTTTCCCAGAATCATAGACTCATAAGAGCCAAAGGTAGTGTTTGACCTCAGGTCTTCCTGACTTCACATTCTATGTGCAATCCACTGCATCACACTGTCACTGTTCCTTAAATGAATAATAATAACTGACTTTTAGATAGTTCATCCTGGTTTTTGAAGCACTTTCCATGACATAGGGGCTTTATTTTTTTTCATTTTACAGATGAGAAAATTGAGATTCAGATAAGTGATATGACTTCACAGGTCCAAACAGCTAATAAGAATCTGGGATGGGTTTAAACCCAGTTTTTTTCTGCCTCCACATCCAGGCCTCTCTGTCATCAAGGAAGGAAGGAAGGAAGGAAGGGAAGGAGGGAGGGAATGAGGGAGGACTATATGATGCAATAAATTATCTACTGCATAGTAGAAAGGCAAAAAAAGGTTGATAGGTCTGCCCAGGCTTTAACAATACAAAATAATAATAATAATAATAATAATAATAATAATAATAATAATAATAATAATAGCTAGCATTTAGATGATGCTTTAAATTTTGCAAAGTGCTTTACATATATTAATTCATTTGATCCTGACAACAACCTGGGAGATACATGCTATTATTATCACCATTTTACAAATAAAGAAAGAGAATCTGAGAGAAGTTAAGTGACTTGTGCAAGATCCTGGAGCTTGCTAGTGTCAGAGATAGAGTTTGATCTCAGGACTTCAGGACTCAGTGTCCAGCATTCTATCTACGGTACCATGTCACTGCCATAAGAGAAGATCCTTTAAAGAAATAGGTTATAGTAGTGATTTGCCAGCACCACCTGATCTCTGGACAGAGCTCTGTGACTTGATTCTCCTGTTCTAGCCTTCTAGTTTCCCATTCTCACCTCATTCCTTAGACTTTGCAGTTCTGAAAAAAAACATTGGTTCTTGATCTAAGTTTGCTTGTTTGCTTTTTTGGTGTGTGTGTGTGTGTGTGTCTGTCTGTCTGTCTGTCTGTCTGTCTGTCTGTGTCTGGGTTGGGTTTTTCTTGTGCTTTGGGCTTTGCTCCTATTTCTCCAAGAGGATGTTTCCCCTTAACCCAGGCTGTCCTAAACACCAGCTTTTATCAGCTCTTCTACAGGGAATCCAGGAGAATTGCTTGTTATCATTCTCACCACTTGCCACCTTGCCTGTTCCCCAGCAGGGTACTCTGAAGATTTTGGAGCTTCACTGATGTTTGGAGCTGGCCTCTAAAGACTTGGCTTTCCTCCAAGATGCATTTCCCACTTCATAGAAAAGCAAATTGCTGGGCCACACAGCAAGTGGAGTCAGAGATCTCACCTTTCAGTTCAGTCTTTTTCAGTTGTGTCTGTCTCTCTGTGGCCTCATTTGGGGTTTTCTTGGCAGAGATACTGGAGGGATTTGCCATTTCCTTCTCCAGCTCATTTTACATATGAAGAAACTAAGGCAAACAGGGTAAAGTGACTTGCCCAGGGTCACACAGTTGGTAAGTGTCTGAGGCCAGATTTCAACTTGGGAAAAGGAGTCTTCCTGACTCTGGGACTAGCACTCTATCCACTACACTACCTAGCTGCTTTTCAAACCCCCAGGCTGAGGATATCTCAGGGTTCTGGTTCAATACCCTATACCAAGATATCCTTTATTCTTTCTCTCTTGCTAGAAGATGTGAAGGGGGTTCTTTCAAGAGCTTAATAGGACTTTTGACAGCATCTTCAGATCTAAATTTATCTTCCATTAGACTCCATCATTTACCTGTGGTAAAATATGAGGATTTTTCCTAGGTCCTAAATCACAGATTAGCATAGAATGTCCTTGCCCCAAGGGATCAGTCTTTGGGGAGTTTGACTGTGCCCATCCATAATGAATTAGCCAGGGTAAGTATAATCACCATTTAGCCAATCTTCATCTAGCAATGTCCGTTCTTCAAATCCTCCCTTCAGTCAAGATCTTCCAGCATTCTCCTGGTCCAATCAATACAAATATCTTGCATGACAAGGAATCATAGAAATATAAATTTAGAGATAGGAAGAAAGCTTAGAAATTATCTACTCAAACCTCTGCCCCACCTCCATTTGCAACTGAAAAAAATCAAGACCTAAGATTAGGTGATTCACCTAAAGTTCCAAAGACAGCTGGAAGGAACCTTGTAGGGGACCCAGTCAAGCCCTTTCTTCCCCATTTTACAACTGGAAAAAAAATAAGTCTAAGTCCCAGAGTGGCTAGTTAATTTTTCCCAAGGTCACATACCAGCTGGAAAGGATCTTTACAGTGACATAGCCCAATCTCTTCTTTTTGCAGATGGGGAAATTAAGGGCCAAAAATTTTAAGTGATTTGTCCAATGTCACAAATAGCAAATAGCAAATAGCAAACAGCAAATAGCAGCTAGCAAAACTGGGAATCAAACCGAGGTCCTCTGATTCTAAATCCTTCACTCTTTCCAGTATAGCCTGCAAATAAATGATTCCTATTGCATTGAAGAAAAATCCTTCCAGTCCTATAGTTTTTAGCGTTTTTCAAAATTTTAAGTGGGTGTTATATTTTATCAAAGAATTTTTCTACATCCATTGGTATGATATATGGTTTTTATTATTTTTATTGTTAATGTGATTTATTATGGTAATAGTTTTTTCTAATATTGAATTATCCTTGCATTTGTGGCATAAATCCCACTTGATCATAACGAATAATCTTTGGGAGTATATTATTGTATTCCATTTTGCCAGCATTTTATTTAATGTTTTTGCATCAATATTCATTAATGATATTGGCTTACAGTTCTCATTCTCTGTCTTCTTTTCTGGTTTAGAAATCAGAACTAAATTTGTCTTCAAGAAAGCTGATGTAGTTCATGAGGTACTAAATTCAGCTTCTACCATTTCCATGCACAGAGTTCACTCAGGCAGGGTAAACTCAGTGCTAACACACTGGTCTGATTATTATCATGGGCAGGTGGGCTGTGAGAGAGCATCTTTCTCACCAACACCTCACACCAAACGCACCTACCACAACTTATTCTTGACACTTACGATTGAACAACCAGGCTACTAAATATTGTGATTTGTGGCTTTAGTAGACGCAAGAGCCTCAGTACATCTTATAGACTTGGTTTTGTTTCAGAGAGTGGGAATTTCAGAAATTCAGTGTCACCCTAGAATAAGAATATTTGAGAGTGCTATTCTTTGCTATGGACCAATGACCAGTGAGTACATATAGTTCTAGAGTTGAGAGTAAATTTCAATGCCATAGAATATTAGATTTACAAGTAACCTTAGAGGCCATTGGACTCAACCTCCTCCTTTTACAGATCAGGCTACTGAGCCCTAGAGAATTTAAGTGACTTGCCCTAGATCACACAGCAATGAGTGAACAATGTGTTCATTAAGCATTTGCTATGTGCAAAGCACTGTGCTAAATGATGGGAATACAAATAGGAAAGATAATCCTTGTTCTCAGGAGTTCACATCCTAATAAAAGGAAACAGTATATATAGGAGGTTCCACTACAGATCAGATGGAAAGGTCCAGAAGATCAGTAGGGTGAATGTTAATGTGACTTCTTTATTGTCATTTCTTTTGAGGAAATCATTCCAGTCTCTGACACCGAACCAGTTGACAGTGTCAAGGACTAGGTGACCAGAACTGCCTTTTCCTTATCTTCAATAAGTTGGATCTGAAACATTGGCTGTTTCCAAGTTGCATCACCACAAAGATTGCTCTTGTGTATTAGGACTATAAGTACTGGGCTATAAATAGGTCCAGAAGCCTTGAGTGGGGAGTGATGAATGAAAGAAAATTTGTTCCTGGAGCTCTTAGGAACAAGAATTTCACATAGCAAAACTATTTATGTTTTAGCAGATGGCCAATGAGCAATGCTTTGTTGATAAATAAGTAGCGGAATTGATATTTAAGCCTATGTCCTCTGAAGGAGAAGTTGACATAAACAAGCATTTATTAGGCACCTACTATGTGTCAGGAACTAGGATAAGCACTGGGGATACAAAGAAAGACAAAACAGAATCCAGTCCCTTCATTCAAGGAGCTCATGGTCTAATAGGTAGACAACACATAAACAATTATGTACAAACAAGATGCATACAGGGCAAACTGGAGATATTCTCAGGGGGAAGACACTAAAATTAAGGATGACTGAGAAAGTAGGACATTAGCCAAGACTTGAAGGAATCCAGGAGACCTGGGAGACTGAAAAGAGAAAGAGAATTTCAGGTATGGGAGATAGCCAGTGAAAATGCAGGGAAACTGAAATTTGGAGACAGCATTTTGAAGGAAAGGACCAGCTTACGAAGGGCATTGAAAGCCAAATAAGAGAGTATAATATTTGATCTTGGGGGCAATAGCAATAAGGAACCAGTAAAGATGATTGAATGGGATAGGGGTGAGCATGACGGTCATGAAGAAAACGCCTCTGTGGGTCCAAATGACAAAGCAAAGCACTCATCTTAAATATAATCCTCTTCCCTCTCTTTCATATAATGATAGGTATTCACTGTCTAGTAATGAATAATTTAACTGTCTTCCCACCCCAAATATTGTAAGATATATTACATAGAACTTTGCATCTATCCTTTGGTTAGTCCCTGATCCAGTATTTCCTCTCCAATAGTGGTATTGTAATGACTAAGGCAAAGAAACCATATATACCTCCCAATAAATGCTGGACATTTGTGTAACCAACTTAGCTTCCTAAGCACCAATTCTGACTTTGGGGACCAATTATTTTTTTTCATCTAGAGATAGAAGCTTTGTGGGAGACAGAAGCATGTGCGAATTCCTGGGAAAGAACCTACATAAGGGGTCTGATAGTCCCCCTCCCCTTCCAAAGCTCTGGTACTATTTATTACAAGAAAATGAAAAGGATTATGTCAACCATGACTACAGATCTCCAAATGTTATTTCTATCCAGAAGTCCACACCCCTACTCCTGATAACCTAAACTGAAGGCCCAATTAGTAAGACTGGGAGAAGGGGGATGTGGTAGTAATAGTTAACAAACTGGACTAGTGTAGTAGAGCATGCAATCTGGTCCACATACTGAGACAATGACTGAAAGATACCCTCTATGAAAAGTGGTGCTGAGGTCAGATTTGGGAGAGCTTGTTCAGGTTTTTGAAAGAATTCACTTAGACATTCTCTTGGTCTGAAATTTAGCAAGGAGCTAAACAAAGGCACTGATACAGGAAAAGGATCAGACTTGTACACACAGAAAGCTAGTGATGTAATGTTAGGGTTTCTAATGGGAGTTGGATATTTAGGCACAGGATGAGGAAGATAGATGACACAGGATAAGGGAGACAGGGGAAATTTTATGACCCAGGATGGAGGGGTGACAAGGAATTTTTATCCCTGGATAAGGGGGAAGTTAACTTTAGGAGGCTCTCAGGCTCAGGAGGGCTTCCCAAGGTACTGAAAAGGCAACCCTTAATATTGACCCTTAGGGCACCTTTGTATCCACATCACTAGACTATTCCATGTGGTTTGGCTAATACCTCTTTTGTTTTCCAAAGTTTGGCAAATTCGTTATTTTAAGAAATGCTCTATGGGGTGGCTAGGTGGTGCAGTGAGTAAGAGCGCCGGCCTCGGAGTTGGGATGACCCGAGATCAAATCCGGCCTCAGAAAATGAGCACCCACACATAAATAATGACTAGCCATGTAACCTTGAGCAGGTTACTTAACCCCAATTGCTTAAAAAAATAAAATAAAATAAATAAAATAAAAAAAAGAAATGCTCTACTTAGAAGGTGTAGATAGATTTAAAAA
This sequence comes from Gymnobelideus leadbeateri, assembly GCA_011680675.1. Lineage (NCBI taxonomy): Eukaryota > Metazoa > Chordata > Mammalia > Diprotodontia > Petauridae > Gymnobelideus > Gymnobelideus leadbeateri. Next base: position 54,462 of record WOXC01001002.1, read on the forward strand.
AAACTTGGGATGCTATCATTCAGAATTGGCATCCTTCATCCTTAGTATTTGACTTGCTGAGTTAATAGGACAAGAAGGAAGGGGAACATATTCAGATATACCCAGACCTGCAAGATGAGATCATTTACAAGGTGGACAGATCTAACATTGTCAAGGAGGACACTGGACCACCATAGGTCCCTGCCCAAGCTCCACTTAGCTTATTTTGGGCCCTCCTGGCTTAGAGTGAATGTCCATGGTAACTGTTTCTCTTTGGAACAACCCTGAGGGTCTTCCCTTTCCAGATTGATTTTTTTTTTACTTTCTAATTAAAGAAGGCATCCCTTGATTTACTTCTTAAAGAAGTCTATTCACTGAATGGGCATTACCTCACTCTTAAGTGAGTATCTGCAAAGGTCTTAGCCTAAAAGGGCCAGGGTCTCCCATTGCATCCTGGGCCATCTCCAGTCGTCCTCATGAATATTGGGTCACTGGACCCAGATGGCTCTGAAGGAGTAAGTGAGGCTGGTGACCTTACATAGCCCTCCCTCACTCAAATCTAAGTCAATAGCAAGTCATGTCATCATTTCCCTGATGCCATGGTCCTCTTCAAAAACAAAGAACAAACACAATAACAACAACCTTCTAATCCATATTGAAGACTGCATACACCTCTTTCACAACTGACCAATGAAGAAAAAGATCTATATGATATAGAAGGTGCTGTTCATAGCCAGTCATCACTGAGGTGTGGGGACAGCATTTTGAAGGAAAATAGGACATATTGAAGGACATATCATCCGTATAGACAATTAGAACTTGTAACATGATCAGACTATGTGGTCGGTTACTCACTATCTTTATCTTCTTTACTAATTTCTGGAAGTCTCTATTAGGAAAGACAATATGAAAAGATAATCAGACTTAGTCCGTTCATAAGGCTGCCCATTCCATTGTAGGGCATCTCTAATTCTTAGTAAGACCTTCCTAGTGTTACCAGTAGTAACAGGAATAATTATAGTAATTGTAATATCTATATGTGCTTTAAGCTTACAAAGTACTTTACACACAGAATCTGAATGCAAAAAATGTAAATAAATTCATTGAGCTAAAACTGACTTCCCTGCATTCTCACCAAATGGTCCTAGTTCCCCATCTACCCAGCCCAGGGCCAGGCAGATGAATATAATTCCTATCCTGTGGGATAGTGCTTCAAATATTTACAAATAGTTGTCATGCTTTTCCTAAATCTTCTTTTAGATGAGACATAGGGGGAGATGGCATCCACCCAAGAGTTTTGAAGGAACTAAAGAATGAAATTGGGACTTATTGACTAAATTGTGTAACTTGTTAAAATGATCACTGTGGAGGGCATTGCTAGCTTTCTAACTTCATTCTTCTCCATAAGAAAAGGACCATGGGAATGCCTCTTCCTGAGTCTGAGGTCCATGTCAGGAAATTGGGGCACTCTACAGTATAAGGTCGTGTAGTAGGGAAAGAAGTAGTTTTAGTCTTCACCACCTAGTCTCCTAGTTCTGACACTTACTACCAGTTTGACTTTGGCTGGTTAAGTTAATCTCCCTAAGATTCACTTTTCTACTGCTATGAAATTTAAACAAATGAAAAGATAATTCAGTTCAATTCAACAAGCATGTATAGGTTTCTACTTATACTGAGGATTTGGCATACAAAGACAAAAAGATATTCCTTCTGTGTGCTTAAAATATTTAAATTGTAGGGAAGGAGTTATGTCAATAGTAACATACAAAAATAAATGCAAAATAACTGGGGGAGAAGGAAAAGAACACCATCAAATAGAGGAATCAGGAAAAACGTATTCCATGAAGTAGCATTAAAGTTGGATGAAGTGTGTGACAAGAGACATAAGTGAGAAGGGGAAACATTATAGGCTTAGGAGATAGACTGTGTTAAAGTGAGGAGATGGGACAATGGCAAAGAGCAAGTAGACCAGTCTGGTTGAGAGGTAGGGTTCCTGCAGTGAAGTAGTGTGTAGTCAGCCTAGAAAGGTAGGTTACACTGAGACTGTGAAAGGCTTCTGATGCCAAAGAGAGAGTTTGTATTTTATTTTAGAGACAATTGGGAGATGCAGAAGCTTCTTCCACAGAGAGTAATGTTGTCCTTGGGCTATAATAATACTTATACTACTATCTCAGAAGGTTGTACTATGGAAAACACTTTGCTAAGTTTTAAATTATGTATTTATTTTTAACATTCTTTTTAAAATTTTGAGGTCTAAATTCTCTTCCTCCTTCCCACCCTCCTTCCACAATCTAATGAGAAGGCAGGCAATATGATATTAATTCTACATGTGAAACCATGTAAAAACACATTTCCATATTAGCCATATTTCAAAAAAAGTGAGAAAATTATACTGCCATTTACACTGAGTATATCAGTTCTCTCTTATTTAGGTGGTGTAGCAGCAAGCACCCCAGTATACCCAGGATGGCTGCTAGCACAGGTTCTTTCATCTGCTTTTTCTAAAGGAAAGCGACTCAAGAGGGGTTAACAATCTTACTTTAATCAAACATATGTCATTTACCTAGTTCAGGGGGAAAAGTCAGCACCCTGAACTTCAGAGAATACAAACATAAGTTACAAGCAGACAAAAAATACAAACAGAGAAAATGCCACAATTCAACGTATCAACAGACAGGGCTTCTAGCTCTCTGACCATTACATACATACAGTTAGTTACTAGGGAGAAAAGCACCAACATCTGGGTTTTCAAAGACAGTGTCTCATCTGGCCAAATCACACAACTCTTCCCATAAGTGAACACCAAAGCAAAACCTTACCCCCAAGATATATACAGCCTTTTCCAGGATCTGAGAACATCACAACTCTCATAACCCACTGCCTAATTACAAAGTAACAACATGTGGCCTTCCTGAATAACAAGCCTCCCCTAAGCATACTTATGTTGGGCTCCTTTCTACCCTTCAGCAAACTCCTCCTACCACAGGCTCCATATGACCACATTCAGCCTAGTGGGGGGCAAAGTATATTTTTAAATCAGGAGAGGTCCTCAAATTCATTTAGGTTTACTAAGGTGCAGGGAAGATCTTCAAATTCCCTTACCATTACAAGTAGATAGCATTTTTTCATCATGAGTCTTTTGGAATTGTCTTGGAGAATTGTATTAATCAGAACAGTCAAGTCTTTCACAACTGATCATCATTACAACCTTGCTGTTACAGTACACAATGACTTCCCAGTTCTTCTCACTTAACTTTGCATCAGTTCATAGAAGTCTTGGCATTTTTTTCTGAAACCACCTCCTTCATCATTTCTTATAGCACAATAGTACTCCATCACAATCATATGCCACAACTTATTCAGTCATTCTCCAATTGATGAGCATCCTCTCAATTTCTAATTCTTTGCCACCACAAAAAGAGTTGCTTTAAATATTTTTAACATATATTTCCCCCCTTTTTCTTTTATCTCTTTGAAATACAGATCTATTAGTGGTATTTCTAGGTCAAAGGGCATGCACAGTTTCATAGCCCTTTGGGCCCAGTTCTAAATCGTTCCATGGAACAGTTCACTACTCTACTAATAGTTTACTGTGTACCTTATTACAGTCTCCTCTTCTCCAGCATTTTTAATTTCTGAGAGGTATGAAGTGTTACCTCAGAGTTGTTTTAACTTGCATTTCCCTAATCAATAGTGATTTAGAATATTTTTATACGTCTATAGATAACTTTGTTTTCTTCTTCTAAAAACCTCCTATTTATGTCCTTTGATCATTTAACAGTTGGGGAATATCTCTTATTTTTACAAATTTGACTCAGTTCTATACTCAGTATATACTTGAGAGATTAGGCCTTTATCAGAGAAACTCACCATAAACATTTTTCATATTAATTCATTTTTCTATTTTACCTTTTAGCACAACGTAGTTTCCCTGATTGTCCCTTTAAATCAGATCTATTTTTGTTTTTGCTTTGTCTGAGGTCATGATAGCTGCCCCTACCTTTTTTTTTAGTTCAGTAGAAGCATACCAGATGTTGCTCCAGTCCTTTATTTTATCTCTTTGTGTGTCTTTCTGTTTCAATTGTTTCTCTTGTAAACAACCTATTGTTGGATTCTGATTTCTAATCCATTTTGCTATCTGCTTCCATTTTATGGGTGAGCTCATCCCATTCCCACTCACAGTTATGATTACTAACTGTGTATTTCCCTCTACCCTATTTTCTTCTGTTGGTTCTTTTCACTCTTTTCATCCTGTCCCTTCTCAAAACTCTATTTTCCTTCTAACCACTGCATCCTTTAATCTATCCTCCCCTTTATCATCCCCTACTCCCACCCCCTGAGTCTTATCTTCTTCCCTTCCTATTTCTCCTACATTTTATATCTTACCTTTCTATGCACAACTAAGTGTGCATCTATTCTTCCCTTTTTGAACCAATTCTGATAAGAGTAAGGTTCAAGCATTGCCTTCCATTCCACCCTCCCAAAAACTGTCATTTTATCCTCTACTGTAAAAGTTCTTCCTTATGTGCTTCTTTTATGTGACAAAGTTTTCCCCATTCTCTCTCTCCTTTCACCCTTCAGTCAGTGCATCCCTCTTTCACACCCCTCTGTTTTTGTTTGTTACTTTGGAGATCATTCCAAAATAATTTCCTCAGATCTATGATCTTTGTCTATTTAAACTACTTTTTTTAAAGCAATTGGGGTTAAGTAACTTGCTCAAGGTTACAGGGCTAGTTACTTTCATGTGTGGGTGCTAATTTTCTGGGGCCAGAACTGATTCCGGGTCCTCCAGACTCTGGGGCTGGCATTCTTACTCACTGTGCCACCTAGCCACCCCCATGTAAACTACTTTTAACTGTCCTAATAATTATATTGTACTTAGAGATTACATGTATCATATTCTCATATAGAAATGTAAATAGTTTAACTTTATAGAGACCCTTATTTTTATTCTTTCATGTTTGCTTTTTCATGCTTTCCTTGAGTCTTGTGTTTAAATTTCAAATTTTCTATTCATCTCTTGTTTTTTTTCATCAGGAATACTTAAAAGTCCTCTATTTCATTGAATATCTATTCTTCCCTTGAAGTTTTATACTAATTTTTTTTTCCAAATGCTTTATTAACTTCTGGTTTACATGATTCAGATTTCCACCAGATTTTGAGTTACAATTTTTTCCCTTCCCCCCACCCCAGAATAGCAGTCCCACAGGAAATCCCCTCATCCCATCTGCTCTCTCCCATATCTTCATTTATACCCCCTTCTACTTTCTCAGTAGGGCAAGGTGAATCTCTGTGCCCCAATGAGTGTATATCTTATTTCCCAATTATATGTAAAATAATATTAATAATAGTATTTATATACTTTTAAACATTTGATTTTAAAACTTTGAATTCCGGATTCATTCCCTTCCTCCTTTGTCACCTGCCCTGACTGGGAAGATAAACAATTCAGTATATGTTGTACATGCGTAGCTATGCAAAACATTACCATAGTCAATATATTGTAAAAGACTGATTATATTTCCCTCCCTCCTATCCCACCCCCACTTGGTCTATTCCCTACTTTGATCCTGTTCCTGTTCAAAAGTGGGTGCTTCCAACTTCCCTCCCCGCCTTCCCTCCTGCTTTCCCTTCCATCAAACCCCCTCTCACCCCCTTCCCCCCTACTCTCTTGTAGGGTTAGATATCCTATTTAGTATGTATGTCATTCTCTCCCTAATCCAAATTCAATGATAATAAGGTTTTGCCTTTTTGCCTTCCTGTTCTGCCCCTCCCTTGTAACCATTTTCCCTTGCCTCTTCTATATGAGATAGTTTACCCCCATTCTGTCTCTCCCCATCTCCTCTCATTATATTCCTCTCTTACCCCTTAATTTCACCTATTAAGTATCATCTCTTCCTATTAAATTTGACCTGTGCCGTCTATATATGTATACCTGTAAACATATATATACACATTCACATATGTATTCATATGCCCATATACCCTTTTTCAACTATTTTCATACTGAGAAAAGTTTCATCAGTTAGTTATCGTTTTTTCCATGTAGGAATATAAATAGTTCAACTTTGATAAGTTCATGATGATTTCTTTTCCCTGTTTACCTTCTCAAGCATCTCTTGCTTCTTGTATCTGAATGTCAAATTTTCTATTCAGCCCTGGTTTTTTCATCAAGAATGCTTGAAAGTCCTCTATTCCACTGAATGACTATATTTTCCCCAAAATATGACACAGGTTTGCTGGGTACGTGATTCTGGGTTTTAATCCCAGCTCCTTTGCCCTCCATAATATCATATCCAAAACCTTTGATCCCTCACTCTAAAAGCTGCCAGATCATGTGCTATCATGATTGTGTTTCCACAGTATTCAAATTTGCTCTTCCTGGCTACTTGTAATATTTTCTCCTTGATCTGTGAATTCTGGAACCTGGCTATAATAGTCCTAGGAGTTTTCTTTTGGGGATCTTTTTCAGGACATAATCAGTGGATTCTTTCAAACTCTATTTTGCCCTCTGGTTTTAAACACCAGGGCAATTTTCCTTGAGAATTTCTTGAAGGAGGATTTCTAGGTTCTTTCTTCGATCATGGTTTTCAGGTAGTCCAATAATTTTTAGATTATATCTCCTGGATCTGTTTTCCAGGGCAGTGGTTTTTCCCATGAGATATTTCACATTGCCTTATATTCTTTCATTTGTTTAGATCTGCTTAATAGCATCTTGATTTCTCATAAAGTCACTAGCTTCCATTTGCTCCAGTCTAATTCTGAAGGAATGAATCTCCTCAGTGAACTTTTGAGATTCTTTTTCCATCTGGCAAATTTGGCTTTTTATGGCATTCTTCTCCTCATTGCCTTTTTGAGACTCATTTGCCATTTGAGTTAGTCTATTTTTAAGGTGTTATTTTCCTCAGTCAGCCTGTTGACTCTCATTTCATACTTTTCTTGCATCTTTCTCATTTCTCTTCCCAATTTTTCCTCCCCTTCTCTTATCTGCTTCTTAAGGTCCTCGATGGCCTGTAACCAGCTCGTATTTACATTTGGTGCTTTTGGTGCAGGAGTTCTGACCTCCCAGTTCTCCTCCTGTTCCATGCTTCCATCCCCTTTTCCCCCCAAATAGGAGTCTAATGTTGAATTTTTCTGTTTATTTTGTTTCCTTTGCCTAGGCATTTTGCCACTCAATTACTTGACTTTTGGGCTTGTTGCCACAGTAGAACTCTGCCACCAGCCAGGGGAGTTTCCATCCCAAACGCTGGGTTTTTCTCAGCTGCCAGAGGTATTAGTTGGCTGCCCTTTCTGAAGCCTCCCCAAATTTGCCAGATGGAAAAAGAATCTCAAAAGCTCACTGCAGAGATTCATTCCTTCAGAATTAGACAGGAGCAAATGGAAGCTAGTGACTTTATGAGAAATCAAGATGCTGTTAAACAGATCCATGCAATTGAAAGAATAGAAGGCAATGTGAAATATCTCATGGGAAAAACCACTGACCTGGAAAATTGATCCAGGAGAGATAATTTAAAAATTATTGGACTACCTGAAAGCCATGATCAAGGAAAGAACCTAGAAATCATCCTTCAAGAAATTCTCAAGGAAATTTACCCTGATATTTTAGACCCATAGGGCAAAATAGAGTTTGAAAGAATCCACTGATTATTTCCTGAAAAAGATCCCCAAAAGAAAACTCCTAGGAATATTATAGTCAGGTTCCAGAATTCCCAGATCAAGGAAAAATACTACAAGCATCCAGGAAGAAACAATTTGAATATTGTGGAAACACAATCAGAATGGCACAGGACCTGGCAGCTTCTACACTGACGGATCAAAGAGCATGGAATATGATATTCTGGAGGGCAAAGGAGCTGGGATTAAAACAAAGAATCATCTACCCAGCAAAACTGAGTATTTTGTTTCAGGGGAAAATATGGTCATTCAGTGGAATAGAGGACTTTCAAGCATTCTTGAGGGAAAAACCAGAGTTGAATAGAAAATTTGACATTCAGACACAAGAAGCAAGAGATCCTCGAGAAGGTAAACAGGGAAAATAAATCGAAAGGAACTTATCAAAGTTGAACTATTTACATTCCTACATGGAAAATCAATAACTGTGACTGATGAAACCTTTCTCAGTATGAAAATAGTTGAAGAAGGGTATATGGGCATATGAATACATATGTGAATGTGTGTATATATGTTTACAGGTATACATGGATAGAGGGCACAGGTCGTATTTGGTGGGAAAGGATGATACTTAAGGGGTGAAGTTAAGAGGTGAGAGAGGAATGTGGCAAGGGGAGATGGGGAGAGATGGGGGTGGGGGTAAACTATCTCATGTAGAAGAAGCAAGGAGAAGTAGTTGCAGGGGAGGGGAAGAACAGGAAGGCAAAAAGGCAAAACCATATTCTCATTGAATTTGGCTCAGGGAGAGAATGACACGCATACTAACTGGGATATTTCACCCCACAGGAGAGTAGCAGGGAGGGGCATGAGAGGGGGGATGATGGAGGGGAGGGCATGCTGAGGGGAGGGGAGTTTGGAGGCACCCACCTTTGAAGAGGGACAGGATCAAAATAGGGAATGGACCAGGTGGAGAGTGGGATGGGTGGGAGGGAAATATACTCAGTATTTTACAATATATCTACTATGGTAATGTTTTGCATAGCTATACATGTACAACATATACTGAATTGCTTATCTTCCCAGTGGGTGTGGGTGCAAGGTATGAAGGGAATGGATCTGGGATTCAAAGTTTTAAAATTAACTGTTTCAAATATGTATAAATACTATTATTAAAACTATTTTACATGTAACTGTGAGATAAGATGTGCAGGCATTGGGGCATAGAGATTCACCTTGCCCTAATGGAAAAGTCAAAGGGAGTATTGGTGAAGATATGGGAGAGAGCAGATGGGATGAGGGGATTTCCTGTCGGTGACAAGGGAGGAAGGGAATGGATCTGGAATTTAAAGTTTTGAAATTAAATGTTTCAAATATAAAAAAATTAAAAAAATAAATCTAGAAAATGAGACCCAAGGCCCAAGTGAGATCAAAACAATAGATTCAAAGCTGGGGGTTGGGGGAAGGGGAGGTCAGCACAGAGTAGGTCAATAAAACTACCACTAAAGGAACTTCCCTGGATGATTGCTGTTTATGTTTTCTTTCACCTAATATCTCTTCCAGAGGCAGTCCATCTCTTCTGTAATGACAGTGGCATTCTAGTTCCACCCATTCCTTCCTCTCCAGGGCTTGCTTCTCTTTGGTCCCACCTGTCTCCTTGACAGTAAGATATCTGGGACACAATGAGGTAAAAGTCACTTCTAGAATGACAGAATCCACAAGGTCCATTGTTACTCAGAAAGGAGCTTAGAGGTATCATTGCTTATTCCTTGAAGACAACAGCCCAATTTTTTGGGAAGAGGACTGTATATGAGCCAGAATAACAACAGCCTGCATTTATATAGTGCTTTAAGGTTTGCAAAGCACTTTTTATATGTCACCTCACTTGATCCTCTCAACAACCCTCTGAGATAAGTGTGATTATTACCTGAATTTTACAGATGAGGAAACTGAGGCTGAGCTAGTAAGTATCTGAGGGAGGGCTTGAATTCAGGTCTTTCTGACCTGAAGAGAGTTCTCTGTCCACTAGTCCAATACCACAGACCAAGGGATACCATCTCTGGAAAAATATGGAAGGGACCGGTCACCACACCTAAGTAGAGACAGCGCTAAACTGTAGAAAGGACAGAGAAGGGTGGCATCAATGAGTAGCAACATAGAAGTGTGAGGTGAGCTAGGCAAGAGGTCATACAGAAAAGATGAAGCTGCTTTTGCCTGAAGGTCAGAATCTGAGAGAGGATGTTTATAAAATCATGAAAGTGATGGATTAGCAGAACATGACTAGTTACTGAAATCCTGCAAAAGTAGAGTGAGGCCATTTTGCCTTCTCTTCTCTGAAATTTGAAAGGGGGAAAACCTGTAACAAAGAAAATTAAATCCTTCATACAGTGGGGGAGATCTTGTAGAACTCAGCATCCTCTAAAGGGCATAATGGAATGAAGGAAGGAAGGAAGGGAAAGGGGGGAGGGAGAAAGTTAGAGGGAATGTAATTAGAGTCACATGGCAATTGATGGACCTATTTTTTCCAGGAATAGTAGGATATTGGAATAGAATGAAGGAATCTGCATCCATTTCTATATATTTCTTTATTTTTGTTGTTGTTCAGACCTGGGAACTGCCTCCACCAATACAGATTGAGGAACTAGTTTTCAACTTAATAGATCAGAGATCTAGATATAGAATCAGCCTATGAAGCCACCTAGACTAACCCCCTCTCACTTTGTAGTTAAGGTAATTAAGGCTCAGGAACATCAAGTGATTTTCCCAGGGTCACATGGGTAGTAAGGATCAGAGGTAGAATTTGAACTTAGGTCCTCTGATTCTAGAACTTGAGTATTTTTCATTGGATTGTTGTTCTGTTAGTTGTTTCTGACTCTTTGTGAACCCATTTGAGATTTTCTTGGCAAAGATACTGGAGTGTTTTGCCATCCTTCTCCAGATCATTTTACAGATGAGGAAACTGAGGGAAACAAAGTGAAGTCCAGTATCACGCAGATAGTAAGTGTGTGAGACCAGATTTATACTCAGATCTTGACTCCAAGGCCGACACTATCCACCATACCACCTAGCTGCCCCTCATTGGGCTGTACTCCTTTCATAGTCTTGGGGTGTTTCCTGGAAACCCTGAATGTTCAGTGACTTATCTGGACTCATACAGCTATGTATCAGAGGCAGGTCTTTCTGGCTCAGATGCCTGACTTTAGTGTCCACTGTGCTACATGTCATATTTCTAAAGAGCAGAGACTTAATAGGTTATTAAGGGAAGTAGTATTTGAGACTCAGAAAAAACTCCAAAGGTAGATGTCAGGGTAGATATCCACACCTTCCCACACTCTGCTTTATTGTCTATCTATCTATCTATCTATCTATCTATCTATCTATCTATCTGTCTATCTATCTATTGATCTATTATATTTCATATATTATATTTATATATTATATATTTTAAATATTATATACTATATTTATTATATCAGGGTAGATATTCATGCCTTCCCACAATCTGCTTTATTGTGTATTTATTTTTTATTTATTCATTTATTATATTTTATATAATATCTGTTTATTTATTTATTATAACAGGGTAGATATCCATACCTTCCCACAATCTGCTTTATTGTATCAGAGATAGAATCTTGGGCTGAAGGGGCAGGGGTGTGTGTGTGTGTGTATGTGTGTGAGTGTGTGTGAGTGTGTGTTGTGTGTGTGTGTGTGTGTGTGTGTGTGTGTGTGTTGGAGGGAGGATTCTAATGACTTTGGCATGAAGGGAATTGTAGGAATAAGTTTAAATGTGCCAATAGGAATGAGAATATGGGCCTGAGATCAGGGGGCTAGGGCTAGTTGACAGACCATGATAAAGACTTGAAAGGATCAGAGTTAGGAGAAAATGGAGAATCAGAAGCTGGGAGAAGGGAAGGAAGGGGAGAGCATGGAGAAGGGGGCCTGAGAAACTGAGAAGAGAGGACTGCTCTCTTCTCAGAGAAGGGGGAGAATCTCTTCAATGCTTGCCTCCCCCAGTGACACCATCCCTAAAATTCAGGTGGTGGGCTACTCTGTCTCTCCTTGTCTTGAATGCCTCCTTTTTTTAGAGCAGCAAGACCAGCTCTGAGGAGGCAGTAATTGGAAATCTTTTGTTCCACACAGATCTTGACAAGTGCTCCTAGCTTGCCAGAGCCACTTTCTACTGCCAGCCACGTGGATTTTGGCCTTTTTCATGTATTGGAACATTTAACCATCAAAAAGGAGAGAGAGAAAAAGATAGATAAGGGCAGAGGGGTGGGGAGAGAGAGACAAAGAGAGACAGAGACACAGAGAGACAGAAAGAAACAGAGACAGAAACAGAAATAGAGAAAAATACAGAGACAGAGACAGATAGAGAGGTAAAGAGAGACTAGGGGCCAGTGCAGGTGAATAGAAAGAGACATTAGAAATCCAACAGAGAAGCAAAGATGCTGATATAGAAGGACAAACAGACAGAAACCCACAAAGAGAGATAGATGGAGAGGAAAAAAAAATATAAAACAAAGGCTAAAACAGGAGAACTTGGGTGGTGAGGGGGGCGGGGAAGGCAAGCCCAGAAAAGGAATCATTGGTAAAATGAAACCGAGAAGTAGGGAGAAAGCTCACACAGGGAGACAAGAAGAAAAGAATAGCCAGAAACATAGACAAGGAGGATATATATGCACAAAAAGCAAATACGGGATAGAAGAGAGGAGAGATGAGTCTCTACCCCGCTGAGTTTCCCAGAGTCAGTGCAATACCTGCACATCTACCCACCCAGAATATTAATTGCACACTGATATTTAATGATTCCAAAAACCTCTGGCCTGCAGAATTCTGCAAAGGAGACTTGTTCCCTGACAATGAGAGCAAGGAAGGATGTCAGGAGTCAGCAGGTACCCCTTAATCATGTGCCAGACTCCCAGAAAAGGAAAGACACAAAACCTCCACTATTTCTTCCTGTGCTGAACAGTGTATAGCAAGTAAACAAGTAGAGGTGAGATAAGAAAAGTCTGGCACAAGAGCTCAGAACATATCTCATCTGTGAGAAAAGAGGTAAACCAGTTTGGGAGTTGAGAAATATCCCAGGGAGAGAATCACTAAAATATTAGGGAATGATAAGAAACAGAACCCAGAGAGAGAATGAGAAACTCACCCAAGGAGGGAAATGGTCCTAAGAGAGGGGGATTGGAAATCATCTGTGTAAGGCTCAGGCACCAAGAGAAGATAAGAAACTTACAAAGAGGCAGGGGCTTCAATGATAGAGTGGTAGACTTATTCAAGGAGGTACAAGTCCCTGATTGACGTCCAGGAAAGGAAAATACAAATGAAGAACCTCTCCTCCAGGCAGAAGATAGGAAATGGGAGAAAGTGTGGAGTGAAGGTAAGAATACTGAGTCTGGAATCAGCATGCCCATGCTCACTTATGGACTGCTACTTGTGTGACCTCGGGCAAGTCATTTTAACATTCTAAGCTTCCCTTTCTTCATCTATAGAATGAAGGGATTTGAGCTAGATGCCTTCAAATATGATCCCATTATCAATAAACTCCAATGGCTCCCTATTGACTCTATGATCCATTCCAAGCTCTTCTAGTAGACATTTTAAACCCTGTCTCTAGCCTCCCTTTCCAGTCTAATTACACACTGCTTCTCTTCATACAGCTTGCAGTCCAACCAAACTGATTTTGTTTTTTGTTGTTTGTTTTTCTTTTTTGGGGAGTGCTATTTCTTACACATGATACGCTATGTTCCATCTTCTCTACTTCTCTGTGTCATTTTATCAATTATTCTTTCTCTGGGTTCTCTACACCTTTAGGTTTTACTGCCTTTCTCTCTCTCTCTCTTCCTTTCTTCTTCCCTCCCTCCCTCCTTCCCCCATCCCCTCTCCTAAGTTCTTCTGTCTTAGCCTTTGTTTTAACTTTCTTTTTTTCTCCCAATCTATTTGTCTTTGTAGGTCTGTTCCTGTGTGCCAATGGGCTTCCCTCATGTCTGGAATGCACTTCATCTTAGAATGTACTGTTTCTCTTGAAAATATACAAATAAATACAACCTTGTATATGGTCTTTGTTGATCATTTTATGTCTTAGCATTTTCCCTGTCAAACTAACTTGTGTAATGGGTGGAGATTGGAAAGTGAAGAGTAGAGGGAAGGGAAGAAATAGTCCTTAGAGATATTCATTAACTGATTTCTTACCTAAACTTGATCACTGAATGGGCATTGATTGCCTCAGTCAAACTGAGACCTGAGAAAGACCTTAACGTAAAAAGGCCAAAGTCCCCCACTGCATCCAAGGCCATCTCTAGTCATCCCTGATCTATATCTTGCCAGATGTATATATTATAAAATATATACCCAGATGGCTCCAGAGGAAGGAGTGAGGCTGGTGACTTTGTACAGCCCTCCCTCATTAAGTCCAATTCCCTTGCAAGTCATGGCATTGTTTTCCTGATGTCATGGTCCTCTTTGAGAACAAGGTACAAAGAATCTGGTTTCTATCACATAGAACTTCGGGTTTATACATCTTTGTATAGGTACTGTGACAGATGCTCTTCTAATCTATCGTAGAATCAGAAGAACTTATGACTCAGGCATTGGTGGACAAGAACTGGGTGAGCATTCAAAAGGGGTAACTCCTTTGTCACTCTCTTGTCTTTTCAGCTTCAAATGAGCTAGAACTACTTTAAGGGAGTCTCAGGAGGTGGATAGAAGGGACAGCAAGTGTGTTTCTTATTTGGATGCGGCAGCTGTGAACACATGGGCACCTCTGTCCCTTTGTGGTGACTCTTTCCTGATATTCGACAAATGAATAGTCTGATACAGAAGCATTCAGCTAACTTAGTGACTTCAAAAGTGTTATGTCTGAAAATTAAGGTAAACTGAGAGATAGTGGTCTGAGCCTGATCAACTTATTGATTAGGCTACCAGTAACCAATAAATTGGGTCTCTAGGTCTCAATAACCAAAGACCCCATTGCACTATTTACTAACCTTCATATAGTTTAAGAAAGTACACAGTTGGGTAGGTGGGGAAGACACCATGATTTGTTATAGGGTAAACATAATGGTGGGGGTTGGGACAACATAACTGTAATTTTAAAGAAAGCAGGCTAGTCCTCCTTTGGGACTGGTAACTACCCCTCTGTGACAACTACAGAATATTAATTGTTTTAAGCACCCCATCCATAGCTAGGAGATCAAAATTACCAGACTTACTTTCTCCTCGGAAGAGATAAAAATCTCCTCTAATTGCACAAAGACAGGCAATAGATCTTGTGAAAATACACCAGGTCTGCTGGTACACTTTCAGAGATAGATGAACAGATTACTGGAATTTTCCAGTAGCTGAAGGTATGAAGGGCAAATTTCCTTTATATGAGTTGAGCTCAGGAATTGAACTTTCCTTCTGAGTTAGTTTAAAGTTATAATTAAAAGGAACATATAAAGCTAACATAAGTAGATGCAGACTCAGTTATGAATATCAATGCAGCATAAAATCAATAACATTGTAGAATTAATACAGTAATAATCAATATGATAGAAACTCAAGATAGTATTAATTTTTTATCTTTTTAGGAGTTATGGAGATCCTATCCCAGATCCTGTTGGCACTAAATTCATAGTGGTCACCTTAGCAGGAATGAATGGCTGAGCAATAGCAGTAAAAGCATTTCTCCTATAAGAAACAAGAAGGAAGATAGATTCAGAGAGCAGGACTTCTTGACTTAACAGAGGCAGGACCCTTGGAGCCTAGCCTAGGAAAACTTAGTGAGAACTCTACAAAAGGAGAAAATGACTCCCAATGCCCTCTCTTTTCTCCTTAGGAAAGGTTCAACAAGGTTGATTGACCTTGTATATCCACTCTGTAGGAATCCTTGCAATATCTCCTGACTCTACTTCTGACTTGCCTGACTTCTCTACCATGCTCCCCACCCTTCACCAAATGGGATTTTCCCCCTCCTTTCCCCCTTTATTTTTAAAATATATTGTTATTTCATTATTGTCCAATTACATGTAAACATTTTAGTTCATTTCTAAGAATTTTGAATTCCAAATTTTCTCCCTCCCTCCTGCTTCTCCCCCTTACTTGAGAAGGCAAGCAATTTGATATTGATTATACATGTGAAGTCATGCAAAGCATAATTCTATATTAGCAATGTTGCAAAAGAAATCAGAGGGGAAAAAAGGAGAAAATCAAGAAAGTAAAAAATATATACTTCAATCTGCATTCAGCATTAATCAATTCTGCCTTTGGAATTGTCTTGGATCATCACCTAGAACATAGTAGCTAAGTCTTTTGCAATTGTTCATCTTACAATATTACTGTTCCTGTGTACAATGTTCTCCTGGTTGTGCATTTTACTTTGCATGAGATCATATAAATCTTTCCAGATTTTTCTAAAACCATCCTGCTCAACATTTCTTATATCAAAATTAATAATTCATCACAATCATATGACCACAGCTTGTTCAGTCCTCCCTCAATTTGTAGTTCTTTGTCAACAACAAAAAAGAGCAACTTTAAATATTTGTGTGCCAATGAATCTTTTTGACTTTTCTTTTATCTCTTTGGGATACAGACCTAGTAGTGTTATTGCTGGGTCAAAGTGTATGTACAGTTTTATAGCTCTTTGGGAGGAGTCCCCATAATAGCTGGACTCATTCACAACTCTACCAGCAGTGCATTAGTGTCCCAATTTTTCCATAGCCCCTCCAGCATTTCTCATTTTATCTGTCATATTAGTCAATATGATAGGCCTGAGGTGGTATCTCAGAGTTGTTTTAATTTGCTTTTCTCTAATCAGTAGTGATTTAGAGAATTTTATATGATTATAAATAGCTTTGATTTCTTCTTCTGAGAGCTGCCTGATCCTATCTTTTGAACGTTTATCAACTAGAGAATGGCCCTTATTTTTACAAATTTGGCTCAGTTCCTTATATGTTTGAGAAATAAGTCATTTATCAGAGAAACTTGCTGTAAATCCCCTCCCCCATTTCCAGTTTTCCTTCTAATTTTGGCTACATTCGTTTTTCTTGTGCAAAAGCTTTCTAGTTTCATGTAATCAAAATTATCTATTTCATTTCCCATGATCTTGTCTACCTCTTGTGTGATCATAAATTCTTCCCTTATCAAAAGATCTGACAGTTACATTTTTCCATGATCCCATAAATTATTTATTTTTAAAATTTTATTTAGTATTTTATTTTCCATAATTGTATGTGTAAACAATTTTTAAGATTTGTTTTTAAAGTTTTGAGTTCCAAATTCTCTCCCTCCCAACCCCTCATTGAGAAAACAAGAAATTTGATATAGATTATACGTGTGTAATCATGCAAAACATATTTCCATATTAGTCATGTTGTAAAAGAAATGATAGGGGCAGCTAGGTGGCGCAGTGAATAGAGCACCATCCCTGGAGTCAGAACAACCTGAGTTCGGTTCTGGCCTCCGACACTTAACACACACAAACAAAAAAACCTAGCTGTGTGACCTTGGGCAAGTTACTTAACCCCAATTGCCCTACAAAGAACAACAACAACAACAACAACAAAAAATGATAGACCAAAAAAAAAGAAAGAAAGAAAAGAACCCTAAGAAAAATAAAGAAAGTAAAAAGAAAGTATATTCAATCTGTATTTAGACTCCATCAATTCTTTCTCTGGGGATGAATAGTATTTTTTCATAAGTTTTTCAGAGTTGTCTTAGATCACTGTATTACTTAGAATGCTGAGTCATTTGCAGGTGACCATGTTACATTTTTTTGCTGTTGCTGTGTCCAATGTTCTCCTGGTTCTACTCATTTCACTTTGCATCTGTTCATGTAACTTTCTCCAAGATTTTCTGAAAGCATTCTACTCATCAATTTTTTACAAGACAATACTATTTCATCACAATTATGTATCACAACTTGTTTAACTATTTCCCTGTTGATGGGCATCCCCTCAATTTCTAATTCTTTGCTATGAGAAAAAAGCTGCTATAAATATTTTTGTACATATAAGTCATTTTCCTTTTTGTTTTGTTTTATACGTCTCTTTTGGGATACAGACCTAGTAATGGTATTGCTTTTATAGCCCTTTCGGCATAGTTCGAAATTGCCCTCCAGAATGATTTAATCAGTTCACAACCTCATCAACAATGCACTAATAGGGGACAGCTAGGTGGGGCAGTGAGTAGAGCGCTGGCCACAGAGTCAGAAGGATCTGAGTTCGGATCTGACCTCAGACACTTACACACACACACACACACACACACACACACACACACACACACACACAAACTAGCTGTGTGATCTTGGGCCAAGTTACTTAACCCCAGTTGCCCTCCAAAAATCAAAAACAAACAAACAAAAAAAACAATGCACTAATGTCTCATTTTTCCCACATCTCCTCCAACATTTGTCATTTGCTCAATCTAATAAGTATGGTGTAGTATTGTTTTCATTTGCATTTCTCAACTAATAATGATTTAGATAGTTTTTTCTCTTATATCCATCAATAACTTTGGTTACTTTATCTGGGAATTAACTTCATATCTTTTGACCATTTATCAATTGAGAAACAGCTTGTATTCTTATAAATTTGACTCAATTCTCTATAGATATTTGAGAAATAAGATCTTTATCAGAGAAACTTGCTTCAAAAAATTCTCTCAGTTATAGTTGCCAACTGGATTTCCTTCCATCTTATTTTCCCTTCTGTTTCTCCTATTCTCTCTCTCTCTCTCCTTTCACCCTGTCAATTCTCAAGAGTGTTTTGTTTCTGACTACCACCTCCCATAACTGCCCTCCCTACTGTCAGCCCCAACCCACTCACTTCTTTTGCCCCCTTTCCCTCCTATTTTTTATAGGGCAATATAGAATTCTATATCTGGGTGTGTATGTTCTTCACTGTTTGAGCTAATTCCAATGAAAGTAAGGTTCAGGCATTCCCTGCCACACCCACCATCGTTTCCTCCTCAGTAAAAGCTCATTCTTGCCTCTTTCATGTGAACTAATTTAGGCCATTCTCCCTCTCCTTTTCCTTCCCTTTCTCCCAGTGCATTCCTCTTTCTTGTTCCTTAATTTTATTTTTTTTATATCACTTCATCATATTCAGCTCAAACTTGTGCCCCGTGTGTATGTATGTGTGTATGTATATGTATGCATTTATGTGCGTGTATGTGTACACATATACTCCTAACTGCCCCAATAATGAGAAAGTTCTTAGGAGTTACAAGTATCATCTTCCCATGTAAAAATATAAACAGTTTAACCTTATTGAATCCCTTATGATTTCTCTTTTCCATTTACCTTTTTATGCTTTTCAAGTCTTGTATTTGAAAGTCAGATTTTCTATTTAGCTCTTGTTTTTTCATCAGAAATACTTGAAAGTCATCTCTTTCATAGAATATGCATTTTCCCCTTAAATAATTATACCTATTTTTTTTTTCTGGATGGGTAATTCTTGGCTCTAACACTATCTCCTTTGCCTTCCAGAATATTGCATTCCAAGCCCTCTGATTCTTTAATGTAGAGGCTGTTAAATCTTGTGTTATCCTAACTGTAACTCCATGATACTTAAATTGTTTGTTTCTGGTTGGTTGCAATATTTTCTCCTTGGTGTGGGAGCTCTGGGATTTGCCTATAATATTCTTGAAAGTTTTCATTTGAGGATATCTTTCAGGAAGTTATTGAAAGAATCTTTCAATTTCTATTTTACCTCCTAGTTTCAGAACATCAGGGCAGTTTGCCTTGATAATTTTTTAAAGATGATGTCCGGGCACTTTTTTTTAATCATAGATTTCAGGTAGTCAATTAATTTTTAAATTATCTCTCCTGTATCTATTCTCAAGGTTAGTTGTTTTTCAATGAGATATTTCACATTGTCTTCTATTTTTGTCATTCTTTTGGTTTTGTTCTATAATTTCTTGATTTCTCATAGAGTCATTAGCTTTCATTTGCTAAATTCTAATTTTAAAGGAGTTATTTTCTTCAGTGAGCTTTTGGATCTCCTTTTCCACTTGGCCAATTAAGCTTTTTAACTCATTCTTCTCCACATTGGCTTTTTGACCCTCTTTTTCCATGTGGGTTAATCTATTTTTAAGGTGTTGTTTTCTTCACTATTTTTTCAGTCTCCTTTAGCAAGCATTGATTTGTTTTTCATTATTTTCTTGCATCACTCTCATTTCCCTTCCCAATTTTTCCTCAACTTCTCCTGCCTGATTTTCAAAATCCATGCCCTGCCATCATTTCATATATTTCTTGGAGGCTTTGGATGTAGGAGTTTTGACTTTGTTTTCTTCTTCTGGTTTTATGTTTGGGTCTTTTTTGTCACGAAATTAAGATTCTGTACTCTGAGTTGTTTTTCACTGTTTCCTCATTTTCCCAGCTAATTATTTGGCTTTTTAGCTCTTTGTTAAGGTGCAACTCTGCTTCCAATGGGGAGGGTGTACTGTCCCAAGTTTCAAAGGTTTTGCGCAGATGTTTTCAGAGATACATCTAGGGACCTCTAAATTTTGAGTTCTTCAAGGTGGTATGATAAAAGGAGAGATGTTTACTCCTTTCCTAGCCTGTGATCTGGTCTGTGAGTGACCACAAGCACTCTTTTCTGCCTTGGAAATGTGAGGAGGATTCCCTCTCCACCACTGCCCCAAATTCCACCATACCAGTGCTCCCCTTGCCCAAGGGCTACCACACAGGACTGCAACCCAGATCCAAGCACAGGGAAAGCAAGAGAATCCTGCCTCAGCACCAGCAAAGAGATTCTTGCAATACCACTCTAATCAATTGCTCAATCTCCCCATCTTCTGTGGACTGGGAGCTCTAGAAATAGCTGCTGCCGCCACCACCACCTTGAGACTGGGGCCTGTCTAACCCAGGTCTGAAAGACCTTTCCTACTGACCTTCTAAGTTGTCTTTGGTGTTTGTGGGTTGAGAAGTCCCTCCACAGCTGGGAACAATGCAGTCCCCTGAGGTCTGCTCCAGGTTTGCTGGAGTTTTGCCACACTGTTTGCCACACAGTTTGCCCACACTGTGCAGGAGTATTTTGCTCTGGGCTGAGCTACTCTCCTAGACTGGTGCAATAAAACTTTGCTGTTGACCATCCAAGTTGTCTTGGGCTGGACATTTGTTTCCCTCTGTCATTTTGTGGGTTCTGGTGCTCTATAATTTTTTTAGAGTCATTTTTTACAGGTGTTTGGAGGGGTTTTCCTTATTCTAATTTTTTTATTAAACAGATGCTTTAATTAACTTCTGTTTTGCATCATTCATTTCCGCCAGGTATTGAGTTACAATTTTCCCCCCGTTTTTCCCCTACCCACAATCCCAGAATAGGAGTCCCACAAGATATCGCTTCCTCTAATCTGCTCTCTCCCATATCTTCTCCCATACCCCCTTTGACTTTTCCATTAGAGCAAGGTGAATCTCTGTGCCCCAATGCCTACACATCTTATCTCCCAATTACAAGCAAAAGAGTATTAATAATAGTATTTATATATATTTGAAACATTTAATTTTAAGACCTCGAATTTCAGATCCATTCCCTTCCTCCCTTGTCACCCATTCCCACTGGGAAGATGAGTAATTCAGTATATGTTGTACATGTCTAGCTATGCAAAACATTAACATAGTAGATATATTGTACAAGGCTGCTTATAATTCCCTCCTATTCATCACACCCCCCACCTTATCCATTCCCTACTTGATCCTACCCCTCTTCTATAGTGGGTACTTCCAACCTCCCCTCCCCCCAAGAATGCCCTCCCATCCATCATCCCTCCTCTCATCCTCCTTCCCCCTATTCTGCTGCAGGTTGAGATATCCCATTTAGTATATATGTCATTCTCTCCCTGAACCACATTCAATGAGAATGTGGTTTTGCCTTTTTGCCTTCCTATTCTTCCCCTCCCCTGCAGCCACTTCCCCTTGCTTCTTCTACATGAGATAGTTTACCCTACCCTGTCTCTCCCCATCTCCTCTTCCCACTTTCCTCTCTCACCTCATAATTTCACCCCTTCAGTATCATCCCTTCCCAACAAATTCAACCTATGCCCTCTATCCATGTATAACTGTAAACATATATACACCCATTCACCTATGTATTCAACTGACCATACAGCCTTCTTCCATTATTTTCATACTGAGAGGGGTTTCATCAGTCACAGTTATTGTTTTTCCATGTAGGAATGTAAATAGGTCAACTTTTATAAGTTCCTTTTGATTTCTTTTCCCTGATTACCTTCTCAGGCATCTCTTGCTTCTTATGTCTAGATGTCAAATTTTCTGTTCAACTCTGTTTTTTTTTCCTCAAGAATGCTTGAAAGTCCTCTATTCCACTGAATGACCATATTTTCCCCTGAAACAAAATACGCAGTTTTGCTGGGTAGGTGACCCTTGGGTTCAGTCCCAGCGCTTTAGCCCTCTGGAATATCATATTCCATGCCCTTTGATCCCTCGGATCTAAATTCCTTGAGAATTTATGGAAGAGTGATTTCTAGGTTCTTTCTTTGATCATGGCTTTCAGGTAGTCCAATAATTTTTAAATTGTCTCTCCTGGATCTATTTTCCTGGTCAGTGGTTTTTCCCATGAGATATTTCACATTGCCTTCTATTCTTTCATTTGTTTATATCTGCTTAACAGTATCTTGATTTCTCATAAAGTCATTAGCTTCCATTTGCTCCAGTCTAACTCTGAAGGAATGAATCTCCTCAGTGAACTTTTGAGATTCTTTTTCCATCTGGCAAATTCGACTTTTTAAGGCATTCTTCTCCTCATTGCCCTTTTGGGCCTCCTTTGCCATTTGAGTTAGTCTATTTTTTAAGGTGTTGTTTTCCTCAGTCAGGCTGTTGACCCTCATTTCATACTTTTCCTGCATTCCTCTCATTTCTCTTCCCAAATTTTCCTCCACTTCTCTTATTTGATTTTTAAAGTCCATCTTAAGGTCCTCTATGGCCTGCACCCCGCTCATGTTTTCCCCTGGGGCTTTTGGAGCAGGACTTCTCTGTGAAATATCTCACGGGAAAAACCACTGACCTGGAAAATAGATCCAGGAGAGACAATTTAAAAATTATTGGACTACCTGAAAGCCATGATCAAAGAAAGAACCTAGAAATAACCCTTCAAGAAATTCTCAAGGAAAACTGCCCTGATGTTTTAGATCCAGAGGGCAAAATAGAGGTTGAAAGAATCCACCGATCACCTCCTGAAAAAGATCCCAAAAGAAAACTCCCAGGAATATTATAGCCAGGTTCCAGAATCCCCAGATCAAGGAGAAAATACTCCAAGCAGCCAGGAAGAAACAATTTCAATATTGTGGAAACACAATCAGAATAGCCCAGGACCTGGCAGCTTCTACACTGAGGGATCGAAGGGCATGGAATATGATATTCCAGAGGGCAAAAGAACTGGGAATGAACCCAAGGGTCACCTACCCAGCAAAACTGAGTATTTTGTTTCAGGGGAAAATATGGTCATTCAGTGGAATAGAGGACTTTCAAGCATTCTTGAGGAAAAAACCAGAATTGAATAGAAAATTTGACATCCAGACACAAGAAGCAAGAGATGCCTGAGAAGGTGATCAGGGAAAAGAAATCAAAAGGAACTTATCAAATTTGAACTATTTACATTCCTATATGGAAAAACAATAACTGTGAGTGATGATATCTTTCTCACTATGAAAATAATGGAAGAAAGGTGTGTGGTCATATGAATACATATGTGAATGTGTGTGTATATGGATAGAGGGCATAAGTTGAATTTGTTGGGAAGGGAGGAATACTCAAGGGATGAAATTATGAGGTGAGAGAGGAAAGTGGCAAGAGAAGATGGGGAAAGACAGGGTAGGGTAAACTATCTCATGTAGAAGAAGCAAGGGGAAGTGGTTGCAAGCGAGGGGGAGAATAGGAAGGGGGAAAAAAAGGCAAATCCACATTCTCATTGAATTTGGTTCAGGGAGAGAATGACATACATACTAAATGGGATATCTCAACCTGCAGCAGAATAGGGGAAAGCGGGATGAGAGGAGGGATGATTGATGGGAGGGCATCCCTGGGGGAGGGGAGGTTGGAAGTACCCACTATAGAAGAGGGACAGGATCATGTAGGGAATGGAGCAGGTGGGGGGTGGGATGAGTGGGAGGGAATTATAAGCAGCCTTGTACAATATATCTACTATGATAATGTTTTGCATAGGTAGACATGTACAACATATACTGAATTACTTATCTTCCCAGAGGGAATGGGTGACAAGGGAGGAAGGAAATGGGTCTGAAATTCGAGGTCTTAAGATTAAATGTTTCAAATATATATAAATACTATTATTAATACTCTTTTGCTTATAATTGGGAGATAAGATGTTCAGGCACTGGGACACAAAGATTCACCTTCCTCTAATGGAAAAGTCATAGGGGGTATGGGAGAAAGTATGGGAGAGAGCAGATTGGAAGAAGCAATATCTTGTGGGACTGCTGTTCTGGGAGGTTGGGTAGGGGAATAACGGGGGGGAAATGATTGTAACACAAAATCTGGTGGAAATGAATGATGTAAAACAGAAGTTAATAAAGCATTTGTTTAAAAAAAAAGAATGCTTGAAAGTCCTCTATTGTGTTGAGTGACCATATTTTCCCCTGAAGCATTATACTCAGTTTTGCTGAGTAGGTGATTATTGGTTTTAATCTTAGCTCCTTTAACCTCTGGGATATCATATTCCAAGACCTTCTATCTGTTAATTTAGAAGCTGCTAGATCTTGGGTTATACTGATTGTGCTTTCACAGTACTCAAATTGTTTCTTCTTGACTGCTTTTAATATTTTCTCCTTGACCTGAGAACTCTGGAATTTGCCTATAATATTCCTAGGAATTTTCTTGGAAACTTATTTGAGAGGCAATTGTTGAATTCTTTCAATTTCTATTTTGCCCTCTGGTTCTAGAATATCAGAGCAGTTTTCCTTGACAGTTTCTTGAAAGATGATGTCTAGTGTCTTTTTGGATCATGCTTTTCAAATAGTCCAATAATTTTTAACTTATCTTTCCTGGATCTATTTTCCATGTCAGTGGTTTTTCCAATGAGATATTTTACATTGCCTTCTATTTTTTTCTTCTTTTGGATCTGTTTTATAATATCTTGTTTTCTCATAAAGTCATTATCTTCCATTTGCTCCAATCTAATTTTGAAGGAATTATTTCTTTCAGTGAGCTTTTGAATTTCCTTTTTCATCTGTCCAATTCTGCTTTTTAAGGCATCCTTCTACTTATTGGCTTTTTGGACTTCTTTTGCCATTTGAGTTAGATTATTTTAAGGTGTTATTTTCTTCAGTATTTTGGGGGGTCTCCTTTAGCAAGTTATTGACTCATTTTTCAAGATTTTCTTGCAACAGTCTTTTCTCTTCCCAATTTTTCCTCTACTTTTCTTACTTGATTTTCAGAATCCTTCTTGAGCTACTCCTTGGCCTACAACCAATTCATATTTTTCTTGGAGGCTTTTGATGTAGGAGTTTTGACTTTGTTGCCTTCTTCTGGTTCTATGCTTTGATCCTCTTTTTCACCAAAGAAAGATTCTATAGTCTGAGTGAGATTCCTTTGTTTGCTCATGTTGCCAGCCAATTACTTGACTTTTGAGCTCTGTGCCACAGTAAAACTCTGTTTCCAGAGTGGAGAGTGCTATTTCCCAAATTTCTCGGGTTTTGTGCAGGTGCTGTCAGAACTTCTTCTAGGCACCTGCCTCAGAACTGTGAGGAGAACCTCAACAAGCTTTACCACACCAGCATGCCTCACCCCAGCACCACCACCCAAGACTGCAACCCAGATCCAAGCAAGGCAATGCAAGAGAATCCTGCCTCAGCACCAGCAAAGAGATTCCTGCAGTTGCCTTCTGGTCAGCCCTTTGGTCCCCCCATTATCTGTGTGCCTGGAGCCCCATTACTACTGCTGCTGTTGCCACCCCAGGGGAAGGGGCCAGCTGTTGCTCTTTTCTCCCCTGGTTCCAGAGAGTTTCTTCAGTGACCTTTTAACTTTCTTTTTGGCATTTATTGGTTGAGAAGCCTAGAAACTGCCACAGCTGCCAGTGATTCTTACCCCAAGGTCTGCTCTGGACAGTCTTTGGTGGCAGAGCCCATGTGGGACTGTGCTTTGATCCCAGTCCATTGAGATAGATCATTCCTGTCTGAAGCTGTCCTCAGCTGGAGACATATTTTATTCTATCATTTTGTCAGTTCTGTAGCCCTAAAATTTGTTTAGAGTCATTTTTTACAGGTATTGGAGGTGGTTGGGGACATGCTCAAGCAAGTTCCTGCTTTTACTCTGGCATCTTTTCTCCACCATCCCCCCAAGTCTGTTTTTTAAGGTATTATTCTTCAGTATTTGGGGGGGTCTCCTTTAGCAAGCTGTCGACTTGTTTTTCATTATTTTCTTGCATCACTCTCATTTCTCTTCCTAAATTTTCCTTTTCCTCTCTTATTTGATTTTCAAAATCCTTCTTTAGCTCTTCCACAACCTAAGACCAATTTATGCTTTTCTTTGTGCCTCTGGATGTAGGAACTTTGATTTTCCTGTCTTCTCTGAGTGTGTTTTTTGATCTTTCTTGTCACCATAATAACTTTCAGTAGTCTGAGGTATTTTTCCTGTTGTTGGCTTATTTTCCTGGCCTGTTAGTTGACTTTTTAACTCTTTGTTAAAGTAGTACTATGCTTCCAGGATGGAGGGTGCACAGTTCCAAGCTCCTGGGGCTTTGTGTAGCTGTTTTCAGAAATATTTCTAGGGTCCTGTAAGTTTTCAGTTGCTCCAAGGTGGTATGGTCTAAGGAGAGGTGTTTACTACTTTCGAGGCCTATGCTTTGGTGTGTGAATAACCACAAGCACTCCTTTCTTCCCTGACCCTGTGAGGAGGGTCCATGTTCCACTGCTGCTACAAGCTCTGCTATGTTAGGTCTTCTCCTCACTCTGGAATTACCAACCAGGACTGCCACCTGGATCTGTGTATGTCCAAAGCAACAGAGTCCTTCCTCACTGCTAGCAAAAAGACCCCATAATCTCCTTCTGACCAGCTGTTTGACTCTCTTACTGTAGGTTGACTGAGAGCTCTGGAAGCAGCCACTGCCACTGCAGATTCAGTGGCACTCAGTTCTCTTGTTTTTCTATGGCCAGAGCTGTGTTGGTGTAGCCTTCTCCTCTCTCACCCTGGAGAAACAGACCTTTCCAACTAATCTTCCAAATTGTCTTAGGCTACAAGTTTGTCACTATGTCTTTTTGTGGGTACTGCTATTCTAGAATTTGTTTAGAGTAATTTTTAGAGGTTTCTTGAGGAGTTTGGGGGAGAACTCAAGTGAGTCCATGCCCTTTTTCTATGATTTTGGCTTTGCCCACTCTCAAATTATATTCTTTAGTGAGTTTTGTACTTCCTTTTCATTTGACCAATTCTACATTTTAAGGAGTTCTTTTAAAATTTTATTTATTTATTTTGCATTTTCTTTTTTTTTTTTTAGGGCAATTGGGGTTGACTTGCCCAGGGTCACATGGCTAGTTTTTGTGATAAGTGTCTGAGGCTGGATTTGAACTCAGGTCCTCCTGACTCCAGGACCAGTGCTCTATTCACTGTGGCACCTAGACACCCCTGTTTTTCATTTTCAACATTCACTTCCTAAAATATTGAGTTCCAAATTTCCTTCCCATCTCTCTCCACCCCACCCCACCCCAAGATGGCATGTAATTTTATATAGGTTTTACATATACATCCATATTAAACCTATTTTCATATGAGTCATATTATAAAGAAGTATTAGAACCAATGGGAGAAACCATGAGAAAGAAGACAAAAAATTTTATAGAAGAAAAAGAGAGAGAGAGAGAGAGAGAGAGAGCAAATAATATCCTTCAATTTGCATTTAGATTCCAAAGTTTAAATCCACATTCTCTGGATGTGGACTGCATTTGTTTGGTCATAACTTCTGCCCTTCTTTATAGATCTGACAGGCAAACTATTCTTTGCTCGCCTGGATTGCTTACAGTATCAGCCTTTATATCTAAACCATGAGCCCATTTTGACCTTATTTGAGGATATACCTTGCTATTTTCCAGTTTCCTAGCAGCTTTTGTTAAATAGTAAGTTCTTATCCCAGAAGTTGGAATCTTTGGGTTTATCAAACAGTAGATTACTTTAGTTATTGGCTACTGTGTTCTTTGTAACTATTTCTTAACCAGTACCAAGTAGTTTTGATGATTGCTGCTTTATAATATAATTTAACACCTGGTATGTCTAGACCATCTTCCCTGGCATTTCTTTTCATTAATCCCATTGATATTCTGGACCTTTTGCTCTTCCAGATGAATTTTTTTGTTGTTAGTTTTTCTAATCCTATGAAACAATTTTGGTAGTTTGATTGGTATGGCATTGAATAAGTAAATTAAAATTAGATAGAGTTGTCATTTTTATTATATTAGCTAAGCCCACCTAGAAGCAACTGATATTTTTCCAATTATTTAGATCTAATGTATTTCTGTGAAAAGTGTTTTCTAATTGTGATCATATAGTTCCTGGTTTTTTTTTTTCTTGGAAGGTAGACTCCCAAATATTTTATAATGTCTACAGTAATTTTAAATGGAATTGCTCTTTCTATCTCTTGCTGTTGGGCTTGGTAAGTAATATATAGAAATGCAGGTCATTTGTGTGGGTTTATTTTATACCCTGAAATGTTGCTAAAGTTGTTTATTAGTTAAGTAGCTTTTACTTGATTCTCTGAGTATACCATCATATCATCTGCAAAGAATGAGAGCTTTGTTTCTTCTTTGTCTATTCTAATTCCTTCAATTTCTTTTTCTTCTCTTACTGCTATAGCTAACATTTCTAATAGCACCTTGAATAGCAGTGATGATAATGACAAACTTATTTCACCCCTGATCTTATTGGAAATGCTTCTAGCTTATCCCCATTACATATAATGGTTGCTGATGGTTTAAGGTAGATACTACTTATCATTTTAAGGAAGACCTCATTTATTTCTATGCTCCCTAGTGTTTTTAATAGGAATGAGAGTTGTATTTTGTCAAAATCTTTTTCCACATATATTGAGATAATCATTTGATTTCTGTTAGTTTTGTTATTGATATGGTTAATTATGCTGATAAATTTCCTAATATTGAACCCGCCCTACATTCCTTGTATAAATTCTACCTGGTCACAGTGTATTATTTTTATGATAAGTTTCTATAATCTCTTTGCTCATATTTTATTTAAAATTTTTGCATCTAAATTCATTAGAGCAATTGGTCCATAATTTTGTTTCTCTATTTTGACTCTTTCCAATTTAGGTATCAGTATCATATTTGTATTATAAAAAGAATATGGTAGGATTCCACCTATTTTCCCAAATAGTATATATTATATTGGAATTAATTGTTCCTTGAATGTTTGATAGAATTTGCTTTTAAATCCAATTGGCCATGAAGCTTTTTTCCCAAGGAGTTCATTGATGACTTGTTTAATTTCTTTTTCTGAAATTGGAATCATTTAGGTTATTTTATTTCCTCTTCTGTTAATCTGGGCACTTTGTATTTTTGTAAATATTCATTCATTTCACTAAGATTGTCAAATTTATTGACATATAATTGGGCAAATGAGTTCCTAATTATTCTTTTAATTTCTTCTTCACTGGTGGTGAATTCACCCATTTCATTTTTGATACTGGTAATTTGGTTTTCTTCTTTCTTTTTTTTAATCAAATTAACAAAGGGTTGGTATTTCATTGTGTTTTTTTTTCCATGAAACCAGCCCTTTTTTTTATTAGTTCAATAATTTTTATTTATTTATTATATATTTATATATATTAATATATATATTATATATTATAATTATATATTTATTTATTTATTTCAATAAGTTTTATTTATTAGTTCAATAGTTTCCTTAATTTCAATTTTATTAATCTATCCTTTGGTTTTCAGAATTTCTAATTTGGTATTCAATAGGGCATTTTTAACTTGTTCTTTTTCTAGCTTTTTTAATTGCATGCCAAATTCATTGATTTCTTCTTTTTTTAATTAAACAAATGCTTTATTAACTTCTGGTTTACATCATTCATTTCCGCCAGATCTTGAGTTACAATTTTTCCCCATTTTCCCCCTACCCACCACCCCAGAATAGCAGTCCCATAAGATATCCCCTCATCCGATCTGCTCTCTCCCTTATCTTCTCCCATACCCCCTTTGACTTTACCATTAGGGCAAAGTGAATCTCTGTGACCCAATGCCTGCACATCTTATCTCCCAATTACATGCAAAATAGTATTAATAATAGTGTGTATATATATATATATATATATATATATATATATATATATATATATATATATATAAAACATTTAATTTTAAAACTTCGAATTTCAGATCCATTCCCTTCTTCCCTTGTCACCCACTCTCTCTGGGAAGATAAGCAATTCAGTATGTGTTGTACATGTATAGCTATGCAAAACATTACCATAGTAGTTATATTGTAAAAGACTGCTTATATTTCTACCCCACCCTCCCATTGATCTCTTCTTTCTCTATTTTATTCATGTAAGCATTTAGAGATATAAAACTTCCCCTAAGAACTGCTTTTGCAGCATCTCATAAGTTTTGTATGTTGTCTCATTATTGTCATTCTCTTGGATGACGTTATTGATTGTTTCTATGATTTGTTGTTTGACCAATTTCTTCTCCAGGATTAGATTATTTAATTTCCAATTAATTTCTAGTTTACTTTTCCATGGCCCTTTA
The DNA here is from genome assembly GCA_011680675.1 of Gymnobelideus leadbeateri. Classification (NCBI taxonomy): domain Eukaryota; kingdom Metazoa; phylum Chordata; class Mammalia; order Diprotodontia; family Petauridae; genus Gymnobelideus; species Gymnobelideus leadbeateri. The sequence continues at coordinate 84,771 of WOXC01001002.1, forward strand.
TTACATATTATTTTTGTTGCATCATGATCTGAGATGCATTTAATATTTCTGCCTTTCTATATTTGACTGTGAGATTTTTATGCCCTAGTATATGGTCAATTTTTGTGTAGGTGCCATGTTCCTTTACATCCCCATACAACTTTCTCCAGAGGTCTACCATTTATAACTTTTCTAAAATTCTATTCACTTCATTAACTTCCTTCTTGTTTATTTTGTGGTTAGATTTGACTAGTTCGGACAGGGGGAGGTTGAGGTCCCTCACGAGCATAATTTTGCTGTCTGTTTCTTCTATAACTCCTTTAACTTCCCCTCTAAGAATTTTGATGCTATACCACTTGGTGTATCCTTATTTAGTAATATTACTTCATTGTCTATGGTGCCTTTTAGCAGGATGTAGTTTCCTTACTTATCTCTTTTAATTAGATCTACTTTTTGTTTTGCTTTGTGTGAGATTAAAATTGATACTTCTGCTTATTGTTTTTTACCCACCACTGGCATTGCATCCATGAGGGCTTCAGGCCAATCTCTACACTGGTGTCACAGATCTCTCTTTCCAACCTCCTCTGTTGTTTTGGACTAGAAGAATATCTAACTTTGACTTTTTGTTGTCTCTGTTACTCCTGAAGTGAATTTGAGGCATTATTTTACAGTTGTTTAGAGGGGAATGTTTCAAGAGCTCAGCTGAATATCTTCTTTATTCCATTATCTTGGCTCTGCCTCCCTTTTCCCCTTTCCTTTAAGCTTTGCTCCATATATTTGTTATTTTCCTCTATTAGAGTTTGAACTCCTTGAAAGCATCAACTTATCTTTTTCCTTCTATTTGTATTCCTGGAGCTTGGCACATAATAAACTCTCGATATATGTATGTTGACATGACTTGAAATCTCCCTTTCTCTAAGGGGGAGAGAGACTTGGAAATAAAAGACTTTAAGGCTTACAGTCTTTTTTTTACCATTAGAGATTGACTTTTTAATTGATTATATATATTATATATCATTATATTATTATCATTAATATTTATATTGCATACAATTATACAACCCTTAGGAATGGAAAAAACACCATAAGGTAGAAACAAAAAGAAATACAGGAGCAGGAAGGATTGGGCTTCATCCATTTAAATAAAATGAAGTCAGTCATCAGGTACTATTAGAGGATAGTTTTTTATTGATTATTTATCATATATCTTTATGTTATTAATAATAGTTATATTGCATACAATTATATGACCTTTGGGAATGAGGAAAACACTACATGGTAGAAATAAAAAGAAATACAGGAGTAGGAAGGATTGGGCTTTTTAAAAATGAAGTCAGTTACCAGATGCCATTAGAAATTGTTTTTTTATTGAGGGTGAAAGGATAAATGGCATCTTACTGAGAACAGGAACCTCATGGGTTCAGATTCTCTTTGTCACCCTTGATCTGACACTAATGGGAAATTAAGCAGTGAGGAAGGATAATCCAAGCTGAAATGTACTGAGAACTTAGTCTATGTATCTTTTCTTTCTTTCTTTCTTTCTTTCTTTCTTTCTTTCTTTCTTTCTTTCTTTCTTTCTTTCTTTCTTTCTTTCTTTCAGCAATTGGGGTTAAGTAACTTGCTCAAGGTTACACGGCCAGTCGTTATTTATGTGTGGGTGCTCATTTTCTGCGGCCGGTTTCGATCCTGGGTCATCCCAACTCCGAGGCCAACACTCTTACTCACTGAGCCACCTAGCCGCCCCGTATCTCTTCTTTCTTAAAGAAATAATGGACAAGCTAAATTTTGAGGAAACACAACATGGGACTAGAGGTACATCTTTTCCCTGGAAATATCCTTAAAAAAATTTTGTTACTGATATCTTCAGCCTTTTTATCTTCTTTATCTCTAAGTAAAACTTTGTTCCCCCTCACCAACCCAGAGAGCTATTCTTTTTTTTTTAAACAAATGCTTTATTAACTTCTGTTTTACATCATTCATTTCCGCCAGATTTTGAGTTACAATCATTTTCCCCCCATTATTCCCCTACCCAACCTCCCAGAATAGTAGTCCCACAAGATATCACTTCCTCCAATCTGCTCTCTCCCATACCTTCTCCCATACCCCCATCGACTTTTCCATTAGAGGAAGGTGAATCTTTGTGTCCCAATGCCTACACATCTTATCTCCCTATTACAAGTGAAAGAGTATTAATAATAGTGTTTATATATATTTGAAACATTTAATGTTACGACCTCGAATTTCAGATCCATTTCCTTCCTCCCTTGTCACCCATTCCTTCTTGGGAGATAAGTAATTCAGTATATGTTGTACATGTCTAGCTATGCAAAACATTATCATAGTAGATATATTGTACAAGGCTGCTTATAATTCCCTCCCACTCATCCCACCCCCCACCTGGTCCATTCCCTACATGATCCTGTCCCTCTTCTATAGTGGGTACTTCCAACCTCCCCTCACCCCAAGGATGCCCTCCCTTCCATCATCCCTCCTTTCATCCCCCTTCCCCCTATCCTGCTGCAGGTTGAGATATCCCATTTAGTATGTATGTCATTTTTTCCCTGAACCAAATTGAATGTGAATGTGGTTTTGCCTTTTTAGCCTTCCTTATTCTCCCCCTCCTTTGCAACCACTTCCCCTTGCTTCTTCTACATGGGATAGTTTACCCTACCCTGTCTCTCCCCATCTCCTCTTGCCACTTTCCTCTCTCACCTCATATTTTCATCCCTTGAGTATTCTCCCTTCCCAACAGATTCAACCTATGCCCTCTGTCCATATATAACTGTAACCATATACACACACATTCACATATGTATTCATATGACCACACCCCCTTCTTCCATTATTTTCATAGTGAGAAAGATATCATCAGTCACAGTTATTGCTTTTCCATATAGGAATGTAAATAGTTCAACTTTGATAAGTTCCTTTTGATTTCTTTTCCCTGATCACCTTCTCAGGCATCTCTTCCTTCTTGTGTCTGGATGTCAAATTTTCTATTCAATTCTGGTTTTTTCCTCAAGAATGCTTGAAAGTCCTCTATTCCACTGAATGACCATATTTTCCCCTGAAACAAAATACTCAGTTTTGCTGGGTAGGTGACCCTTGGGTTCATTCCCAGTTCTTTTGCCCTCTGGAATATCATATTCCATGCCCTTCGATCCCTCAGTGTAGAAGCTGCCAGGTCCTGGGCTATTCTGATTGTGTTTCCACAATATTGAAATTGTTTCTTCCTGGCTGCTTGGAGTATTTTCTCCTTGATCTGGGGATTCTGGAACCTGGCTATAATATTCCTGGGAGTTTTCTTTTTGGGATCTTTTTCAGGAGGTGATCTGTGGATTCTTTCAACCTCTATTTTGCCCTCTGGATCTAAAACATCAGGGCAGTTTTCCTTGAGAATTTCTTGAAGGGTGATTTCTAGGTTCTTTCCTTGATCATGGCTTTCAGGTAGTCCAATAATTTTTAAATTGTCTCTCCTGGATCTATTCTCCAGGTCAGTGGTTTTTCCCATGAGATATTTCACATTGCCTTCTAATCTTTCATTTGTTTGGATCTGCTTAACAGCATCTTGATTTCTCATAAAGTCACTAGCTTCCATTTGCTCCAGTCTAACTCTGAAGGAATGAATCTCCTCAGTGAACTTTTGAGATTCTTTTTCCATCTGGCAAATTCGACTTTTTAAGGCATTCTTCTCCTCATTGCCCTTTTGGGCCTCCTTTGCCATTTGAGCTAGTCTATTTTTTAAGGTGTTGTTTTCCTCAGTCAGGCTGTTGACCCTCATTTCATACTTTTCCTGCATCCTTCTCATTTCTCTTTCTAATTTTTCCTCCACTTCTCTTATTTGATTTTTAAAGTCCTTCTTAAGGTCCTCTATGGCCTGCAACCCGCTCATGTTTTCCCCTTGGGCTTTTGGAGCAGGACTTCTGACCTCACAGTCCTTTTCCCGCTCTATGCCCCCAAAATAGGAGTCTAGGGTTGCATTTTTCTGTTTCCTTTGCCTTGGCATGTTGCCACTTAATTGCTTGACTTTTGGGCTTGTTGTCACACTATGGCTTTAAGGCCAGCTAGAGGAATTTTCGTCCCGAACGTGTGGGGGGCAACTTCCGTTTCTGGCAAGCTGTAAACCCACCCACAACTTCCACCCTAGATCACAATCCAGATCCAGGGAGGTTAAAGCAAGAGCGATTACCCCCCAAGACTGATCGCTGGATCTCCCCACGATTTGTAGGCTGGGAGCCAGAGCTGCCTCTGAAAACTACAAAATGGCGTGTCTCCTCAGTGGCTTCTAGCCCCCAGGGGAGGGAGCTGACGCATTCCCCAAATACAGGTCCCAAAGTCCATAGGACACTAACCTCTTACTTTGTCCTAGGCATGTCTATGTTGATAATTCTGGAGTCGCCACAGCTCCTGGTGTTCTGGGGTTCCTCCAGCTGGCTTCTGGCCCTGCCGCCCTGGGGCTAAAACCTCAGCTCACGCGGACCTGGGCTCGGCTCAGCTCGGCTCCTGCGCTCTGCGCGCTGCGCACTGCCGGCTCCCAGACCGCTGCGCTGGTCCTTCCTGCAGGGCTGCTGGGCTGTCCTCAGCGGGAGGTTAGCTTCTCTGTGTCGTTCTGTGGGTGCTGGAGCTCCAGAAGTTGTTCACAGTCCTTTTTTACATAGTTTGTGGGGAATCTGGGGGCAGAGAGGCTTGGACGAGCTGTTTCTACTCCACCATCTTCAGGCTTACAGTCTTATTAAGCGCTGGGTGAAACAGCCTGAAGTCTTAGGAGGGAATTCCATTGTAGAGGTTAAAGATGAGAAAACCTCAGCATTTCTCCATAATAGTAATAGCTAACATTTTTAGAGAACTTACTATTTGCCAGGCAGTATGCTGGGAAATAGGTGCTATTATAAGCCTCATTTCACAGATGAGGAAACTGACACAAACAGAGGTAAGTCCCGTAAGGTAAGCACCTTAGAGATGTAAGTGTCTGAGGCTCCAAGCCCAGCACACTATCTACTGTGCCAGCTAGCTGTCCTTGCCTATCAAATATCTGTTGAGCTTCTGGCAGCAACAGCTTTTTCAAGCCTTCCCCTCCTCACCCTCATTCCTGGATTCCCAATACTTATAAAATTTGCAAGATCAAGAGATCACAGAATTCAGCCTCCTCATTGTACCTCAGCCAGTAAGCCAGATCCTGGGTAAAATGTGGGCCTTAGCATTAGGAAAAAATGAATTGGTAATCCTGCCTCAGATACTTACTGGCCTTTTAATCCCAGGCAAGTCACTTAACATCTGCCTGCCTCAGTTTCCTCATCTCTAAAAAGGGGGATATTAATAGCATCCACCTCACAGAGTTCTGAAAATCAAGTGAGATAACCTATTAAATGAACTTTCCAAACCTTAAAGAACTATATCAATAAACATATTACTACTATTTACAAGTGAGAAACCTGAGATAGGTAGGGATTAAGGATATGTAAATTGTCTGAGTTTTCTGAATTCAACATACACACCTCATACCCTTGCAAGCACACATATGTAATTCCTGAATATATCCAGAGCAATGCACATAGACACCCACACTTGTAAGCATGCATTTAGGGATCCATGTCCTCCCACATACCGCTACATAGTATAGTGGCTACAGTACTGGACTTGGAGTCAGAAAAGCCTGAATTCAAACATGACCTTGGACAATTACTGGTTACATGACCTGGGAAAGGCATTTAACCTCTGCCCACTTCAGTTTCCTCCTATCTGAAACAGGGATAATAATAGCACCTACCTCAAAGTATTATTATAAGGATAACATGAAATAACATTTTGAAGTGTTTTGAAAATCTTAAAGTACTATAAAGATTTTTGTGATGATGGTGATGAAGATGCCTTTGTACTGATAAGAATGGATCTGTGATGCACATCAGAAATAGCTTCAGTATCTCCTGCCCAACCCCAGGCAGATATGGTTGTTGCCCTTAGAATTTAGCAGGCTCCACACAGCAAAGGACCCTTTGATTTGACAAATAAATTACATTTCTTTAGCATTAAAAAAAATCCTTTGAAGATTCAATGCCTCAGGCCAGGAAGCAGTGACCATGAATGACCAGAATACAGAGCATCTCTCCTCTTCTACTCCCTAGAGGGCCATGCCTCTCATTGAGGGCATCCTAAATTATGATCTTTGGTGTCTTAATATAGACCCTGGGATTTCCCCAGGGAATTCAAAAAACATTTATTAGGTGCCTTCTAGGTGCAAAGCACTGTCCCCCTACATGATAATCGAAAAAAGGTAGGTAGGAAGGAAGGAAGGATAAAGAATTGAACACAACTTAAATGACTGAACAGCAACAAAAATGTGTCAGGTACTGTACCAAGCATTTTACAAACATCTCATTTGATCCTCACAACAAGAGGAAATTAAGGCAGACAAAGATTAAGTGACTTGCCCAGGGTCACATGGCTAGTAAAGCATCTGAGGCCCGATTTAAATTTTGCCAATTCTAAAGCCAGCTCCCTGTCCATTGTGCCATACAGCTGTTCAAACCTCTCATTTTAAAGATAAGGAACCGATTAAGTGATTTACCCAAGATCACATAAGTACTAAATGCCAGAGCTAAGATTAGCATACAAAGAAAACTAAAGAGAACAAAAATTGGGTAGGTAATATGCCAGGGCTTCAAGCAGGAGGCTGGCACTTGAACTAAGCCTTGAAGTAAGAAAAGGATTCTGAGAAGTGGAGATGAGGAGAGAATGTCTCCCAGACATGTAGCTCCAGAAATGACTAATTATCACAGAGACTTTGCAATGGAGACCTACTGACTCCTGCATCCAGGCCTGGGCTTTTTCAGTAAGAAAAAAAAATGAATTCTTGAGATTTGCCTTTGGCCTCTTACTCTCTCTGCAGTTAGCTCCCTCCTTTTGCTCCTAAAAGATCCTCTAATCACCCAGGGGAGAACCTATCTTCTTTCCAATAAGTTACCAACTAATTCCCACTGAAGCTATAACTGATAAGGGTGTAACACTTTTCAGGTATGTTAGCATTTTAGTAGCAGACTCTCATCTTTGGGAAAGTCCTCAACATCCAGTTCAATTAAGCATATATTAATGCATCAGTCAACAGGCATTTATTAAACTCCTACTATGTAACAGATATTGTAAAAGGTCCCGAGACTACAATGACAAAAATGAAGCCATGCTTGCCTTCAAGGAAGCACCTTCTTTATTCAAGGAACTATGTAGCCCAGGAAGATATACAGGAATATCATACAGGCCTTGCTCTCTGGCAACTTGCAATCTAATGAAGGGCAGGAGAGAAATATATGCACAAATGAATCTGATGCCAGAAAAGAGAGGGATATAAATGTGAAAAGAGGTCAAAGGAAAATGCGACAAGAAATCTGAAGAGGGAGAAATTGATTGCACCCAGCAGAACTCAAAGAAAAAAGTTTTCCTGGAGGAAGGGATACCTGAGTTAAACCTTAAAGAAAGGAAGGCTCTTCAACAGGTAGCAGTAGGGAGCCATAGAAGGTTTTTGAGGAGTGAATAATCAAAGCAATACATTAAAAATAATATTTGGGCAGTGATATGAAAGATGGATTGAGAGAAACATGCAAAAAAATAAGAAGGGGGTGGAAAGAGGATAATCTGAAAAGAGTGCCCAGTTATAAACTCTTCATAGTAGGAAAGACCAGGAGAAGAATAGGACTTTTAGTAAGAGGACAAGTCTTGTGAGAAAATTAGGACCTAATGCACTCTGGTTGGAAATGTGAACTCGTCTAACCATGCTAGAAAGCAATTTGGAACTATGCCCAAAGAGTTGTAAAACTGTGCATACCCTTTGATTCACCAATAACACTACTAGGTCTGTATCAGAAAGATCATAAAAAAGGAAAATGACCAACACGTACAAAAATATTTACAACAGTTCTTTTTGAATATGATAGAATGCCCATCATTTGGGGAAATGGTTGAACAAGTTGTGGTTTATAAGTGTAATGAAATACTGTTGCTATAAGAAATGATGAGCACGCAAATTTCAGAAAAACCTGGACTTACTTGATGCAAAGTTAATTGGGCAGAACCAGGAGAGCATTGTACACAGTAACAGCAATGCTGTGCAATGATCAAGTATGATAGCTCTTCCCAGCAATACAGTGATCTAAGACAATCACAAAAGACTCACACTGGTAAATGCTATCTACACCCAGAGAAAGAACTGGGGAGTCTGAATGCATATTGAAGCATACTATTTTCACTTTGTTGTTTTATTTTATTCTTTCTTGTGATTTTTTCCTTTTGTTCTAATTCTTTTTTCACAACTTGACTAATGTGGAAATACGTTTAACATGATTGTACATGTTAGCTGATTGCTTGCTGTTTACTGTCAGTGTGATCCTCCTAACCTCAGTTTCTTCTATAAAACAAAGGGGTGAGGTTGGATTCACTTGCTTCTCAGGTCCCTTCTAACTTAACTTATAGAATATTTCACCTGGAGGTGAAGGGAATAAATATTTATTAAGAACCTACTATGTACCAGCCACTTTACAAATATTATCTCATTTGATATTCACAACAACCCTGGGAGGGAGGGAGTATTATTATCCCCATTCTACAGTTGAGGAAACTCAGAAAGACAAAGGTTAAGTGATTTGCCCAGGGTCAGGTCATGTAGCTGGGTCACATTTAAACCCAGGTCTTCCCAACTCCAGGCCCCACTGCTCTATCCACTGCCTCCACCTAGCTAGCTGTTCAGAGCTGGAAAGAGGGAAAGAATAAGCGAAAACACTGAGATGTTTCTTAAAGAGTAATTACAGGACAATAATTTAAAACTAGAAAGGCCTTCAGACTATTAAGTATAATAACAAAATTTGATTTTGGATCTGTTGACTTCAGAACCATTATTCTTCCCATAATGCCTTGGGAAGAGTTGAAGGGCCTCACTTAGGGATTTGGTTCTCAATCTCAGGACAGAAGAGAGAGGAGAAGGAATGGAGTTGGGACTTGAAGAGAAGACTGTGGGTCAGTGACAGAGAGTCAATTAGAGATGGATGAAAGATTTATCTCATGAGGGCCCATAAAAGGTTAAACACTATAGTTTAAAAGTAAAATTTCAGAATTTCAGGCACAATGTTAGACAAAGGGAGATATTTTTAGAGGGAAAGGGGAGGATTCTCAGGGCCCAGCCTTTCCCTTTTTCACCCCACTCCTATCCTATCACACCCAGTAGACTTTACCTATTTCTAAAGGCTGAGCCTGCCTATGGGTTCAGGAGGTTGGGGATCCAGATAACTCCAAACAGGTTACATTTCTCCAAAGACCATTGCTTTCTCTGTCCTGTGCTGACCAGCAGACCAGGCTTGCTCCTAAGCATTATTAATGCTTGTTACAAACCATCTCTCTAAGGAAATGAGCACTCACTCTCTCCTTGGGAGACCTGACTCTCACAGCCCAAGCCATTATTAAACTGCAAATTCCTTGGCAAAAAGCAGCCTCTTATGTGGTGGCCGATCTCTGAGACATCTCCCCAGCCTATACACGTCTCCAGGATCCCAGCTGTGTCTCTGCAAAAAGGGGGGAAAAAAGAAAACCACCCTTCCATATTGATTTTAAATGTGGTTAAATCTTTCAAAATGGCCAATTTTCAGCAAAGGTCATTCCAGTGCCCTGAGCAATCTGAGCTACTCTTTTGCTTCAGAGAGAGATGATTGGAAGCAGTCAACCAGGGATCGGGAGGGGGACAAGGAAAGGAGGCAAGGGGGGCCCAGAGGAGGGGTGAGGGTGGGGATACTAAGACAGCTGCCTTTGTCACCCCATTCAAATTTCTCTCCAATTTTCCTGATTGCTTCTGCCTGCTGAAGAGAGCCTTGAACCTTGAGTCAGGTGAATGGGTTTCAATTTCACCTCTGACTTTTACAGGCTCTATAATAGTGGGGATGATCGAGTCACCTCTCAGAGACTATGGATTTGTTTGTATTAAAGTGGAAGATCAATAGTCTCACTACCTAATGCCTGGGGTAGCTGTAAGGAAAGGGCTTCTTAAATATTAAAGCATTGTGAAAATATGACTTTTATTATTATCCCAGGAACTCCCTAGAACTCAGGAAAGACACATGACCTGCCCCTTCTCCTCACCCCCACCAACAATTGATGGTTCTTATTAGGGACCTTCCCTTGATGCAATTGTGATAGAATAGAATTAGTGCCTATGTGACTTTGGGAGATCAATCAATAAATATTTTTAAGTACTACTATGTGCCAGATACTATAATATAAAGCCCTTTCCCTTCAGGATTTTCGATGAGGGAGATGAGGGAGACACTGGATCTATGTGGAATAAATACAAGTTGTTGAAAGTCTTTGGGAGGGGATATCAAAAAAGTTTTCAAGGGGAAGGGAATGGGGGAACAAACATTTATTAAGCACCTACTATGTGCCAGAAATGTTATTTCATTGAGATTAGTGATTCTGAAAGGACAAATCATTTATCTTCCTTAGACCTCAGTCTCCTCATCACGTAAAATGAAAGATGGGACTAGACTGCCTCTGAGGTCCATTTTTGTTTTAAATCTATGGTCCTTTGATCCTTGTATGGGACAATGGGTGGCTAGGAGGAAGCACCAAGGTCAGACGCTAGAATAGTGGCCCAATTTCTAAACGCATTTGTAGAAATTATGGTTGATGATTAATGTAAAGGATTCTCTTCTTTCTATGTCTAACTACAGTCCGTATGTAACATACATAGTACAGCCAGAAAGAAATAGGGTAGGTACCTAAACCTGCTCTATCTCTGACATGGGAGGAAGAAAGGATAGAGCCCCTGGATTCTTTATCACATGGTCTGCCTTACTGAAGAAGGGTCCAGTCTTCTCTGGCTAAAAGTAACAGACTACTCTTTTTATGGTCTTGGTCAAAATATTTTCTGCTACAGATGATCAATTCATGTCATGTGAAAGAGAGAAGAAAAGGGTTATATGGAAATGAAATTTACTCTTCTCCTCCAAGAGTCCTTCAGATTCTGGCCCAGACCAGTAGTGAGCCGTCCAAAAGGGTCCCCACTTCCTCATTTGGATTGGGATTGCATTTAGGATGAGAATTTAGTTTACTGTTACATGTCAGATTATAATTAGGGTTGAAAAATAATAGTCTTCATCTTAAGAGAATGTTCAAACTGATAGAGGTGGTATCGGGAGGAGAGAGAAATTTTTTTCTCTTGTGGAGTCTCCAGTCAGATAATGGGAGAGAAAAATTCTGATTCTTAGGAATCCTCTAGACTGATGGAGAAGGAATAGACCCTGTCCTCAGAGATACAAGCCTTACTGAGGCAGCTAATTGGTATAAAGGAAAGAACAGGTCTAGAAATCAGGAAGTCCTGAGTCTAAATCAGGCCTCAGACATTTACTAGCTATGTGACTGTAAGCAAGCCCCTTAATCTCTGTCTTCCTCAGTTTTCTCAGTTGTAAAATGGGTATGATAAAAGCAGCTACTCCCCAAGGTTGTTGTAAGGATCAGATGAGATAATATTTGTCAAACACTGAGAAAATTGTCCGACCTATAGTATGCCTTTAATAAATGCTCATTTTCTTCCTTTCTTATGGGAAAAATGCAGCCACTTATCTTAGGGCTACTCCCATCTGACTGGAATAAATTCAGTCCTCGTTTCTATGGACTTAGGAGGAAGATACAGAACCTATCTATACAGACTTTCCAGTCTGATGAGAGAGGCAAAGATCTTGATTTTAGGCATCCTGTCCAGGGCGGAAACACCATCCCTTCCCTCAGAGAGCCCCAAGACTGTCGGTGGAGACAGAAATAATTACAACACAACAAACACATCAACCAGCATGAATGATAAAAAAAAATACAGAGTAAAGATAAAATTTGGCCTCAGTGGAGGTCATGAGGGATGGCTTTCTAAAAGAAGAAATGTTTCTGCAGGTTTTTATAAAGAGAGATGGGCCATGGATCAGGAGGTGGAGAAGTGGCTTCACATTAAGTGGCTGCTTGTGCCTCCCACCCTATACTCTACTTGAGCCCAACAATATGAGCTTACCCTCCCCAGGTCACTCCCTGAGGTGTCAAGCATAGCTTGTACTGATTAATTTCTTTCTGTGTATGTGTGTGTTGTTGGGGGTGGGAAAAGGGGGCAGGGTTGAGATGAGTAGAAATGGTACCAGACTGTCGATGCTGAGCAACTAATTTCCTGTTAATAGCAGTTGCTTGGCAACTCAGCTCCTCTCTGCCTTCTGCATCGACAATTTAGTTGAGGAATTTTTACTTAGACCAAAAGGCGCTTCCACGGCATCCAAATTCGGTGTAAAGACCCTCAGAAGTCCAGAAGGGTATTTTCCTGCTGGTAAACAGAACTACACACATATCAACTGCAATTAAGGAGATAACTAATGGATCGAAAAATATTTATTGAGCACCTACTATGTGCCAGGAATCAGGCTATGTGCTGGGGCAATAGAGACAAAAATGAAATAAACTTAGTCCATAAAGAAGCTTATATTTCATTGGTGGTAGCTTGCATTCTCTCTCCTATGCACAGTTGTGTATATACATATACATGTTTACACACAAACTTTCATTAAAATATGGATTGTTGATATTCTAGGAAGGAGCCTCAGCCTGACCCAGGACATGCTTCCTGGTCCCCTCACCCTACTCACTGTCACCGGTCACAGTGATAGTCATAGGAATGGTGTGACAATGAGGCAGGAAGTCAATGTCATGGCTGACCCAATCAGGGAAGCAATTTGGAAGATGGGAGTGAAAAGACAGAGAGCCGTAGTCAGAAAGAAAGGATGACAGAGAAGCAAAGAGAGACAGGGACAGGAGAGAGTGACAGAAAAACAGAAGAAAAAAAAATACAGGAGGAGAGACAGAAATATTAAGTGGCTTAGAGAAAGACAGAAACAGACAGAGAGCACTCAGGCCAAGGGATAGAGAGATGAAATGGATGCAGACAGTCGGGGAACAAGGTAGAGAAAAGGGCAGAGACAATCAGGAAATGCTGATGCAGGAAGTAACAGAGACAGGGATGGTAGGCAGATGGAGAGAGAGGTAAAGACAGAAAACATGGGGACAGAGGTTGGGAAAGAATGACACGGAGAGGAAAAGGGAGACAGAGGGAGGATTCACACAAAGAAAGTACTGGACTAGGGGTAAAAGGTGACTAAGAAACATTCATTAAGAGAAAGAAGCACAGGACATCCCTATTGAAGATGGAAAGGGAGATCTTATTGAGGAAGACACAAAGACCATCTAGAGATCTCTACATAGAGATCTCAGTTAAATGGGGCTTTCCCATCAAGAGAACAAATCCCAAAGGACAAAGAGCAACCTTTTCACAAAATCTCTGCATCCTTTATTCTACTGTGACTTAGAAGGTGATTCCATATGGAAAATAAATGCCTGGGGTAGAAGTAAGGTTAGTAGCATGTAATTCCTAATACAGCATCAACTCTTTGAAAGCAGAGCTGTTTCATTATTTTTTATCTTTGCATCCCCCTGAGGTACAGTATCTAATACATAATGGTCTCTTAAATGCTTGCTGATTTTAATTAAAGTAGTGTCTGTCTTGTTGAATCTGCAATACCCTTTATTTTTTCTTTCTTCATTTTATTTTAGGGAGGCAATCAGGATTAAGTGACTTGCCCAGGGTCACACAGCTAGAAAGTATCTGAGGCAGTATTTGAACTCAGGTCCTCCTAACTGCAGTGTTCTAGCCACTTCACCACCTAGCTGACTCGCCCTGAGCTTCTGAACAGAGACCTGGCATGTGTCTTAAGATCTCTCAATTTGTAGGATCAACCCAAGTAGGTCCAGTTAAACCAAGTTGAGCCTCTCTAAGTCAGTTCAAATGGTACCTAAGTTACTTTTGCTTTGTAAAAGTCAGTGATACATAATAGTGTTCCAAGCTCAGATTCAGAGGATCTGAGTTTGAATTCTGACTCTGTCACTTAGTACTTGAGTGACCTTGGACAAATAAATCACTTCACCATTCTAAGCTTATTTCCTCATCTGTAAAATAATGTATTGGATTGAATGACTTGCCAAGTCCCTTCTTGCTCTCAATGTATGATGTATATATATGTAGCAAGATGTTTGACTTTTCAATCTTAACCAAGTCACTTAAATTCTCTGGGCCTCAGTTTCCTTATCTGTAAAATGTCAGGATTGAAATAAGCACCTTTCCAATAGGAAATATGGGTTTATTATTGGAGTGGGGGCTTGAGAAGGAATGGAATATTTGAGCATAAGTTAATATCTCTAAATCCCATGAGCCTACATTTATAGGATGCTTCGTGATACTCCACATAAGAACCCAACCTGACCTAAAGCTCTGGAAATCCAAGGGTCTCCTATCTATGTCTATCCCTGAAGAGTCCTCTTTTTTCCTCAACAGAGTCTAAAGACTTTCTTAGCAGAAATATTATTTTCTTCCTGGCCCCAGGGGTTTGCTAATGACGCTTCTTTCTCCCTCCCTAGGGAGAAAGAAAGCATAATTAATGCTGGTGAAGTGGCCTAGAGATGTAAAATGCTACTTAAGTGCTAATGATGAACATTATTATTATTTCATTATTAATCTGAAGGGCATAAAACAAGCTCTTGGACTACTGTCCATCTGGCAGTTTGGGGGAGGTGGAGAGTGAGGGCAAAAACAGGGAAAAGAAATGCAAACTACAGGGTTGGCCCTTTAGCTGTGGGGTCTAAAGAGGGAGATGGCATCACTCCAAATGGCTGCACTGAATTTGGAATCAAAATCCAAGGGGAGACCAGGAATTCTTTCTCCTGGGGCAAAATGGGGAATGAGAGGAGCGGTTAATTGAGTTAAATTGCTACTGGTACAGTCATACAAAGAATGGAGGCAAATTGTCTCCCAAGGAATTCAGCCTTTTCCCCACCCAGGGATTGAGGAAGAAAGTAGGCCCCAGCTCTCAGAAGCAAAGATGTATTTCCTGCCAGGCCATTGATGTTGGACAAGTCTGTCAAGAGCTACTGAGTAAGTATGTCATGGTAGAGTTGATAAAGTCTGAGAACCTGGGTTCCATCCCACCTCAGTTTCTTAATAACTATGTGACCTTGGACAAGTCACATAATCTTCTAGGCCTCAGTTTCCTTATGTATAAAATGAGGAGATTGTTCAAGAGTCTTTGAGACTCTATTCAGCTCTATCTTTGGGAAGTATGAGAAGGAAATTATTTCTACAATATAAGACCAGGTTTCAGGGGCAGGAAACCTGAAAAAACTGAAAAAAAAAACAGTTTTTGGGGTGCCAAGAGCAAGGAAAGGCCAGCATGTTGACCAGTCAACATAATTCTGAACTAGTAAACTACTGACTTATCTTCTTATTTCCTCCTGTCTAGAACCCAAATTGGTGGCACCATCAATGGTCGTGGTGGTGGGTGGAAGAAGGTGTTAGGTGGTTTCAGCAGAGATAGTTAAGGGATAGTGGGTGGTGAGACTGGTTATAGGAAAACAAGCAAGAAACTAGTGATGGGCCTAATGGAAGATAATCCAGTTATAAGGAATAAGTTAAGGGTCAATGAGGTGGCACAGTAGATAGAGTGCTGGATTTGGAGTCAGGAGAGCCTGAGTTCAAATGCAGCCTCAGCTACTTACTCTCTCTATAACCTAGGCAAATCAGTTAACCTCAATTACCTCCAAATAAAAGGTAAATTTTTAAAATTATTTTAAAAAGGAATAAGGCAGGAACCTAGTGCCAGGTAACTAGGTCTGTCACTCAACATATATTTATGTGGTAAGTATTGTGATAAGCACTAGGGATACAAAGAAAAGCTTTTTGGGGTACCAAGAGCACGTAAAGGCCAGCATGTTGACCAGTCAACATAATTCTGAACTAGTAAACTACTGACATCTTCTTATTTCCTCCTGTCTAGAACCCAAATTGGTGGCAAAGCCTAGGGCAGGCTAAAATCATCAGTGGTAGTGGTGGTGGGTAGAAGAGGGTATTAGTTGGTTTCAGCAGAGATAGTTAAGGGTATAGGTCCAGGAATCTAGGCTGGCCCTAACTCTTCCCATGTGAGGTGACTCACACATAGGAGGAGGCCTCCATCTACTTCAGAGATGAGGACACTGAGAATGCTGATGGCCAGGCCATCCCAGGGAGAGGAATCGACATGCTAAGTGGGACTATGAAAGAATAGCATTTCAGAGACCCACTTTGGGAAATTGCTCCCTCTCAGGTCAGGTCACTGCCTATTTTTAGAAGGTTAGCAGGGGAAAGACAATTCGTTCAAGGTGGAAAATTACATCTTTCTGGGGGTGGTGGCATTTAATTTACCTCCTTTGAAATCTGAAAGCTAGATTTGATCAACTCCTTGGCCTTATGGGCTCAGGCATCAGATTTACATATAGATGGGGACCCAGGGCTTACAGAGAAGAAAGATGCTTTGAAAATCATCCCTCTTGGATGAAGCTTTTGGAAGAGGCAGGTTGAGAAGAAGAGAAGAGAAAAAGGTCTTATAAGAAAGGGATTAGAAACCAACAACATCCTACAGCGTCCCCTCCCTGCTGCCCACTGCCGCTTGCTCTAGGTATACAAGATGTAATCGGGTCTTGAAAAACTGGATCTCGCTAAGTGTCTAGAATCCAGAGAACGTCCTCAATTTTGGCTCCCAGGCTTGTGAGGTCTTTCAAGTGCTTCCAAGATAAATATAGTTTATGCCATTCAACAAACATGTCTTAAACTCCTACTGTATGCAAAAGTACATACAAAAGTAATCAATAATTTTTTTGAGACTGGCTCTCCCTGTCTCACCAAGCTGGATACACAACAGCTATTCACGAGCCCAGTCCCAATTAAGAGTAAGAGCTTCATCCTAGTTCCATTTTTCTGACCTGGGCTGGTTGACCCCTCCTCAGAAAGCCTAGTGATCCTCCTATCCCTGGGCCTCACCCTATTCATGTTGTGCTTAGTGTGGATGGCTAATGGGGATAGAGCTGATCCAGGTCAGAACTCTAAACCTCGAACAATCCACCAGCCTCAGTGCCCCTGGTAGGGTAGGAACTGCTAGTAGTGTGCTGCAACACCCAGCAAGCAACGCTTACTAAAGCATGTGCAAAGCACTGTACTGGGTCCTAAAGATACAAAAATAAATCACCCTAGCGGAGGGACTCACAAGGAGCTTTTCCCTCTGTCTTACCTTTCAAAGGTGGTAAAACTTAGTAGGAGGAATGCTGGTTGTATAGTCAGAGACCTGGCCTATAATCTTGGCTTTGCTTCTTGCCACCTCTGGGACCTTGGGCAAGCCACACAGCTTTTCTGTGCCTCACTTCTCTCATTGATAGGGATTAATCAACATGTATTTATTAAGGCAGGTACTGTGCTAAAAGCACTGGGATACAAGTACAAAAAAATGAAACATCTCCTACTCACAAGGAACTTACATTCTAATTGGGGAGACAAGAACATATAAAATATGTATAGTAAAAATACAAAATTAATATATACAAATATATAGTGTGCACATATATGTGCACACATATGTTCATGTGTGTTTCTACACACACACACACACACAGCTATCCCTTCCCCCTCGTAACTTTTCCCACCGAAGTTTCTATATATTGTGGGTCAACATCAGAAATTAAATGGGAATTTGGGGAGAGTTTTGTGGAATCTGCAAACTATATACAAAGACCAGAAGATGATTCAGAGTATATGAACAAATGCTTCACCCAAATTTTAAAATAAGGTGCTATAAACACCCCATAAAAGAAAAAGAAAAAAAAAATCAGGCTTCTCTGGTATGACAGGAGGGTCAAAACATTTTACATGGATTTTCCAGATCACAGGGGCATTACACTCCTAACCCCCATGATGTGAAAGAGATCACTATAGCAAAGGTGGGGAACTTGCAGCCTTGAGGCCACATGAAGCCTTCTGGGTCCTTGGGTGCAGCCTTTAAATTGAGTCCAAGTTTTACGGAACAAATTCTTTTATTAAGGGGATTTGTTCTGTGAAGTTTGAATTCAGTCAAAGGGCTGCACTTGAGGGCCTAGAGGGCCACATGTGGCCTTGAGGCCAGAGGTTCCCCACCCCTGCCATAAATGGATATAGAGAGAGCTATAGATCTCTCTTGCTTTCTTTATATGTGGGTGTATATATAAATATACACATATATGTGTGTATACATGCATATATACATATATACACATTATATATATACACACAAGATTGTCTGGGGGGAGAGATATGAGAGTAGCTGTGAGATCAGAAGGGGTTTCATGAAGAAGATTCTTGTATCTTAAAGAGAGAGAAGAATCATGAATGGAGGAGGTTGGGTTACATGACCTGTAAGGTCCATCCTGGATCTAAAGTCTATGATCTCATATCCAATCAGTTGCCAAATCCTGTTAATTGACTAATGGGAAGAAGTGAACTCTTGCCCATACTTATAGTATTTGGGATTAAGGGGGATGGAGCATGAAGACTGGTAAGAGATAGTCATCTGTCTCTAGAAAAAAAGATATGTGGTGATATGGGTTGGCCCAATTTCTGCCATCTCTATAAGAGAGCCCAGGGGCAGCTAGATGGCACAGTGAATAGAGCACCGGCCCTGGAGTCAGGAGGACCTGAGCTCAAATCTGGCCTCAGACACTTAACACTTACCAGCTGTGTGACCTTGGGCAAGCCACTTAACCCCAATTGCCCTGCCTTCCCCCTCCAAAAAGCCGAGAGAGAGAGAGAGAGAGAGAGAGAGAGAGAGAGAGAGAGAGAGAGAGAGAGAGAGAGAGAGAGACAGAGAGACAGAGACAGAGACAGAGACAGAGACAGAGGAGAGAGACAGAGGAGAGAGAGACAGAGAGAGAGAGAGAGAGAGAGAGAGAGAGAGAGAGAGAGAAGAGACAGAGACAGATGAGAGAGAGACAGAGGAGAGAGACAGAGAGAGAGACAGAGAGACGAGAGACAGAGACAGAGACAGAGACAGAGAGAGAAACAGAGAGAGACAGAGAGAGAGAGAGAGAGACAGAGAGAGAGAGAACAGAGACAGAGAGAGAGACAGAGAGAGAGAGAGACAGAGACAGAGAGAGAGAGAGAGAGAGACAGAGAGAGAGAGAGAGAGAGAGAGAGAGAGAGAATCCTTTTTTCTGCTACTAAAAGGAACGAAGAAAGAGCCTGTAAAGAACATGTGGGGGGGTATATGGGAGTGAGTACTAAGAGAGACTTTTGAGAAGGTAAACATGAATGAGATAGCAGTCCTGGGAAACTGAGATCATTCATTCAACAATGATACATACCATATCTCCCTCAAGACATAGCATAGTATTCTGCATTCCATATGGCCTTCATAAATGTTTACAGTTATCCCTTCCACATCATGACTTTCCCTACTACAGTTTCAATATATAGCAGGTCAGCATAAGATATTAAATGGGAATTTGGGGGAAGTTTGTAGAAGTCACAGACAATACACAAAGGCCAGCTGAAGAAACAGAAAAAGCTTAGAAACTTAGAAATGCAGGAAATGTACATACAATATTGTAAAATATGAACTTATTTTATCTTTTAATACCATAATAATTCAGCCTTCTCAGTAGGAAGGGAGGACCAGAAAATCTTACATGGATTTTCCAGATTCTGGGAGAGCCACACCCCTAATCCCCATGATGTGGAAGGGATAACTGTATTGTTGTATAGTACTACAAGTCAGTAGGAGAGCCAAGGATTATAAATACTAAATGAGGTCATATGATGGCCAAAAGTGTTTGCTCCTGTCATGGAGAAAATTCTGCATAGAATCCATAATGAAGCGGGATGCCCTGTCTATGGTAAAGTTCTCCAAATGTTCCCTTTTGCATATGATGTTGTATCAATTACATTAAACCCCAGAATGCTACAGGGCCTCCTCAAAGAGCTCCATAGCCTCTCAAAAGACTATCTGTCTTAGTCCTCCTCCGACTTTGATACCTCAAAGGACCTGTGATCTCACTGACGTGTGTACATATCCCAACCCATCCCCATCTTCTCATCCTGTGTTCTCCTTTTCCCTTCCAAGATCAAATACAAAATCCTCTGTTTGGCATTTAAAGTCATTCACAACCTGGTCCCTTTCTACCTTTCTAGTCTTCTTAGACTTTATTCCCTTCCATGAATTCTGATCTAGCACCATTGATCTCTTTGCTATTATTCCTCACACAACACTACATCTCCCAACCTGGTGCCTGTTCACTGGCTCTCTCCTACGTTGGCAATGCTCTCCCTCCTCGTTTCTGCCTCCTGGCTTCCGTCACCTCCTTTAAGACTCAGCTCAAATCCTACCTTCTGCAGGAGACCTTTTTCATCCTCCCTGTGCCTCCACTAGAGCCTTCCCTCTGAGATTACCTTATATCTACTTTGCATAGGTCTTTGATCTACATGGTTGTTTGTACATTGTCTTCCCCATTAGACTATGAGCTCCTTGACATCATGGACTGTCTTTTGCTTTTCTTTGTATCTCCAGCACTTAGCACATAGTAGGCTCTTAATAAATGCTTGTTGCTGTGTAATTTTTATCCATTTCCCCCTTTAAATCTTCCTTAGATTAAGGATCTAAATGCTAGAGTCCTTTCCATAACTCCTTTAACATTTCATGGGGGTCCATGAAGCACTTAGGCTGACCATCTATTTTCCTCTGCTCTTGCTACATGACTAGTGCACCTCCTTTACTGACAATAGGGGTAGAGACAGGGACTAGAGCCAGGGGTTGGGAACCTGTGGCCTTGAGGCCACATATGGCCTTCTAGGTTCTTAGGTGCAGCCTAAGTGACCTTCAACATCCTTAACTGTGGTCTAATAAGTCACAAGGCTGCACTTAAGGATCTACAAGGCCACATGTGGCCTGAAGGCTGCTCATTCCCCATCCCTGACTGATGATTTCACTGGGATACAGAACTCCCAGGTAAGACACGCACCGTCCCAATGAAGGCTAATGACTCCTCCCTACAGCACAAAGTCTTAGAGAGTTGCCTTGAGCTTTGAGAGGTGAAGTAACTGAAAAGACTTGGAATTATGAAAGAAAAGGTTATCCAACCTCAGAGAAACAGGACAAATAAGTAGATTATGGTCTAACATAGATGCATATGAATGTGTATGTCTATATATGAGTATGATTATAGCTACCTAATGTATGTGTATATATGTATGGGTATATGTATATATGTGTGTGTGTACACATGTATATACATATATGTATCTATCTTTGTATGTCTATATGTGTATGTATACCTATGTGTATATGTGTGTGTATCCACACTTAATTTTAGCCTGGGGAAGGGGTAGAAAGGGGGGACAAAGAACAAAGTAAAAAGTGCACAAAAGAAATATTAGAAGGAAGCAAAGAAAAGATGGACCTCTCTCAGCACAATGCATAGTGTTTATTACATAGGCTTTCTTGAAACAGACATTCATTGATGTATATTTTGACTGCTCTCATGTTCTGCTGTGCACATGGCAATGCTTTGGTATTAAAAATATTTTGTGTTAAAGTTTCAGTATTTAAATTTATAATGTATTTCTTTTTCTTTCCTTTTCTGTATGTGTTATAGTTTCTTTTTTCCTTATTGTGTAAGTTTTAGAATTTAAATTTAAAATAAACTAATTTAAATAAATAAATTATTTGGGGGCAGAGTCAAAATGGCAGAGTAGAAACTGGACTTCCACAAAGCTCCAGCTTGTACCCCCTTCCAATTCGTGTAAAAGGTGACTCTAAACAAACTTTGGAGCTACAGAACCCGTAAAATGACACAGAGAAACTAACCTCCAGCTGAGGACAGCCTGGCAGGCTGGCAGGAAGCAGCCAGTGCAGTGCTCTGGGAGCTGACCCTGCAGGAGGCCAAGGTTTTAGCCTCAGGATGGCCACAGCCAGTGGCTGGCTGGAGGGGCTTCAGATCACCAGTAGCTGTGGTGTTTCCCAGAATTATCAACACATAGATGCTAAGGTCTAAGTAGGAGGTCCATGCAATGTGGACTTGGGGATCCAGTAGTTTGGGAGTGTGGTCCGGCCTTTATGCCCTGGAGTGAGAAGCCACTGAGGCACCCCAGCCATGCAGCCACCACCACATGGTGGCTTCAGCTCTTGGCCTGCAGATTAAAGGGTGACCAAGCAACCAGTCAGAGGGGTAATTGCTCTTTCTTTAACTTGCTTGGATCTGGATTGCAGTCTAGGGTGGAGGTCTTGGGGTATGTGACCAGCTTGCCAGAGATTGTGGAGGCTTCAGAGAGAGCACCCAATTAACACCTTCAGCAGCTGAGAAAACTCCAGCTATTTGGGACAAAGCTCCCCTATCTGATAGCAAAGTCCTACTGTGGCAAAAAAAAAAAAAAAACCCTCAAAAGTCAAGTAATTGAGTGGCAACATGAGCAGGCAAAGGAAGCAAAGCAAGGTGAGCAATCCAACTTTACACTACTATTTTGGAGACAAAAAGGATCAAAGCATGGAACAGGAGGAAGACAGTGAAGTCAGAACTTCTGCACCAAAAGCATCCAAAAAATACAAGCTGTTTACAGGCCATAGTGGACTTTAACAAGGATTTTGAAAAGCAAGTAAGAGAGGTGGAGGAAAAATTGGGAAGAGAAATGAGAACAATGCAAGAAAATTATGAAATGAGAGTCAACAACCTGACTGAAGAAAATAGCACCTTAAAAAATAGACTAACTCAAATGGAAAAAGAGGCCCAAAAAGCCAACAAGGAGAAGAATGCCTTAAAAAGCCAAATTTGCCAAATGGAAAAAGGATCTCAAAAGCTCACTGAGGAGAATAATTCCTTCAGAATTAGATTGGAGCAAGTGGAAGCTTGTGACTTTATGAGAAATCAAGATACTGTTAAACAGATCCAAACAAATGAAAAAATAGAAGACAATCTGAAATATCTCATTGGAAAAACCACTGACCTGGAAAATAGATCCAGGGGAGATTATTTAAAAATTGTTGGGCTACCTGAAAGTCATGATCAAAAACAGACCCTGGAAACCATCCTTCAAGAAATTCTCAAGGAAAATTGACCTGATATTTTAGAACCAGAGGGGTAAATAGAGGTTGAAAGAAACCACCAATCACCTCTTGAAAAAGATCCCAAAAAGAAAACTCCTAGAAATATTGTAGCCAGGTTCCAGAATTCCCAGATCAAGGAGAAAATATTACAAGCAGCCAGGAAGAAACAATTTCAATATTGTGGAAATACAATCAGGATAACACAGGATCTGGCAGCTTCTACACTGAGGGATATGATATTCTGGAGGTCAAAGGAGCTGGGATTAAAACCAAAAATCACCCACTCAGCAAAACTGAGTATCATGTTTCAGGGGAAAATATGGTCATAAAATAGAATAGAGGACTTTCAAGCATTCTTGATGAAAAAATAAAGTTGAATAGAAAATTTATTGTTCAGATACAAGAAGCAAGAGAAGCATGAGAAGGTAAACAGGGAAAAGAAATCATCAGGAACTTATCAAAGTGGAACAATTTACATCCCTATATGGAAAAACGATAATTGTAACTTATGAAACTTTTCTCAGTATGAGAATAGTTGAAGGGAAGAGAAATACACACACACACACACACACACACACACACACACACACACACATATATGTCTATATAGGAGGGTATATGGGCATATGAATATATATGTGACTGTGTGTGTATATATGTGTACAGGTATACTTAGAGGGCACAGGACCAATAGAAAGGGATGAGAGGAGATGGGGAGAGACAGAATGGGGTAAACTATCTCATATAGAAGAGGTAAGGGAAAATTGTTACAATGGAGGGGAAGAACAGGAAGGCAAAAGGGAATGGGTCAACCTCATTCTCATTGAATTTGGCTTAGGGAGGGAATGACATATACTCTAAATAGGGTATCACCCTACAGGAGAGTAGGGGAGAAGGGGATGAGAGGGGGGATGATGGGAGGGCAGGCTGGGGGGGAGGGAAATTGGAAGCACCCACTTTTGAAAAGGGACAGGATCAAAGTAAGGAACAGAACAAGATGGAGGTGGGATAGGAGGAAGGGAAATATAATCAGTCATTTATAATGTATCCACTATGGAAATGTTTTGCATAGCTACACCTGTACAACCTATATTGAATTGCTTATCTTCCCAGTAAGGGTGGGTGATAAGGGAGGAAGAGGATGAATCCTGAATTCAAAGTTTTAAAATCAAATGTTTTATATATAATTAATACTATTTTACATGTACCTGGGAAATAAGATATACAGGCCCTGGGGAATAGAGATCCAACGCGCCCTACTGGAAAGTGGGAGGGGGTATGGGAGAAGATATGGGAGAGAGCAAATTGGGGGAGGGGATATCCAGTGGGATCGATATTTTGGGGTGATGGGTAGGGAAAAAATGGGGAGAAAATTTGTAACTCAAAATCTTGCGTAAATGAATGATGTAAAGTATAAGTTAATAAGGCATTTGATAAAAAAATAAATAAATGATTTAAAAATTTAATTAAAATAAAAAGAGAGGTTAAGTGACTTCTTCAGAGTTATATACCCAGTGGGTGTCAGAGATAGAACCTGTATCCAGCTCCTCTGGTCTCTAAGACCAATTCTTTAACTTTACCTAATTTCATAGTTAGGTGGTACATAGTAAGGGAATTGAAAGGATTAGCAGTAGTAGTTTCATCATTCGTTCACCACAATAGAAGAGGTCAAGAAGAATAAGAGATTTAAGGATCACATAAGAATGCACCTTACCTAGGAATGCAGCACCTGGGACAAATTCACATGTTCTGCAGGGGTCAGAGGAGGGAGTGAGGGTCCTAAGGTGACCACTCCCATACGAGATTTAGGTAGACTGGAGACAGATGTCATGGCAGCTGAGGAGGCTGAGAGAATGGGAGGCCAGGATATTCAAAGAAGGAAGGGATTGGAGTGGAGAAAAAGATAATGGGTTTGGTACTGAAGTTATTTGGGAGTATGGAGAGTAACCCAGAAGTCCATGAATGATAGTTATAAGGATTGACTTATGAAAGAATAAATTTTAAAGAAAAAAAAAGATCATTTCTGAGTGATTGTGGAAGATCTTAAAATGGCAGTGAGAAAGGAGAAATATGATCCAGTCGTATAATACAGTAGAGCTTTGAACTTGGAATAGAAAAAACCTTGGTTCTAATCCCACCTCAGGCACTTCTTAATTGTGTGACCTTAGGTAAATTGCTTAACTTTTTATGCCACCGTTGTTTCACTAGTAAGATGAGGATTGAATTAGTTGACCTCTAAGGTTCCTTCTAGCTCTGAATCTGTGATCCTAAGATATTTCTGACCCTTTGTTTCCAGATTGGGGTTGAGTAGGAAGGATAAAAGAAGACCCAACCAACCTTGAAGATGGTGCTTGAACACAGTGGAAAGAGGCCCAGATTTGGAATTCAGAAGAGTCAACTTCAAATTCTGTCCCTGTTCCTTTCTACCTGTATAGAGCTTGAGAAAGTCATTTAACATCTCACAGCTTCCATTTCTGCATCTGGAAAATGAGAAGGATGGATGAACTAGCCAGGCTCTAAGGCCCCTTCTATCTCTAAATATTTTATATTGTGAAGTGTCTAGGAGTTTTCTCCTACTTTAACTAGAAGGCAGGAGACATGGGTGTGAGGACTCACTAATTGTATAACCTGGGGTGAGGTGCTTTTAGTAGCATCTCTTGGTTTTCTATTTGTATCACCAGAGAGTAACAATGCTTTGGGTGTTTCCCAAGCTTCTGTCCTAGGCTTTCTCCTCTTCTCTTTCTGTTTTCTTCCTCTCTTGAGAATCTCATTATCCCCCATGGTTTTAATTATCATCTCTGCATAAATCTATATAGTCAAAATTTATTTATTTTATTCATTCATTCATTTATTTGTTTATTTATTTATTAGTTAGTTAGCCTTCACTCGTATCATCAGTTAACTATTGGATATTTCAAACTAGCTGTCTCAGAAACATCTCAAACTCCATGTCTAAAAATTTAATTCATTATCCCCCCCACCCAAATTCTTCTCTCATCCAAGTTTCTGTATTTTTTCTAAAGATACTGCCATTCTTACCATCTCCCAGTTTTGTAATTTTCACATTATCCTGGATTCTGAGACTCTCCCTCACCCCACAAATATAATCAGTTACCACATCTTACATTTCTGCCTTCACACAATCTTTCACATTCCAGCCCTTCCTCCACCCCAAATCTATCACCTAAATTTATACCTTCATCACTTTTCACCTAGGTTATTGCAGCAGCCTCCTAATTAGTCTCCCTGCCTCAAGTCTCATCACTCTAGTTCATCGTAGACATTGCTGTGAAAGTAATTTTCTTTAACTCAGTTATGACCGTCCTCCCTAGTAGTTTCCTATTGACTTTAGAATCAAATTCCTCTGCTGAGTTTTTAAAACTTTAAATGACCTGGACCCTACCTCAGTCTGGAGTTTAATTACTCACTAAATATTAACTAGCTGATTAATCAAATACTTAAATTAATTGATTAATTACCCCTAATTATTTACTCCCCCTCCCATACTCTGCCATCCAGCCAAAACGAACTTCTCTTTGTTCATAGCATACAAGACTTCCTGTCTCTGTGCCTTTGCTCTGGCCATGCTCAGAATGCACTTGTTCCTTCCCTTTTCTCTTCTTTGGAGGTGCAGCTCCCATGGCCTTCAGCGTGAAACATTTCCTCATTCCCTCTGACTGCTCTTGCCCTCATCCTCAAACTACTTTGCATTTAACTTCTTTATTATGTATGCATATATGCATTTATTGACATTTATTAACTTCATAATTATTGTTTGTTATATATATGTATATATAATACAGACAGTTCTTGCTTTATGTAAATTTGCATTGCAGGAATTCTACTTTACATAAAGAAATCCACATTTTAAAAAACCCACACCTATATTAACTTCACTGTACTGTACAGTATTTTCTCTCTCCATTCTTGCCCCTCAGCTCAACTCTCCCCAACCACCAATGCCACCCTAAATCTAAAAACAAACAAACAAACAAACAAACAAACAATCAAACAGACAAACCTCTCCAAATGAAAGCAGAAGAATAACATGGAGATACAGCCACTGGTCCCGTTGCTGCAGCCTGGTTCGGGCTTGGTTTTACATGCGTCTGGCCCTCCCCCCACCCATTGTTCTTTCTCACCAAGCCCCCAAGTGTCCGGTCCAGTCAAATGTTCCTATGCTTGCTCTTGCTTCTCTGTCCCTCTACCCAAGGTGTTCTTGAACCCTGTGCTGGCTCCCCTTCCAGCCTGTTTCCTCTTTCTCTTTCTCCCCTACATCTGCAAACAAATTCATGTTATGTAAAAATCTCTTTACCTAGAGATTTGAAATATAAATTGTAAAGCAAAAACTACATGTGTGTAGATATGTATATGTATTACACATATATACACATGTGTGCATATTGTAATACATTAACCATATACATGCATTTTATAGACTACATATGTGTACATGCACATCTATGTGTTTATAGATGTTATATACATCTATGTGTGTAATATACATATACCTGTATGTATACAATTGTATATATACAATGTGCCTATTCATATGTGTATCCACATTTATGCATATGTGTGTGAGTGTGTCTCTAACTATAGATAGAAAGACAGACATAGGCATAGACAGACATCGACATAGACATAGACATAGATATAGACATAGACATAGACATAAACATATGAAATGTGTGGAGCTTCAGAGATGTGTCTACTGACTCACATCCCCAACAGGTGAAGGCTGGTCATTAAAGCATCTAAGTATCCTCCTTCCTTTGCTCCATATTCAGTGCTCCATACAGGTCCATCTCTCCCTTTTATTTGCCCACATTCAAAGGTGATGTGGCTTCATCCAGGGTATTTCTGGTATGCTATCTGCATTCTTTGCATACTCCTCAGTGAAGACCCTATCCTTCAACCCTGAGGGATGAACTGCACCCAACCTTCATTTATCTCAGTCTTTTTATTTAGTAAAACTGTGGATATTCAAGGTTGTTAAGAAAAAGTTTTTTAAAAAGGCAAACAGAATTTAAAATAAAAATAGCTTACATTTATGGAGAGACTTAAAAGTTTGCAAAGGGATTTACATCTGTTATTTCGCTTGATACTTAGAAGGACCCTTGGAAATAAGCATTGGGATAAGAATAATGTATAGAGTATACAATCCCATTTCACAAATGAGTAAATTGAGGCTCAGACATAAAGTAACTTGTAGTAGATTGGAAAACTAGTAAAGGGAAAAACTGGGACTTGAATCTAGGTCTTCTAATACAACTTCGGGTTTGTTTGTTTTTTCATTAAAACGATGAAAACAAAGGAAGAAAAGGTATGGGAAAACAAATGTCCCCTCACCCTTCTTCTCCTGGCCCCTCATCTCCAATAATTATTTTCCAAATTTCTGAGGAATTCTTTTGCAACAATGGATGGAGGCCAAAGCAAATAGATTTGACTTGCAGCAAGAGAAATGCTGAGGTCTCTCTGAGTGAGGATTTTTAAAGGCTGGGATCAGATAGGTAGGGCTAGTCATGGATTTTTCTTCCTGTCAGGTCTCTGTGCTTCTGGCCTAGCTTAGCCATTATGTTTGGGGGAGGGGAGATGGTATGAAATTGAACTAGAAGATCTCCATCTATCAAAGCTGAAAGAGATCTTAGAAATAATTTTCTTCCATCCTCATTTCACAAAATATAGGCTCATAAATACAGAGCCAGAAGGAGCCCAGCCCAGCCCTCTCATTTTACATGTAGCAGCAATGATTACCACTCTTTCCATCCCCTTCACACACACACCATCCTCCATCAGTCAATAGTCAAAGTCCTTCAGAGACAGCTACTCTAGGTTTAAGGTACTCTGTAGGTCTGCACCCACTAAAAAAAACAGAGTTCATGAGCCCCCACTGATGTGTTAACCTTTTATAGTCATTCAAAGGACAAAATCAGTTCAAATCAAATGCAATTAATGAAATGGCATTGTGAGAAAAGTAGCAATAAAATATTTCCTCCTGAGGATTCCTCTTCTGTCACAAATATGTACTTTATATACTTCATCAATGGGAGAAGTGAACAGATGTTGAAGAGGAAACATGTGGAGAGGTACACATGTAGAAATGACACCACTGAGCATATTACTATGGGTCTTCTCTCTTCTACAAGCTTTTGGCTTAAACTAAATTCTTCGATTCTCCTTTCCTCTTGAGAAGAGCAGGCTCTGAAATTCTCTTTCAGTTCAAAACCCAGGCTTTTTAACAGTTATTTTAGGAAAACAGCTGTCTCCAAACAGAACTAGCATCAACCCTAGGGAGAAAACTCGTTCCCCTCCCTTTTATGCGGTGACCTGTTTTCTAACCCTCAGAATCTGGTTTCAGGGGTCCCATCACTCTCCTGAGATTCTCTAACTCTAGGCACTAAACTTTTGAAAACAAATAGCAAAGATGCTTCTAGCTAAGTAGCTAGTACCCTCAGGCTTGTCAGTCTTTTCTATGAACTCAGCTACTGGGGCCAAGGGATTGGATCTTTTAGTTAGATGCCTCATCCTAGTTTATAGTGAGTATTCCCTATGTAGTCTGATTTTAATCTCTGAAGTTTAAATAAACCCTAGTCATTATCTGTATAGGGACTATTAGTCCAATAATGTTACCAAATAGCTCTGAACTTCAGTTTTCCAATGCTAAACTCTTATGTAGATGAGTGGACAAAGAAAAGTAGACAGTGTTAAAACTAGGTGGCCTGCTCACTGATTCTGGGAGTGGCCTAACCAGGACTTGGTCTTTCATATGCAAATATTGGATAAGAAAAGCCTGAAGAAGCTTTGAATTTACACTTACTTCCATAAGAGGAAACTGAGTCTGCAGAGAGTTTAGATGGCTTGCCAAAATTTACACAGCTGAGCACCGTAACCTTCTGTCAAGCCACTTACGGAATTTTGTTCTAAAACTCTGTATTGAGAAAGATGAAGCTGCCTGGAAATCATGCTTGGGGAGACACTATTGCTGTCCTACCATCCCTCTTCTTTTGTCAACCTGTTTCTCACTCTCTTTTCTTTTCTTTCTTTTTTCTTTTTAGAGGCAGAAGGAATTTATTTTTTCCAATTACCTATATAGTTTTCAACATTCACTTTTATAGGATTTTAATTTTCAGATTTTTTCTCCCTCATTCTCTCCTTACACCCCTCCCCAAGACAGTAAGCAATCTGATATGGGCTATACATGTTTAATCATATTAAGGATATTTCCATATTAGTCATGTAGTGAAAGAAGGATCAGAACAAATGGTAAAAATCACAAGAAAGAAAACAGAAATTTTTTTAAGTGAAAATAGTTTTTCAGGGACAGAGCCAAGATGGCAGTATAGAAGCAGGAAAACTCCATGAGCTCCCCGCATAACCATCTCAAATACCCATAAAGTAGGACTCCAAACAAACTTTAGAGCTACAGAACCCACAAAGTGACAGAGAGAAACAAACCTCTCACTGAAAGCAGCCTAGTAAGTGGACAGAAGGGTCCATTGAAGTATGCAGGTAGCTGAGGCAAGCCCCCACACCCTGTGGTTTTAGCCCCAGGGTGGCCCCAACCACCAGCAGCTGGACAGGATTTCATGAGAGCTGTGGCGGTTTCCAAAATTATCGATCCATAAATGCCAAATGCAAAGAAAAAGGTCAGTATGGACTTTGTGGAAACAGGGGGATTGAGAGTGTGGTTCAGCCTCTGCCCCCTGGAGCAAGAAGGTGAGAGTCAGAAGAGGTGTGCAGCTGTGCAGCTGTGCTGTGTGGCTGCTTCAGAGCTCCTGGCCTGCAGATCGTAGTGGGGAGGGGGGCAAGCAACCATTCTGAGGAGTAATCGCCCTTGCTTTAACCTACTTGGATCTGGATTGCTGACTTGGGTAGAGGTCCTGGGGTGTGTGACCAGATGCCAGAGCCCTGTGGAGGCTTCAGAGAAGGCTCCCAACTAATAGTTCCTGCAACTGCAAAAACCCTAGCTATTGGGACTAAATTCTCCTCTCTGGAAGCAGAGTTCTACTGTGGCCAAACTCAAAAGTCAAGTAATTGAGTGGCAACATGAGCAAGCAAAGGAAGCAAAGCAAGCACAGCAGTCACACCTTAGATTCTTATTATGGGGACAAAAAGGATCAAATCATGGAATGGGAGGAAGACAATGAAGTCAGAACTCCTGCACCAAAAGCTTCCAAGAAAAATAAAATATGAATTGGTCACAGGCCATAGAGGAGCTCAAGAAGGATTTTGAAAACCAAGTAAGAGAAGTAGAGGAAAAATTGGGAAGAGAAATGAGAATGATGTAAGAAAATTATGAAATGAGAGTCAACAACCTGTTGACTTAAAAAATAGACTAACTCAAAATGGCAAAAGAGGCCCAAATAGCCAATGAGGAGAAGAATGCCTTAAAAAGCCAAATTTGCCAGATGGAAAAAGAATAAGCTCAAAAGCTCAATGAAGAGAATAATTCCTTCAGAATTAGATTGGAGTAAATGGAAGCTAATGACTTTATGAGAAATCAAGATACTATTAAACAGATAAAAACAAATGAAAAAATAGAAGACAATGTAAAATATCTCATTGGGAAAAATAATGATCTGGAAAATAGATCCAGGAGAGATAATTTAAAAATTATTGGACTACCTGAAATCCATGATAAAAAAAAAGAACCTAGAAACCATCCTTCAAGAAATTCTCAAGGAAAATTGCCCTGATATTTTAGAACCAGAGAGCAAAATAGAAAGTGAAAGAATTCACAGAGCACTTCTTGAAAAAGATCCCCAAAAGTAAACTCCTAGGAATATTATAGCCAAATTCCAGAATTGCCAGATCAAGGAGAAAGTATTACAAGCAGCCAGGAAGAAACAATTTGAATACTGTGGAAACACAATCAGGTTAACACAAGATCTAGCAGCTTCTACATTAATGGATAAAAGGGCTTAGAATATGATATTCCAGAGGTCAAAGGAGCTAAGAATCACCTACCCAGCAAAACTGGATATAATGTTTCAGGGGAAAATATCATCATTCAATGAAATAGAGGACTTTCAAGCATTCTTGATGAAAAAACCCAAGTTGAATAGAAAATTTGACATTCAAATACAAGAAGCAAGAGAGGCATGAGAAGGTAAATAGAGAAAAGAAATCATAAGGAACTTATCAAAGTTGAACTATTTACATTCCTACATGGAACAATTATCATTGTAACTTATAAAGCTTTTCTCAGTATGAGGATAGTTGAAGGGAATATAAATGTGTGTGTGTATGTATATATGTATATATATGCATACATGTATAGGAGGATAAATGGGCGAATGAATATATATGTGAGTGTGTATATATGTGTACAGTTATACATAGACAGAGGGCACAGGATCAATTGAATAGGAAGGGATAATATTTTTAAAATAAAATTAAGAAGTGAGAGGGGAATGTTATGAGAGGAGATAGGGAGAGAAAAAATAGGGTAAATTATCTCATATAAAAGAGGCAAGGGAAAACTGTTACAATGGAGGGAAAGAACAGGAAGGCAAAAAGGAATGGGTCAACCTTACTCTCATTGAATTTGACTTAAGGAGGGAATGCATACACACTTAATTAAGTATCTTACTCTACAGGAAAGTAAGGGGGAAAGGGATAAAAGGGGAGATGATAGAAGGATGAAAGGAAGCACACTTTCAAAATGGGACAAGATCAAAGTAGAAAATAGAACAAGTGGGGGAGCAGGATAGGATGGAGGGAAATATAGTCAGTCTTTCACAATATATCCACTATGGAAATTTTTTGCATAAGTACACATGTACAACCTATATTGAATTGCTTA
Organism: Gymnobelideus leadbeateri; assembly: GCA_011680675.1. Taxonomy (NCBI): domain Eukaryota; kingdom Metazoa; phylum Chordata; class Mammalia; order Diprotodontia; family Petauridae; genus Gymnobelideus; species Gymnobelideus leadbeateri. Next base: position 117,537 of record WOXC01001002.1, read on the forward strand.
TCTTTCCAGTAAGGGTAGGTGATGAGGGAAAAGGGAAAGAATATGGAATTCAAAGTTGCAAAATCAAATGTTGAAAAAATGTTATTATTGTTATTTTTTTTCTTTACATGCACTGGGAAATAAGATATACAGGCACTGGGGTATGGAGATCCATCTTGCCCTACTGGAAAGTTGGAAGGGGAATAGGGGAGGATATAGGAGAAAGCAGATTGGGGGATGGGATATTCAGTGGGATTGCTGTTCTGGAGTGGTGGGTAGGGGGAAAATGGGGAGAAAATTTGTAACTCAAAATCTTGTGGAAATGAATGTTATAAACTAAAAATAAACATAAAATTAAAAAATAAAATAAAATAATTTTTCGATCTGCATTCAGCTTCCATAGTCGTTTCTTTGGATGTATATAACATTTTCCATCATGAGTTCAAGTTACATTTCTTGATATAAAAAGGGGGTAAAGAAGGACGTCCTATAAGCATAACACTTCTCTATTGTGCCTTAAGGTTTACAACACACTTTCTTCATAACTTGTTAGTCAAGATTATAAGTAATTTATACTTATTTTGAACACGAGGAAACTAAAGCTCAGAAAAGAGCTTTGCCCAAAGTCACACAGCTAATAAGAGTCACAGTCAAGGTTCAAATCCAAATTGGGGAAGGTAGCAACAAATTCAAGGCTCTTTCCACCATATTATATTACAATAAGGATATGAGAAATGGATAATGCAATTGGGGTACTTGGAATCCTCTTAGAAAGAAGAAACTTCCTGATACCAGAGACTGTCTCATAAAATCATAGATTTATATATCATGTATTTCAACCCTTTCATTTTGGAGATGAGGACATCGTGGCAAGATGGGATGAAGTGACTTGACAAGGTTAAACACCCTTTAAGAAGATGTGGAACAGGGATACTCATCAGAAAGATGGTTTCCCAGGAGCTCTTTGAAGAATCCAGACTGTGACTCTCTAGGTCTTCCGTGAGCATGGGAACACTTCTGAGAGTTCTCTTTTTAAGACTCTGTGGTTTAGAATACTATATAATATTAAACTGTGGGAAGAGCATTTGAATCAGTTAGGAAGATCTGGGTTCAAATCTCAGTTCATTCCCCTTCTATGTGTGAGCACAGGAGGACCCTGTTCACTCTGAAGCTCTGAGATTGGACCACAATTGGTCCCAGCCCAAGCTCCACTTGATGGCTGTATTTTAGGCCCTCCTGGCTTAGAGTGAATGTTAGTGGTAACTGTTTCTCTTTGCAGCAGCAACCCTGAGGGTCTTTGACTCCCAGCTTGACTTTTTTTCTTTTTTCTTATTAAAAGGGCCATCCTTAGACTCACTTCTTAAAGAGGCCTATTCACTGAATGGGTGTTACCTCACTCTAGGTGAATACCTGAAAAGGCCTTAGCCTAAAAGGGCTAAGGTCTCCCATTGCATTCTGGGCCATCTCCGGTCATCCTCATTAATATCTGGTCACTGGATCAAGATGGCTCTGGAGGAAAAAGTGAAACTGGTGACCTTGCCCAGCCTTCCCTCACTCAAATCAAAGTCAAGTGCAAGTCACATCAGCATCTCCCTGATGCCATGGACCTTTACAAAAATTAACAACAAAAAAACACAACCTGACTTTCTCAGTTTCCTTATCAATAAAATGGGATTAGTAATCCTTAACATTGACTGCTGAGGATCATATATCTCTATAGTTGGTCCCAGGGGTCAGTTAGTTCAACCCCTTCATTTCACAGATGATAAATTGTGGCCTAATAAGATTAAAGAACTTGCTTGAATTCACACAGGCAGAGAATATCAGAGTTGGGATTTGAATTCAGGTCCTCAGAGTCCTGAGTCTGTGTTCCTCCCACTATACTTTACAGTATTGTTGTATGAGGGAAAATATCAAAGAAACATATGTCTCTTGTTTGAGGATTCCCACTCTGTTGTTGAGTGGTTCCAGAATTGTTCATGTCTCATTAATGGGTGCACTTAATGTTTCCTTCACAGGCATATTGAAGATTCAATAATAGAATGGGGGGAAAAAAGGGAAAATGGGAAAAGAAAGGCCAAACTGTGTCTGAGATCATTCCAGCAGACAGCCCTGGGCCTCGAGGGAAAGCGCTAATGCATGCACAAAAAACTCATGAATAATTATTTCTCAGAGTCTCAATATTTTAAATACTGATTTTTCCCTCTCAGACTCACACAGCCACTATTTATTGCAGTGAAGAAGTCAGGAGCTGAATGGAAAGTGATTAACTTTGGTTTCTAGTGGATAAAAGGCAGAGGAGGGAACAATAACCCTGGGTAGCAGGCTGGAGTAAATGAGTGGCAAGAAAGAAGAGAAGAAGGTCAGGAATTGAGATCGAGGGGGGATGGAGTGGGTGCCCTCTTCTAGCCAGAATAATGTCTAAGTTGTATGAACAGTCACATCCTTAGGGGAATATAGAGTTCAGAACTGAGGAGGACCTTAGAGTTCATTGAACCCAACCCTCTCATTTTATTGAGGAAGAAATGAGGCCCAGGCTTGACCAAGACAACATAACGAATGCATAGCAAAGACAGAGTTCAAAACCCAGGATCTGACTCTAAATCCAGAGCTCTTTCCACTAAACCACTCCTGCCTCCCTATATGACACACAGGTCCATACATGTATATCCAACCCTAATCATTCCCCTGAATTCTAGTCCTAAGCCTCTGGGGGTCACCCCCAGTCATACTGATCTCTATCATGCCACTGGACCCAGATGGCTCCAGAGGAGAGAGTGAGGCTGGTGACCTTGCACAGCCCTCCTCACTTAAATTAAATTCACTTGCAAGTCACGGCATGGTCTTCCTGCTATCATGGTACTTTTTGAGATCAAAGGACAAACAACAACAGCCCTAAATCTCTAATTGCTTTCTGGACGGCTCCCTTTGGGTGACCCACTTGCATCTCAAACTCAACATGTTCAAAACTGAACTCATCATCTCCACCTTTTAAATCTTTCTGACCTCCAAGCTTCTCTGTTTCTATAGAGAATATCAGCATTTTTTAAAATTACTCTGGTCTATAAAGTCTATAAAGTCATCCTTCTTTTTCTCTCCCTATCCCCATCTCCCCACCTATGTCTAATTAGTTGCTAAGTCACCTCAATTCAATCTCTATAACTTCTGTTGTAGTGACTCAACTCCCCCATTTGTCATCTCTATCTTCTTCTCCCTACCCATACTGCCATCATCCTCATCACCTCTTACCTTGATGTGAAATAACCTTCTACTTGGTCTCCCTGCCTCCATGCTCTAGGGCATGGTAGAGAAAGTCCAGGGAGTCAGGAATATAACCTAGAGAGGAATGTCAGTAAAATGTATGTACAATGAGGGAGTTAGGATGGATGGTCTCTAAAGATCTTCTGCAGCCTTAAAAGATGAATCCAGACCTCCAAAGTAATTGCCACTGCCTTCTTCCCATTTTGCTGTGTATGGGTCCTGATGGAAGAGGATGGTGTCCCCTTCCCCAGAAACTTTTGTCAGTTGTTCTTTATTCTCCTTTCACCCCACCCCAACCTTTGTTGGGTAGCTTTAAGATTTTGAAGGAAATGAAAGGCAGCACCTACTTCATAAAAAGGATGGAGATACCTTATCTTATGATAAAGGATGATCTCTGTATTTGCATCAGGAGGCTGAGGATCAAATCCAGGCTCTACTATTTACAATCCTGAGCACATTATTTTAGCTTTCTGGATTTTGGCTTTCTCCTCTATAAATAGAAAGGGTAAGACCAGATGACCTCTGGGGTCTCTTCCAATTTTAAATCCTGTGATTCTATGATACTTAGTGTAATGGTCAGAGGAAAGTTCTGCCTAGAGAACTCTTCCCCACCCAAGCACCACAGTATCTGAAATTTGCTATAAGAGGTTAATTTCTTTGAGTTTCTCCCTCTAAAAATTCTAATACAACTAATTCATTTGTTTCTTCTTCATGGCATTTGGCTCTTTTTTATTTTTAACATTCATTTTTCAAAAATTAAGTTCTAAATTTTCGCTTTCCTCATCCCTCCCCAACCCATTAAAAAGGAAAACAATACCCATTACACAAATGTAAAATAATACAAAACATATTTCCATATTAGCTTTGTTAAAAAAAAAGCAAAGGAAGGGAAAAAAAAGCAAAAAGAAGGAAAAACAGTATGCTTTAATCTGTACTCAGAGTTCATCAGTAATCTCTTTAAAGGTGGATATTATTTTGCATCATGAATCCTTTGGGATTGAATAAGTCTAATTCATACTAAAATGTTCATGACATATAAAAGACTTTCCTCTCAGTATGAGGGATTCTGGGCAATTTGAGATTCCTTAAATAGGAAAGAGTCAGAGAAGTCATTAGAGGCCCTAAGGACAAATTTTGGAAACATGTCCCAGTTTGTTAATTGTTGCCCCTTTTAATCTGAAGTTGCTTTCTTTAGACCTTTAGAGTTCTTTTTTATGGCTGGTTTATTTTACTCCTATCACCCAGGCCAAACTGGCCAAATTTGCTTTGAGCCCCATTTTGTTCTTAGGAAGAAGTTCCTCCCCTATGTTAGTACCAGGGATGTGTATTTTGGTTTTCTGGTCAAAATTATTGCTAACACACCCTCCCTTTCCAATTCCACCAGAGCTCTCCTAAGCATCCCTGTGACCCTAAGGATGATTCTTCTCTCTAGCTCCTGTCCCTGGCCTTTGTTCCTAGGCCCTTCTCATAGGTTGGTCCCTCTGAGTCATCTCCAGTCGTCCTGATCTATATCTCGTCACTGGACCCAAATGACTCTAGAGGAGAAAGTGAGGCTGGTGACTGCAGAGCCCTCCCTCACTTAAATCCAATTTACTTATAAGTCATGGCGTCATCTTCCTGATGTCATGGTCCTCTTCAAGAACAAAGTAAAACAGGTTGGCCCCTATAGTCCCTCTACTCCTAATGGGCTTTTTCTGGATTCTTTATCATAAACAGAAGTTCAGAATCCCAGTCACAGGTGTTTTGGCATATGTTTAACAACTGTCTCTCTAAGAAAAAACATGTACACAAGACACACCTCTAAGTTTAATCTGCACTATTAACATTTTCATCATCAATTTCTTAAGATAGACAAACAACAAAACAAAATCCTCATTTGTATCACTCTGTGATTTCTGAGGTCCAAATAAGTTCTTTTCCACACGGAAAATTTAACTGTTGGCCTCTTGAGCCAGTGAACTGGCTTTAGTGAACCCCTGATTCACCTCTGAGAGCAAGTACCTGGACCTATTTTAATCTTAGGAGCTTTCATTTCCTAAGAGCCTTTATGTCCCAGCTCCCACCTAGGGTAAACTCTTGGAAACATTAGAATTTGGCTCATTTCTCTTTAGGGCTCTGTTCTCCTTTAGGCACCAAAGTCATGAAACATTAAACAAAGAGCAGATTTATAAGAAATAGTAGAGACACAGAAAAGGCAATAGAAATAACTCCCTCCTCCCTGCTACCCCCCAAATTTAGCCCCACTCCCACAAAGGGATGGTCCAACACTCAGGGGGCCTTCTCACCAGCTTTTCTCTGGAGTCTCCTCATATCCCTCCTATTCTTTACATAAAATTTGACTCTCAGTCTTTGGTCCACCTACACATTCATGCCTTAGCTCTCCACCCTGAACTATTTCTCTCTCTGTGTGAAATGGTCACTTTCAGCAGATCAGTTCTCTAGATTTTGTAAGCCCCTGGGCAATGTGCTTGTATCTTCATATTGGTTCCATCTGCCCCTGATCACCAATTCTTGCCCCACCGCCCCACCAGACACAGTCAAACCCTGTGAACAGCTTCTCCACAGGGACCCCACACAAAAGGAGGAGGAAGGAGCTGCTCCAGGGAGCCCGTTACTGCCATTGTTGTTGTTATTGTTGGTGGTGGTCCTCCATTTTCAAAGAGGACCAATATCATTGGGGGATGTCTTGACTTGTGTGAAATTGGATTTAAGTAAGGCAGAGTTGTGGAAAGTCATCAGCCTCATTCTCTCTTCCAGAGTCATCAAAGTCTAGAGGCAAGACAAAAGTCAAGATGACTGGAGATGACCCAGGATGCAGTGGATGAGCTTGGCATCTTCTCAGTCTGACCAAGCTCTAAGCCTGTTAGGTGTGCCTAGGGCAATGGTGGTGGAACCTACGGCCTTGAGGCCACGTTGGGGTGGCCTTTTTTTTTTTTTTTTTGCTTTTTGGAGGGCAATTGGGGTTAAGTAACTTGCCCAAGGTCACACGGCTAGGTTTTTGTTTGCATGTGCATTGTATCTGAGGTCAGATCCGAACTCAGGTCCTTCTGACTCCAGGGCCGACACTCTACTCACTGCGCCACCTAGCCGCCCCTTGGGGTGGCCTTTTGACTGAATCCAAACTGAATGTTGAAAACTAAATATTAATTAATTAATTTTAAAAAACCCTGAATGATAGGAAAGATAATATTATGAGGAAATTAATTCTATAGGAACAATATTTTGAAACTTCAATCAGTCAAATATTACATTGGGATTTTTTTTTTAAACAAATACTTTATTAACTTCTGTTTTACATCATTCATTTCCACCAGATTTTGAGTTACAATCATTTTCCCCCCATTATTCCCCTACCCAACCTCCCAGAATAGTAGTCCCACAAGATATCGCTTCCTCCAATCTGCTCTCTCTCATACCTTCTCCCATACCCCCATCGACTTTTCCATTAGAGGAAGGTGAATCTTTGTGTCCCAATGCCTGCATATCTTATCTCCCTATTACAAGCAAAAGAGTATTAATAATAGTATTTATATATATTTGGAACATTTAATGTTATGACCTTGAATTTCAGATCCATTTCCTTCCTCCCTTGTCACCCATTCCCTCTTGGGAGATAAGTAATTCAGTATATGTTGTACATGTCTAGCTATGCAAAACATTATCATAGTAAATATATTGTACAAGGCTGCTTATAATTCCCTCCCACTCATCCCACCCCCCACCTGGTCCATTCCCTACATGATCCTGTCCTTCTTCTATAGTGGGTACTTCCAACCTCCCCTCCCCCCAAGGATGCCCTCCCATCCATCATCCCTCCTCTCATCCCCCTTCCCCTATCCTGCTGCAGGTTGAGATATCCCATTTAGTATGTATGTCATTTTCTCCCTGAACCAAATTCAATGTGAATGTGGTTTTGCCTTTTTAGCCTTCCTTATTCTCCCCCTCCTTTGCAACCACTTCCCCTACATGAGATAGTCTACCCTACCATGTCTCTCCCCATCTCCTCTTGCCACTTTCCTCTCTCACCTCATAATTTCATCCCTTGAGTACTCTCCCTTCCCAACAAAATCAACCTATGCCCTCTATCCATATATAACTGTAGCCATATACACATACATTCACATATGTATTCGTATGACCACACCCCCTTCTTCCATTATTTTCATAGTGAGAAAGATATCAGTCACAGATATTGCTTTTCCATATAGGAATGTAAATAGTTCAACTTTGATAAGTTCCTTTTGATTTCTTTTCCCTGATTACCTTCTCAGGCATCTCTTACTTCTTGCGTCTGCATGTCAAATTTTCTATTCAACTCTGGTTTTTTCCTCAAGAATGCTTGAAAGTCCTCTATTCCACTGAATGACCATATTTTCCCTTAAACAAAATACTCAGTTTTGCTGGGTAGGTGACCCTTGGGTTCATTCCCAGTTCTTTTGCCCTCTGGAATATCATATTCCATGCCCTTCTATCCCTCAGTGTAGAAGCTGCCAGGTCCTGGGCTATTCTGATTGTGTTTCCACAATATTGAAATTGTTTCTTCCTGGCCGCTTGTAGTATTTTCTCCTTGATCTGGGGATTCTGGAACCTGGCTATAATATTCCTGGGAGTTTTCTTTTTGGGATCTTTTTCAGGAGGTGATCGGTGGATTCTTTCAACCTCTATTTTGCCCTCTGGATCTAAAACATCAGGGCAGTTTTCCTTGAGAATTTCTTGAAGGGTGATTTCTAGGTTCTTCTTTGATCATGGCTTTCAGGTAGTCCAATAATTTTTAAATTGTGTCTCCTGGATCTATTTTCCAGGTCAGTGGTTTTTCCCATGAGATATTTCACATTGCCTTCTAATCTTTCATTTGTTTGGATCTGCTTAACAGCATCTTGATTTCTCATAAAGTCACTAGCTTCCATTTGCTCCAGTCTAACTCTGAAGGAATGAATCTCCTCAGTGAACTTTCGAGATTCTTTTTCCATCTGGCAAATTCGACTTTTTAAGGCATTCTTCTCCTCATTGCCCTTTTGGGCCTCCTTTGCCATTTGAGTTAGTCTATTTTTTAAGGTGTTGTTTTCCTCAGTCAGGCTGTTGACCCTCATTTCATACTTTTCCTGCATCCTTCTCATTTCTCTTTCTAATTTTTCCTCCACTTCTCTTATTTGATTTTTAAAGTCCTTCTTAAGGTCCTCTATGGCCTGCAACCCGCTCATGTTTTTCCCTGGGGCTTTTGGAGCAGGACTTCTGACCTCACAGTCCTTTTCCTGCTCTATGCCCCCAAAATAGGAGTCTAGGGTTGCATTTTTCTGTTTCCTTTGCCTTGGCATGTTGCCACTTAATTACTTGACTTTTGGGCTTGTTGCCACACTATGGCTTTAAGGCCAGATAGAGGAATTTTCGTCCCGAACGTGTGGGGGGCAACTTCCGTTTCTGGCAAGCTGTAAACCCACCCACAACTTCCACCCTAGATCACAATCCAGATCCAGGGAGGTTAAAGCAAGAGCGATTACCCCCCAAGACTGATCGCTGGATCTCCCCACGATTTGTAGGCTGGGAGCCGGAAATGCCTCTGAAAACTACAAAATGGAGTGTCTCCTCAGCAGCCTCTAGCCCCCAGGGGAGGGAGCTGACGCATTCCCCAAATACAGGTCCCAAAGTCCATAGGACACTAACCTCTTACTTTGTCCTAGGCAAGTCTATGTTGATAATTCTGGAATCTCCACAGTTCCTGGTGTTCTGGGGTTCCTCCAGCCGGCTGCTGGCCCTGCCGCCCTGGGGCTAAAACCTCGGCTCACGTGGACCTGGGCTCGGGTCGGCTCCTGTGCTCTGCGCTTGTGCGCTGCCGGCTCCCAGACCACTGTGCTGGTCCTTCCTGCAGGGTGCTGGGCTGTCCTCAGCGGGAGGTTAGCTTCTCTGTGTCGTTCTGTGGGTGCTGGGGCTCCAGAAATTTTTCAGAGTCCTTTTTTACATAGTTTGTGGAGAATCTGGGGGCAGAGAGGCTTGGATGAGTTGTTTCTACTCCGCCATCTTGGCTCCGCCCCCTACATTGGGATTTTACAAAATCATAGCAGAGCTTATAGCATGTCATCAATATTAGCATAATATGTTGTTGCTTAGTTGTGTCCAATTCTTCATGACCACATTTGAAGTTTTCTTGGCAAAGATACTGGAGTGGTTTGGCATTTGTCTCTCCAGTTCATTTTACAGATGAGGAAACTGAGCAAACAGGGGTGTGACTTGCCCAGGATCACCCAGTTAGTGTCAGATTTGAACTCAGGAAGGCAAGTCTTTCTGATTCCAGGTCCAACACTCTATCCACTGAGTCACCTATCTGCCCATCAAGTTGCAACCAACCTGGGGGTGGCTAGGTGGCACAGTGAGTAGAGCGTCAGCCCTGGAGTCAGAAGGACCTGAGTTCGGATCCAGCCTCAGACACTTAGTGCACACACAAATAAAAACCTAGCCGTGTGACCTTGGGCAAGTTGCTTAACCCCAACTGCACTCCAAAAAAAGAAAAAAAAAGATGCAACCAACCATAATAGAAGTAATCAGCCTCTACAGGTAACCCAAGTTTATATGGCTAAAGCAGAAGTCACCAAGGAATGTGTAGAACAGAGCTGAGACCCCTGGTCAGAGCACATATATGTTCAGCCCTAAAGGACTGGGGTGTGATGCAGCAATCTCTTGCTTCCTGAGACAGTAGGGAGCAGGGGGCTGCATCAAAGACGACCAGACACAGTTCCAGAAAAGGCAACTTACTCAGTAGACTCTAAAGCTGCCTTTGGGTGATACCTTTGGAAGAGAATGGGATGGACTGGAATGGAAAAGAACACAATCCCGTTGGATCCTGGCTTCCCTCTACTGTATCCCCAACCAACACACACATGTGTTCAATGTGTTTCTTTTTATAAAGAATCTAGTATGATGTTATAAAGTCCCAGAGACCTTATGGAAGAAGGTCTCATTGTAGTTGATGTTGATATAGAGGTGGCAATGAGTATGATGATGAAGATGGTGATTCTGGGTACACTGCAGTGGAATGGTCTTCCTGAGTGACTACTCCAACCTTCCCACCAGTAATATCACTGTCAGCAGCAGACATTGCCTTCTCTGGGAATGGGGTCCTCTCCTGGGGAGAATTTGCATCCTCTTTCAAGATTTGGCAAAAAAGAGGGGGTTGAACCTTAGGCAATTATAAACATAGCTCATATACTATGTACCAGGTACTTGCTAAGGATTTGGGATGCCAAGACAAAGCAAAAGCAAATGGAAAGGCCTTCAAAAAGCTTACAATCTAATGGTGGAAAGAAATAAACAAAAGGAAGGTGAAAAGCAGGAGTGGGCAGAGGGATGGCAGGGTTGTGGGGAGAAATGCTGGAGAAATCCAGAGGTGTGCAGAAATAATTGATCCACAAGGCCCTTCCCTCCCAGCAACCCTGTGAGCTAGTTAATACAGTATTGTTATCATTATTTTAGAGATCAGGAAAATGATGTTAAGATAAGTCCTTGGTTGCACAGCTAACAAGGGTCAGAACCAGGATTCAAGCAAAAGTTTCTGGGTTTTTTTGTTTGTTTTGTTTTGTTTTGCTTTTTGGAGGGAAGGCAGGGCAATTGGGGTTAAGTGACTTGTCCAAGGTTACCTGGCTAGCTTTTTGTGTTAAGTGTCTGAGGCCGGATTTGAACTCAGGTCCTCCTGACTCCAGGGCCAGTGCTCTATTCACTGCACCACCTAGTCACCCCCAAAGTTTCTTGAATTCAAATCTGGCATCCCTCCACTAGACCATGTTGTCCTTGCTCGTTGGTGTTGATCAGTCATGTCAGCCATGTCTGATTCTTCATTATTACATTGGGGGTTCTCTTGGCAAAGATACTGGAGTGGTTTGCCACTTCCTTCTCCAGCTCATTTTACAGATGAGGAAACTAAAGCAAACAGGGTTGAGTGACTTGCCCAGGGTCACACAGCTAGAATGAGTCTGAAGCCAGATTTAAACTCATGAAGATGAGTCTGCCTGATTCCAAGTCCACTGCACCCAGCCACCTTTATCCATGCCAGTTCTCTCTTTAGGCTGGAGTCCACTTGCCAATCACCAGCCACAGGCAGAAACCTTATGAATGATTCAGAGCATAGTTGCTCAAGGGATGCTCCCACAATGGAATTATGTTTCTTAATCCCAGGTGGTGATTTATGTGGTGCTGGGCTCTGAGACTCACATGGCCTGCATGGTGCCTGGGGCTGTTTCCATTCGTCTCACTCCCTCTCCAGCTGCTAGGGCCTATCCGGGATGGTGTCCTTCTCAGTTCTGAACAAGACGCATCTCCAATGATGACAAACACAGCAGGCTGAGGTTGGCTCTGTCAGTCTGAGCACGAACCCTTCCATGCTGTTTCTTTTTAATTAAGCAAGCAAAATACATGAAGGTGCAAGCTAGGGGACAGATGGGAAACAGGGAGGCTGCAGTCTCCCAGGCCACAGAAGAAGGCTCCGTGGATGCAGGCTTTACAACATGAATTCAAGTACATATTGAAGAGCATGAAAATGAATACAAAGGTGCAAGCTAGCTGGGGATTGTCAGATGATACATTCAGAGCTAGAAAGAACCTCAGAGGACATCTGTTCCAGCCTTCTTATTTTACAGATGAGGAAACTGAGCCTGGGAGATATGAGGAGCTCATTGAAGGCCCTGCTGGTAATAGGTAGCAGAGATAAGATTTTAACCCAGCATCTCTGACTCCTGATCCAGCATTCTTCCTTCTATACCACATGGCAGATATATCAGTGAATATATGTGCTTCCCATTAGGTCCTTATGGAAACACCCCACTTTCCCATCAAAAGCCAGGAGGTTCACTGGACAAACTTTTGGCAGGTAGCAATAAACTGGTTCCTACTGTAAGAGTTAGAACCAGAAGGGACTTTGGAGATTTGTTATCCCACCCTCTCATTTTATAGATGAAGAAATTAAGGCACAGGGAGAGGAAGCCACTTTCTTGAGATCACCCAGATTTTAAGCAGCAGAAATGAAATTTGACCCAGGCCCTCTGACTCCAAACCAATGAGTGTTGTTTTGACCATTATCACTGCTTCAAAGTGTGACAACTCCCAATCAATCACTCAGACTGTAAGCATTTATTAATAGAGGCAACAAGGAGACAGAGCAGATAGAGTGTTAGACTTGGGAGTAGGAAGACCTGAGTTTGAATCTTTCCTCCACCACTTATTAGCTGTGTGACTTTCTGAAAGTCTCTTAAAATCTCTGACTTAATTTCCTCAGAATATACCAGGCGTATGGGATGATGTACAATGAGAGACACCATGGTGGAGTCCATTGAGAGGTGCCCTCAGAGCCATAAGATTTGTAGAAAGACAAAAACTGTGCATTAGTCTCTCTCTCAGGGCTCTAGGCAATTCTCTTATACTCTACATTTGAGAGAAGGAGTTAACTTGCTTTGGTAGAGAATTCCCATCTAGTCTCTATCCCCCATATTATGTACAAGACTGGGTAGAGGTGGGTGGGGAGATGACAATATTCATTTTGAACCTTCTGGATGTGAGAGGTCACTGGGACATGTAGGTGGGGTTATCAAGCCCTGAACAAAAGTAGTTCCTTAACCTGATTCATGCCCAAGACTCAAAAGAAATATGGATCTCCTATAAAGAAATGAGACAGCTGGTCAGTCCTAATTTTAATGTTACATGGGCCTGCTTTCTTGTTTCCCAGAAGCAGGTCCCCAGTGTCTTACATGGTAAGTTCTTGGTAGGTGGCCTGAGAATTCACCAAACCCCATTGGACTAAGGGAAATCAACTCCTTCTCCTCTCCTATTCTGAGCCCCATGAGTGTGGTCATTGGAAAGAACACTAGACCCAGAGACAAAGTACCTCGTTTATAGCCTGGAACTACTATTTGCTATCTGTGTGACCGTAGAGCAAGTCATTCTCCTATCTGGGCTTTAGTTTCCTCATCCATATAAGAAGATAGCAACCCTGTGCTGGGCAGAGGTTTAAAAAAAAAAAAAGAAAAAGAGACCTAGGTATTATGGCTAGCAGAAGTGTATAATAAATCTAGGAATGTGAACAAAGAAGATAAAAATTAAAAGGCTTGGCTTTTTCATTTCATTTTTGTTCTGACCCCTAGCTTAATTTGCCTGCCCATTAAAGAAGTTGGGGGAACACCTCAAACTTTATACAGCTTTTGTGAGATGCTTTTATCAGAGTCCCCTAACTAGACTGAGGGTGGCATCAGCTGACAATCTGAGGTTAAATACAAGTTACAAGGAATTCCCTAATCCTAAATCAGGTAGTTGTCTGATCTATAAATCAGCACACCAGGAGCAACCTTGAAAATAATATACTTAAGCTTAGCCTGGGGCATTCTGCTAACTTCTGTTGACTATCTACTTCTTTGAAGTTTGTGGTTTATAATCCTCAACTAGGAAACCAAAGATCTATCACTCTCCTTGTTGTCCTCCAACAGTTGGTTGTAGAGAAAGTAGCAGTTGATCTTTAAGAGGCTAGATAGCTAAAGTCCTCCAAATGGAAACGAAGATCAGTGTGGTGATGACAGGACCAAAGATACCCAATGGAGACAAGTGGGATATTATCACCAGAAGACATCAGTAGTTCAGCAGAATCAACAATATGAATGTTTTTTTGTTGTTGTTTAGTTATTTTTTTAGTTGTGTCCAACTCTTCACAACCCCTTTTGGGGGTTTTCTTGGCTCAGATACTAAAGTGGTTTGTTATTTCTTTCTCCAGCCCATTTTTCTAGGCAAACAGGGTTAAGTGACTTGCCCAGGATCATACAGTACTGTCTGAGGCTGAATTTGAACTCAGGAAGATTAGTCTTCTTGACTCCAGGCCCAGTGAACTACATGCCCTAAATATGAATAGCTCCAGCCAAACATGCACCCTTCAGATAATTTCCCTGGCCACATGTGTTCCACATATATGTTCTCTCTCTCTCCCTTTCTCTCTCTGTATGTATATGTATATGTATATATACATGTATATGTATATGTGTATGTGTATGTATACACGTATATGTGTATGTATATATGTATATGCATGTATATATGTGTACGTGTATATGTATGTGTATGTGTGTATACACATGTGTATGTATAAGTATATGTGTGCATATGTGTGTGCATGTGTGTATGTGTATGTGTATATGTAAATATGCATGTGTGTATATGTGTGTGTTCACTGCATGTGTACCTTCCCCTGGGTAGTGGGGTAACCTGTGGGAAAGTATTCATGTGCAGCAGTTATCTTTTCCTTTCATTTTATTCATTATAAATTTTTGATTTAATGTCTTCTACTTTGAACTGATGTAACCCCTGATTGGTTAGAAAAAGTAAACATACCAATGGACTCTGTTGACCTGTGTTTTGAAGCAGGTGCTAACCCAAAGAGCTCCTTCAACCTGAAATAATCTCTCTGGAAGTGCCATACAAGGGGGTGTCCCAGGTACTTCTGCAAAATGAAGATTAGAATAGGGCAAGAGTTCTTCATCGTGTGTGTGTGTGTGTGTGTGTGTGTGTGTGTGTGTGTGTGTGTGTGTGTGTGGTCCCATTGGCAATGCAATGAAGCTTATGGATCCCTTCTGAGAATAATAATGCCTTAAATGTCCAGAATAAAATACATAGAATTACAAAAGAAACTAATTTTATTAAAATACAATTATCAATTTTTTAAAATTAATAACCCCCAGGTTAAAAACTCCTGGAATAGATGATGCTTAAAATGTCTTCTGGATCTGAATCTATGATTCAATCCTATGAAACAGACCCTTCTCCCTTTTTCATAGGAAGTGCTGGCTATTTCTTCCTCCCTATTAAAGGCACCCCCCCAAAGGGAATTAAGGGCAGGGGTTGGTGGTAGGTTAGCACTTTTTCTCCAAGGTTTGCTGGGTCTAAATCTGGGGAGGATTCAGGCAAGCTCTGGCCCCTGGGATCAAGAAAATCTCCACCCCCACCCTCTTTGCTGCTTTGCACAAAGGAAGGATTACGAAGTGACTTGTTAGCAGCTCCCCTCACCACCTCCTTTTTCTCTCTCTCCTTCCTTCCCCCACACCCCCACCCCCATTCTGCTACTTCAGAGACCTGGACGTGCTGCCTTTTATCTTTGCCACAAGTATTCTGAGTTCTAATTAAGTTCATTTCAGCCCTCTGATTTGAGAAGCCTTATCAGGAATACTTAACCTGTGCAAATAATATGTAGAGCCAGAGAGTATTTCCCTGGAATGTTAATTGAACTTCACACATGATTTCAGAGCCATCAGAAACAGTCAGGCCACCAATAAGTCCTCAGAGGAGAAGGGAACAAATTTTCTAAAGAGTCAGGAGAGAGAAACCAGTCTTGAACCCTTGGGAACTGGTCATTTCACAACTGGACAGTTCAAGTTTTAAGAAGATAAGGCTGATTTAGGGCCAGGATCTAGCATTTGGAAGGTGCTCTTAGGGATCAGCTTTTGGGCTTCATCACAGCTATTACACACAGGCTGAAAGGGCTACTGTCCACAATGGGCCCTGCTCTGAGATCTCATTCTGCTAGACTCCTCAGGAGAGGTCAACAGTGACTGATTCTATAACTATATGATCTCAGAGTGGGCAGGAGATATAAACAAGAATCTTTAATAATAATAATAACTAACATTTATAATAATAATAGTAGTTAACATGTTTTACACATACAAGGTACTCATATCTATGTGGCACTATCCTTTTCTTTCTGGCTCCAGCATATATAGTAACCATATGACCCAGGACAAGTCATTTTACCCCTGTGTGGCACAGTTTCCTCATTTGTAAAGTGGGGATAATAATAAACTGCCTAGTTCCAGTCACAGCTGTGCAGAAATCATTCCTCAGTAGCTTTGCAGGGCTACAGAAATGGGGGATAATAGTAAATTATAAATTATCTCATTTGATCTTTACAACAATTGTTAGCTTAACACACATATGATTACTCCCACTTTACAATTGAGGAAATAGAGGCCCAGAAAAGACTTAGTGATGTAATTTGTAGATTATAGGATTATAGAAATTGGAAAGGACCTTAGGGACCATCTTCCTCAACTCCCTTCACCAGAAGGGAAGTGATTTGCTCAAATTTCACAGTCAGACAACTATTAAAGAAGAGTCAGGATCTGAACCCAGGTATTTTCACTTCAAATTACACACACTCCATGGGCAGCTAGGTGGTCTGATGGACAGAGTGCTGGCACTGGAGTCAGGAGGACTTGAGTTCAAATCCATCTTCAGGAACTTCCTTAGCCATATGACCCTGAGCTTAACCCAGTTTGCCTCAGTTTCCTCATCTGTAAAATGAGCAAAAAAAAAAGGAAATGGCAAACCACTCCAGTATCTTTGCCAAGAAAACCCCAAATGGGGTCACACTTATGAAGCCTCTTTGTTTGAAGACTTCTTTCTGTCAGTTAATAAATGAAGCATTTATTTTTGCTTACCCTGAAGCAGGCACTGTGTCAAGCACTAGGGAAACAAAGAAAGGTAAAATAACAAACAAAAACAGGGCCTGCCCTCAAGGAACTTCCATTCTAATGTGAAGGCACCATATAAATAATTCGGTACACGCAATACATATACACAGAATATATGAAAGTAACCTGAAAGAGGAAATCTCTGGGTCCACCGTAAAGGAACTCCTTGATTTCATGAGTCTCCTGAATTAACTCTTCATGGAATAGCTGCCTGAATATTTGGGCTTTCCACTAGAGTGCTGCTTTTGTCCTCACTCGAATTAGAACTCTTGAAGTATAAAGATAGAGGTTCAACCAATCAGCCAACTCTGCAATAGCAGAACCCTGTACTAGAGACAAGATGTGAATCATAGGGGCCAGAGACACAAAAAAAGACTCTCTGGATGAGGACACTCCCAGTTCAACCAGGGAGACAAAAGCCATGTCTTCAAAGCAATAGTACAAGAAAGTCTAGAAATGGCATCTGCAGTGACTGGGCTAATGAGCAAAGGATTTCTGTTAAGAAGAACAAGTAAAGGAGGAAAAGATGAGGAAGGTCAAGTTTTCAGTGAATTCTAAAGGAAAACAAAAGCATAAGATAGGGTCTCCAGGATATAGTGGATAGCCCTAGGCTTAAAGTCAGGAAGACTCATTTTCCTGAGTTCAAATCTGACCTCAGACACTTTCTAGCTGTGTGACCCTGGGCATGTCACTTAACCCAGTTTGCCTCAGTTTTCTCATCTGTAAAATGAACTGGAGGAGGAAATGACAAACCACTCCAGTATCTTTGCCAAGAAAACTTAAATGGGGTCACAAAGAGTTGTACACAAGTGAAAAATGACTGACTGAAATGGAATTCGGGGTAGAGGAAATAATTTAGATAAGAGCTTGGAGTAAGAATTTGAAAGTTGTTGTTTTAATACATTCAGGGCAAAAAGGGAGAAGAGAAATGGAGAAGATAGGAACAGAGACCATGTGAGCCTAGATAGAGCTTCAACATGCCCCTTCGGGCCCCATAACTCCTGTTGGTTGATCTGCCATCCATACCTTCTTGAGTTCTTGCTCCCAGGTTGCTTTGAGATTAGAAACCTTGCAATGGTAGGGATGATTCAAGATTTAAAAATCCATTGGGGCCATTATAGAGCCTTGGCCTATTGACTCCTATTAGATCATGCTAGTGATCATGCCAATGGCGGTGATTGTGATGGTGGTGGTGGTAATAAAATGAATGATGGTTTTTATCTTGATAAGACAGCTAAGTGGTATAGTGTATAGGATATGGCTCTGAGAGTCAAAAAGGAGGGCTGGAATCCTTAGTGTGAGGGTTTACCAAACCTTTTTCAAAACTGCTCATCTTTGCTGTCCACCTGCACCCAGTTCTTACCTGTGGCTCCAGGAACGTGAAGACTTCCTCCAGCAGAAGAAGCAGTGAGAACAATTTGTTCCAATAGCCATGGAGGCTACTGAAGCAGGCATAGGGGAGTGCTTAGAGCTTGGTCAGACTTTGAAGATGCCAGGGTCATCCACTGCATCCTGGACCATTGCCAGTTGTCATAACTTTTGTCTTGCCGCTGTACTTTGATGATGTACGAAGAAAAAGGATGTCAACTTTGCATAATTCTGCCTCCATTAAATCCAATTCTCATTCAAGTCAAGACATTACCCATGATGTCAATGATTTTCTTTGAAAATGAAGGATGAAAAACAACAATCTTTTCCCCGATCCAAGCCCTTCCCTCTTCCTGACTTTTCTATTACTATGATGTAGTACCAATGCAATATTCACACCACTCATGGTAACTATGAATATGTAGGCACAGTTCTGAAACACAAAATATAACAGACTCTCCATATAGAACACAGAAGCAAAACATTTATTCAGGCACCAGAAAACTGAATCCCAAAACCAAAAAGCCAAATCCATCATGGCAGCAAAGAAGTTAATACACCATAACAGAATAGGGAGCCACACCAACCTTTAGCCTTCCCACAAACAAATACTCACAAGCCTAGCTGTCTCCTTCCCTGAGTCCTCTCTCTCCTGCCATGCTAGCTGCTCTGACTCCCAGCTTCCTGTGGGCTCTGCCCCACCCATTCAGTAAACTCCTCCCACAACAGGCTCAGTATGATTACATTTGGTCTATTAGCAGACAGGGAAGATCTTCAAATTCCCTTAGAAATTTTAAGGGGCAGGGAAGATCTTCAAATTTCCTTAGAAATTTTAAGGGGCAGGGAAGATCTTCAAATTACCATTACCATTACATATAGAGAGCTGCACCACCCTTAGTCCCTCAGTCTCACAATCTAAATGTCATCCTTGACTCCTCACTATCTCTCACAGACCAAATCCACTCTGATCCTCTTGTTGATTTTGCCTTCACAACATCTCTCATATGTGCCCTCTTCTCTACTCTGACATTGCCTTCACCATATTTGCAATGGTCTTCCAGCTCATCTCCACAGCTCAAGATTCTCCACTTTCTTGTCCACCCTCTACTCAGCTGCCAGATTGATCTTCCTAAAGCACATACCCAAACATTTCAAACCCCATTCAAAAAATTCAAATGACTCACTTTCACCTCCAGGATCAAATATAAAATCCTCTGGTATTCAAAGCCCTTCACAACCCAGCCCTTTCCTACTTTTCAACCTTCATATAACTTACTGCCCTCCATGTATTCTGTAATCCAGTGATGTTGGCTTCCTCGTTGCTCCTTTCACAAGACATTCCATCTCCTGATTCTGGACATTTTCTCTCCTCATGTCTGGAAAGTTTTCCTTCCTCATCTCCACCTTCCACCTTCTGGCTTCCCTGAAGTCCCAGATAAAAGCCAATCTTTCCCCCTTAATGATAGCACTTTCCTTCTGTGATTAGCACTAATTTATCATGTATATATCTTGTTCTCCCATTATTCTTTGCATGGGGTCTATCCAGAGTCTCAGAAGAGATTGATTCCTTTTTGCCTTTCTCCATATCCCAAAATTTAACACAATGCTCAGAACATAATAGGGACTTAATAAATGCTTGTTGACTTAGCTTCTAACTCTGAAGATTTTCTAATCATCTATCTAGTTGACAAATTTTAAAGTGTGATAATCCCTCGTTAATGCCAAACATTTTCAGGGCCTCTCATCTGCTAGTTATAATATATTAATATCTATTGATTGAGAAAACGTATGGTGGCAACAGTACAATGCCATCCCTGTTGCAACTTTAGCCATAACCCACAGATTAGGAATCATTCATCTAGTCTCACCCCCTCTCTTTGTGTGTGAGAAAGAGGGATAGGTTTAGGATCTGGATGTGTGATTTCATTAGTATTCACTCTGGGGGAAAGACTTTCTACTAATGAAAATTGGCACCTTCTCTTATAGTTTTAGAGAGTTGTCTAGAGAAATGAAAGGTTAAGTTGCCCAGAATATATCAATCAATTACCATAACTAAACATTTATTAAACACCTACTATGTGCCAGACACTGTGCTGAATGCTGGGGATTAAAAGAAAAACAAAAGGCAAACCTTGCCTTCAAAGAAATCACAACCTAATGAAAAATAAAAGTTATGTCATTTGAACCTCACAACAATCCCAGAATGCAGGTGCTATTATTACCCCCATTTACAGTTGTGGAAACTAAGGCTAACACAGTGAAATTGACTCATGGCTCCCAAAGACTAAGTCCATCCTCCACATCCAGTATGGCCCTTCGCAGGCACTGTTTCCCAACGGTCAGACTCTGTTCTTTAGGATCAGTATAGGTAACACAGCATAGATTATGCACCTCTGGACCCTCATCCCCATTCTATATGCACATGGAATTTTGCTGTATTAAAGGATAAACATAGTATAGCTCTTTGACTCCTGCAGACGAAGCCAGTAGATTTACTAAGTGCAAATTGTTTTGAGCAGAACTAGGTTGATCAAGGAACAAAATGAGGATTAAAGCAGGATAAAGAAATTAGAAGGCTTCAGCTAATCTAGCAATCAGACAAACCTAAGCAGAATCTTGGTTATGTTTTTTTTCTCCCCCTTCAAACTATGAATAAAAATCAAGCAAATGGTCCTTTTGATAATTAATAGCTCAGCAAAAATAAGGCCAACTGAGCAGCTTGTTGAGGGGGGGAGGAGGAGAGAGTTAATTTGGTGAGTTGTAATGTAGGGAAGAGAGTCACAGCAGTGAGGATGTTGGGAACCTCAAAAGCCGGTATGAAAGAGGTAAACCTGTGGTGCAGTGGTTAGAGCACTGGCCCTAGAGTCAAGAGTACCTGAGTTCAAATTTGGCCTCAGACACTAGCTGTGTGACCCTGGGCAAATCACTTAATCTTGACTGACTAAAAAAAAACCCATATGAAAGACTTCTAAATTTCTATCTCAGGTCCTAACCTCTCCCTATCTCACCCATCCTTAATTTCCAGTTGCCTTCTTACACATCTGCAATGCAACATGCTTAAAACAAAAATCGTCTTACATATTCCCTGGTATTTCTTTTAGGCCCAGTCCTGTGATTTCATCAGGATAAGGAACTTCTCTTTGAGGAAAATCTCTCTCCAATACTGCTGTTCTGCAATTTGTAGTCTGAAGGACTTGCCAGGAGCCATAGAGTAGGAAAATGATCTGCCCAAGGTCACACAGTCAGAAGGAGGACTTGAACTCAGATCATCTGGGATTCCAGGCTGGCTTTCTATCCCTTCCCAAGGAAACAGGGAAGATGAAATGGGGGAGAGAGAGACACACACACACACACAGAGACAGAGACAGCGAGAGAGACAGAGAGAGAGACAGAGACAGAGACAGAGACAGAGACAGAGACAGACAGAGAAGGAGAGACAGAGGCAGAGAGAAATAGAGAGGGGGGAAGAGAGAAGCAGGGAGGAGATGAGAGAGGGAGGGATAAGTAGAAAAGGGGGAGAGGAGAGGAGGGGTGAGTGTGATCTAGATTTCAGTGGTTCACAAGGATGCTGGCAAGGATCACTCATTTCTGTTCCCAACTTGGACCCTGGGAGCCTCCTGTCACTCTGCTTTCTAGTTACCATGTCTTCTGGGTTCAGTTTACAAATCAGCAAATTGGGCATATGTGCTAATCAATTTTTTATAAAGTGCTTATGATATTTGGTATTTTAAAGTGGTTACTAGCACTACTCCAGGCCATGATATCCTTTCCCAGCACAATATCAGATATCCTCCTGTGCATGTGTGTGTGCGCGCACATGTATGTACATATATATATATATATGTGTGTGTGTGTGTGTGTATAAGCTAGGCTACAGAGTTGGGTGCAATGCACTCAGTCACAGCTGGTCCCTTTTTTTTGCCCTGGGAGTGGATAAACAGGATAGATCACCTTAGAGGAGAGGTTCTTAATCTTTTTTTTTTTTTTGGTGACATGGACACCTTGGAAATCTGGTGGAACTTCTAGACCCCATGTCATAATAATGTTCTTGCATGTATAAGAGAAAATACATAGGATTTCAAGGGAAAATATACATTTATATATGTGCATATACACACATACATATACACACACGTGTGTACATGAATATGTATATATGTGTATTGTATAAATATATGTATATATAGTGTGTGTATCACAATATACGCATATACATATATACATATATATATATATATATATATATATATATATATATATATATATATACAGACAGAGACAGAAAGAGGCAATAGGGGTTAAATGACTTCCCGGGGTCACACAGCTAGAGCCAAATTTGAACTCAGGACCTCCTAACTCCAGGGCTGGTGCTCCATCCACCACACTATCCTGCTGCCCCCAGAAACTAATTATATTGAACTTTAGATGTGATTTTTCCCTCCTCATCCAAGTTCTCAGATTTGCCTGAAATCTATCCACAGATCAGATTTTGATGTAAGATCCTCTTGATGTAAGGCACCCAGCTGTGGTGGAAAGATTTAGTTCCCTCCTGTAAGGGTCCGGTTCCTCAGACAGGAAGCTGGATCAGATTAACTTTAATAATATTCTTGTTAACTTTGCAACTGTTATCATAATATTTTTTGTGAGTTTCTGTTCTTTGTGAGTGTCCTATCTCTCCCGCCTGCTCCCCCTCCCTCATCAGAATGGGAATTCCCTGAGGATGGGCTCTATGTCTCCCCCATCTGAATGGGAAGAGTAGGGACTGTCTGTGGAGTTCACTGTCTTCTTCAATGCCAACCGACCTTCAGTGTCTGGGGCAAAGCCCTGCTCTGTAAATTGGCACTTGAAGGCTGATGAGCCTCCTCACATGCCATTTCCTGACAGTCTAATTGCTGCTGTGCTATGTTTTATGTATTTTAATTAGTACTTTAAAATTTACACTTGTATCCTGAAGTGTTCAAGCAAAATAACCCTCTTTAGAAATTGGAATAAATAAATAAATACATACAATGTACAAGACAGGTCAACCACCTTGGGACAATTCATTTAAACTGGACTCATTCGGGTAACAACAACCAATTTGCCACCGGGGGTCCTTGATTGTTTTGCCGACCCAGTATCTGTAATTAACACAGTCATTTTCCCCTCTACCCACCCCTGGCCCAGTGGGTTTTTTCTTCTCTATGGTAAATACAAACAGCTACTTTCACCCCCAGGTCCTCTGGCTTCCACAGCTCTGTGTTGATGTGGTCATGTACCAAACACACTGGTGAGCTGGTATGTTCTGCTCATTGTATTTGTATGGTTGGCAGTGACTTCTCTTCTAAGGCTCTCTCCACACTTCCAGCCCTTCCTGAGAGGAAAAAGCTGGCCCTTCCACAGCCTGGACGGAGGAGGACAGAAGCCTATTCTCATTCTCTCCTGAACCCTCTGCAGTGCCGACTCCAACCTCATCATTCAACTGAAACGGCTCTCTCCAAAGTTACCGCTGATCTCCTCGCTGGCAGATCTAATGGCCTTTGCTCCATCTTCATTCGTTTTGATGTTTCTGCTGCCTTTGACACTGCTGATCACCCTCTCCTTCTTAATACTCTTTCCTCTCTGGGTCTTCATGACACTGTTCCCTCTTGCTTCTCCCGCTACCTGCCTCAGCACTTTCCCAGTCTCCTCTGCTGATTTGTCCTCTATTTCATGGACATTAATTGGCAATTAAGACAATCAAGGACCTCTGGTGATAAACCAAATGACCCTTGTTTGAGTCAGTTGTCCCAAGGCTCTGTCCTGGTCCCTCTTTTCTTTTTATCTCTCTCTACTCTCTCTCCCTTGGTGACCTATTCAGCGTCTATGGTTCAATTACCATCTTTATGCAGATGGCTCATGGCTACATATCTAGCACTAGTTTCTTCCATTTATATTTCCTTTTTGTCTTTTTTTTGGAGGGGGGAAGGCAGGGCAATTGGGGTTAAGTGACTTGTCCAAGGTCATTGATTTCTTTTTCTAAGCATAATGGGTACCTAAACATGGCTCCTGAGAGAGAAACTTTTCCAGAATAGTTTGGAACCTTAGCCCCTTCAGCTAGTGCTTACTGAATTTCAGGATGAGCCCCCCTCTTCATCCCTGCCCCAATTATTTTCACCCCATACCCAATCAACTCTTAGAGCATTTCTTGGAAAGTATGACCACCAACAGGAAGAGAATCCCAATCCTGGTATAGTTTGCCAGAAGACATTGACCCTGAGGGAGCTATTCAAATAGTTTTAATTATTTCTTTTGTGTAAAGGAAACAAATAGCCATCCTATGATGGTTTACATTGAGCTTTTTCTCTTCGGGGAAACCCTGACATATCTAAGCTGCTGGGCCCAAATGGGCTGGAGTGCTCACTCGCTCCCTCTAAAGGGATCTCAAACTTTGAATCCCCACCCCACCTCCACCTCCACTCCCACCCCACCACATATATACAGACAAGAATCAATCATAAGAAAGTCTGGGTCCTTAAGAGAGAGGTCAGTCAGGTTCTATTTATAGAGCTTTCTAGCTTCTCACAGTTTCACCCCTAAAGTCCCAGGGAAAATCACCTAAAATTGGCTTTGTTTAGGGTCTCCCCAAAAGGGAGTAAAAGGAATGTACATTGTAGATCAGATATAATTCAGTTCTTTATTACCTTCACACATAAGATATGTGTATATATACACATACATATATACATATTTACATATTTAATGAACATATAAATTTATAATTACATATATATGCAGGTTTAACATGGAGTGACCAGGGAGGACAAGCATTTCTGGTGCGTGGGTTTGCTGAGCCCTTTTAAGGTCTGCTTATACACCTTTGGGGTCCACCTGTCACTCAGCTCTCAGGTGTGGCTCCAAGAAGCTGAAGCATGAACAATGGCCACACCCCAGTAAAACCAGGTTGGGAGTAACTGACAGGTTTCAAACCCACCACTGAGTTAGTGGGATGTTTACCAAAAGCATGTGTGAAAACATTTCCCATTGGAACAGGTGGATGAGAACAATTTGTTCCAAAAGTGGTTGATCACTTAGATCTTGTTCAGACTCTGAAGATGTCAAGGCCATCACTGCATCCTAGGCCATCACCAGTCATCTTGATTTTTGCTTTGCCACTGGGCTTCAATGACTCTGGAAGAAAGAGTGAGGTTGATGACTTCTTTGTGCAACACTGCCTCACTTACATCTAATTCAAGTGAAAGTCAAGACATCACCCATAATGTTATTGGTCCTTTCTGAAAATGAAGGATGAACAACATATACATAGATGGATGTATATAACATATGTACATATGTGTGTAGATAATATATGCACATATATGCATATGTGTACACATATATTATATATTACATGTTATATACACACAAACACACACATATTGTCTCCCCCATTAGACTATAAACTGCCCTCTTGAAGGGCAGGGTTGTTTCGCTTTTGTTTTTATAATCCCAGTGTTTAGCATAGTGTCTGGCTCATAGTAAACAATAAATGGATATTGACTGATTGATTGAGCATGGGAAAATCTGGGCTCTGATCCTGACTCCCACGGATTTGCTGTGTAATCCTTGGCATTTCAGTTGACTTCCCCATTTATCATTCCCCTCCTCCCTTCAAGATTCACCCTGACTTCCTGAATGTTTAACTGACAGTCACTCAAGAAATAACATTCCATCATGTGGTTAAACTGTCCTCTGGTTTGTGACCACCCCTGATCTGTGATCTCTCACCTGGTTCCCGTTGTGATCAGTAGAAGCAAAGATCTTTAGTGACTGGTGAAAGGTAGCAAAGAAGGACAAAGGGAGCCCATTCTGCTTCACAGGAAAACCCAGTCCCCAGATACAGGCAGGATCCCTAGACCCAGAGCCTAGGTTCTTTCTGTTTTTCTGCTTAATGTGTTTATTTTTAGTTTTCATCATTCATTTCCACAAGATTTTGAGTTACAAATTTTCTCCCTGTCTTTCCTCTACCCCCACCCCAAAATAGCATTCCCCCAATCTGCCCTCTTTTATATCCTCCCCCATATCCCCTCTGACTTTCTAGTAGGGCAAGATGGATTTCTATACCCCAGTGCCTGTATATGTTATTTCCCACTTGTGTGTAAAAAAAAATGCATATATATATTTAACATTTGATTTTAAAACTTTTATTTCTAGATTCTTTCCATTCTTCCCTTGTCACCCACCCCTATTGGGAGGAAAAGCAATTCAAGATAGGTTATACATGTGTAGTTATGCAAAACATTTCCATAGTAGATATATTGTGAAAGAATGACTATATTCCCCTTCATCCTTTCCTGACCCCCACTTATTCTATTTTCTACTTTCACCCTGTCCCTTTTCAAAAGTGTATACCTCTAACTACTCTTCCCCCCCATCTGCCCTCCTTTCTATCATCCCTCCTCTTATCCTCTTCCCCCCTTCTTTCCTATAGGGTAAGATGCCCAATTTAGTGTGTATGTTATTCCCTCCTTAAGTTAAATTCAATGAGAGTAAGGTTGACCCATTCTCTTTTGCCTTCCTGTTCTTTCCATTCATTGTAACAGTTTTCTCTTGCCTCTTTTATATAAGCTAATTTACCCTGTTTTATCTCTCCCTATCTCCTCTCATTATATTCCTCTCTCACCTTTTAATTTTATTTTTTTTAGATATCATCCCTTCCTATTCACCTGATCCTGTGCCCTCTATCTATGTATACAAGCACACATATATACACACACTCACATATGTATTCATATACACATATACCCTCATATATATGTATGTATACATACATATATACATTTTTATTCCCATCAACTATCCTCATACTGAGAAAAGTCTCATAAGTTACAATCATTGTTTTACCATGTAGGAATGTAAGTAGTTCAACCTGAATTAAATTTCCTTATGATTTCTTTTCCCTGTTTACCTTCTCATGCTTCTCTTGCTTTTTGTATTTGAAAGTCAAATTTTCTATTCAACTCTGTTTTTTTCATCAAAAATGCTTGAAAGTCCTCTATTTCTGGGGCGGCTAGGTGGTGCAATGAGTAAGAGTGCTGGCCTCGGAGTTGGGATGACCCGGGATCGAAACCAGCCTCAGAAAATGAGCACCCACACATAAATAATGACTAGCTGTGTAACCTTGAGCAAGTTACTTAACCCCAATTGCTTTAAAAAAAATCCTCTATTTCATTGAATGACTACATTTTCCCCTGAAACATTATACTCAGTTTTGCTGGGTAGGTGATTCTTGGTTTTAGTCCTAGCTCCTTTGACCTCTGGAATATCATATTCCAGGCCCTTTGTGTTATCCTGATTGTTTTTCCATAATATTCAAATTGTTTCTTCCTGCTGACCTGAGAAAGCCGGAATTTGGCTATAATATTCCTAGGAGTTTTCTTTTGGGGATCTTTTTCAACAGTGATTGGTGAATTATTTCTATTTCTATTTTGCCCTCTGGTTCTAAAATATCAGGGCAGTTTTCCTTGAGAATTTCTTGAAGGATGATTTCTAGGTTCTTTTTTTGATCATAGCTTTCAGGTAGTCCAATAATTTTTAAATTACCTTTCCTGGATCTATTTTCCAGGTCAGTGGTTTTTCCAATGAGATATTTCACATTGCCTTCTATTTTTTTCATTTGTTTGGATCTGTTTAATAATATCTTGATTTCTCATAAAGTCACTAGCTTCCATTTGCTCCAATCTAATTCTGAAGGAATTATTCTCTTCAGTGAGCATTTGAAATTCTTTTTCCATCTGGCAAATTTGGCTTTTTAAGGCATTCTTCCCCTCATTGGCTTTTTGGGCCTCTTTTTCCATTTGAGTTAGTCAATTTTTTGAGGGTAATTTCTTCAGTCAGGTTGTTGACTCTCTTTTCATGATTTTTTTTGCATCATTTTCATTTCTCTTCCTAGTTTCTCCTCCACTTTTCTTACTTAATTTTCAAAGTCCCTCTTGAGCTCCTCCATGGCCTATAACCAATTCATAGTTTTCTTAGAAGCTTTTTATGCAGGAGTTCTGACTTCATTGTCTTCCTCCCATTCCATGATTTGATCCTTTTTGATCCCAAAAAAAGGAATCTAAGGTTTGATTGCTGTGCTTGCTTTGCTTCCTCTGCTTGCTCATGGTGCCAGTCAATTACTTGACTTTTGAGCTCTTTGCCATGGTAGAACTCTGCTTCCAGAGAGGAGAGCTTTGTCCCAAATTGCTGGGGGTTTTGCAAATGTTGTCAGAGGTGTGAAGAGGGTGCCCTCTCTATGACACGGCACTGGCAAACTGGCATTTCTCACCCCAGGACCATTGCCCAAGAAAGTGGCCCAGATCCAAGCAGGTCAAAGCAAGAATGTTCTGACTGACCTTTTACTTTCTTTTTTGGCATTTATGGGTTGAAAAGTCTGGAAACCTCCACATCTGCTGTTGATTCACTCTCCTGGAGCCTGCTCAGGCCATAACTCCCTGGGGCCAAAACTGAGTGGATCAGGTGGGACTGTGCTCAGCTCCTAGCATGCTGTGATGAACCCTTCCTGTCAGCCTGTTGGGCTGCCTTCAGCAGGAGATTTGTTTCTCTCTGTCACTTTGTGGGTTCTGTAGCTCTAAAGTTTGTTTTGAGTCATATTTTATAGGTATTTGAGATAGTTGTGGAAGGAGGTCAAAGAATTTCCTGCTTCTACCATCTTGGCTCCACCCCTGCCAGGGCCTACTTTCAGAGAAAAATTCTGCTGTGTATGGAATGGAAGCTCAAATCCCTCTTCCTTTTATTTTTTTTTTTTGAGAGGAAAGTAACCCAAACTAAATTTGCTAACAATTGTTATCATTCCATGTTAGAATCAAGGGATATGGACCTTGAAGAAACCTTAGAATGACCATTTAGTTAGAATCAAGGGATATGGACCTTGAAGAAACCTTAGAATGACCATTTAGTGAAGCCCTCTTATTTTACAGATGCAGAAATTGAGACTCAGAGAGGTAAAATCACTCCCAAGATCACATGGGTAGCAAGAGACAGCTGAGACTTCAACCTCAGTCTTCCTGCTGCTAAGTCAAGGGCTCTTTCCAATGAGGTCCCTTCCTTTTTGTGGATTATCATATAATCATGGTTATTGGAACCTAGTTCAAGCTCAGATTATGGATTCCCTCATGGAAATCTCTCCTCATTGCCTTGTAAACCCAAACAGCTATTCATTGCTTAACAGATAAAATGTTGGATTCTTTGGTGGGGACATGTGAACTGACTTTGGGGGAAAATAAATAAGTAAGGCTCCTCTGCTGCATAATTTCTCCTCTTGAAATAGTAGAGGCCCCTGCAAGTTTGGGTTTATTTACCCTTCACCCATAAGGCAGAACTGCTTCCTCCAGGAAGCCCTCCCTGAATTCTTTGCCCAAATGATTTACAGTCTTTGCCACAGAACTGACCCTTCATAGAATCATAGGTCTAATTCTGGAAGGAAACTTACAGATTGGCTTGGAACAGAGGTTCTAAACCTCTTTGGTCTCATGGATCCCCCTCAGCTGTCTTGTCAATGTTGTGAACCCTTTCTCAGAACAATGTTTTGAAATGAACAAAATAAAATACATAGGATTACAATGGAAACCAATTATATGAAAAAATGGTTATTAAAATTTTGGACCTTGTGTTAAAAACCCTTGAGTTAGTCCAAGTCCTCATTTACAGGTAGAAAAACTTAGAGGAAGAGGAATGAGTCACCCCAGGTCTTCACAGAAGCATAAAGTGGCTGGACTTGGAGTCAGGAAGACCTGAATTAAAATCCTACTTCAGTTACTCATTAGCTGTTTGACCATGGGATAGTCATCTAACTTCTGTCTGACTCAGTTTCCTCATTGATAGAATTGGGATAATAGTAATATTTACCTTCCAAGATTTTTGTGAGAATCAAATGAGAAAATATTTACAAAACCATTTGCAAGCTTCAAGGTGCTATGTGAAAGCTACCTTTTGAAGGCAGTTGGGGTTGTCTTGCCCATGGTCACACACCTAGTAAGTGTCTAAAGCCAGATTTGAATTCAACTCTTCTTGATTTCAGAGTTGGTACTCTTTCCACTCTACCACCTAGCTTCTCCTAAAGGGGATTATCAGTATTATGTGGCAGAGCCAGTGTCTAACCAAGCTTCGTGGATGCAAAATCCAGGACATTTTTCTTTGAACTAAGATGCCTCTCATCAGAATGCCTTGAATTTTTGCATTGTTTCATGGTTGTTTTTTTTTGGGGGGGGGGGGTTGTTTTTGTCTATTTAGCTGGATTGTAAGGAATTTAATGACTGGGACCCTATTTCATGTGTCTAAAAGCATTTCACAAGGTACTGGGCACCTTGTACACAGTCAGTAAGTCCTTGTGAGAGGGGTGGTGTGGTATAAAAGGAGCATTAGATAGAGTCAGGAGGACTTGGATAGAAATCCTCCCTCTGTTATTTAAAAGCTGCATGACCTTGGGCCTCAGTGAGTCTAAGTTTCCTCATTTACAAACTTAAAATTTAGATTAGATTCAATTCAGTCTAACTTTAGTAAGTACCTCTTAAGGGTAAACTATTCTGGGAATACAAGGATGAGAAACAGTGTAGCTCCTGCCTTCAAAGAGGTTACAGTCTAAACAGAGTGTGTGGAGGAATTGGGAGGGGCAAATAATTGTTTGAATAATAACTAACATTTATATAGCACTTGCTATGTGCATGAACTGTGTCAAACTTTTTTATATTATCATATCATTTGACCCTCTCAACATTTCTGTGAGGGTTAAGTGTTATTATTATCCCCATCTTACAGATTAGAAAACAGGTAAACAGATTAAGGGACACACAGCTAGTAAGTGACTGAGAATTTGAACTCAGAGTTTCCTGACTCCAAGTTCAGCCCTCTATTCACTGAGTCACCCAGTAAGATATACAAGCCTGGTATGAGGTAAATTATAAACAAGTAATGGAGATCCAGACAAAGTGATGTTAGAAATCTGAGGATGAAGTGAACTCAGCTAGCTTTAAATGCTTTGTTAATTCCTGGCTCTGTAATTTACTATCACTGCCACCTTGATGTAACACCCTGCCCTTCCCTGGGTCTCAGGTGCTTCCTTTGCTAAATTAGGGGGTTGGGCTAGGTGATATATAAGGTTCCTTCCAGCTCTTGGTCCTATGACCCAAAGCATATTTTGGTAAATGATTGATTTCATTGGGGGGAGCAAAAGGAGAACTTTGAGGGGAGCAGCAGAAGAGCAGCACTGTGGAGATGGAGTCCCCTCTGCTGGCAAAATGAACTGCAGATGCCCAAGATGCTTGCTTTTGCCCAGCTAATTTATTCTAGAAGCTGCCATAATTAATTGATTGCCTGTTTTCCTGTTTCCGACCCAACTCCTCCTGAGGTCACATGCCCATCTTTTAACGGGAAAGAGAGAGGAAGGGAGAGAGAGAGGGAGAGAGAGGAGGGAGGGAGGGAGAGGGAAAGGGAGGAAGAGAAAAGGAGGAAGAAAAGAGGGGCAAAGAAATAGAAAGGGAGAGAAGGAAAGAAAGGAGAGAAACAAAGAAATATGGGGAGAATGGGAGATTAGTAGGGAGAGAGGGAAGAAGAAGGAAAAGAGAAAGATACAGAGATAAAGAGTGAGATAAAGAGAAGGAAAGGGAAAGAGTGTGAGAATTAAAGGGTAGGGGACAAAAGAAAAAAGAATGAGAAAGAGGGAAGAAAGGAGATAGAGACAGATGAGGGGAGAGAGGGATGAAGAAAGAAAGAGTATAGGAGAAAGAGAGGAGAGGAGGGGAGGGAGAAGAAGGGGAGAAGCAGAGAGACAGACAGAGATAGAGCTATGATAGCTACTGTAAAGCCCCACCAGGCCAAGAGTTGGCTCTCTTTACCTTGGCAGAGAGAGCTATAATTAATCCAAGCTTCTCTCCTTTCATTAAGCCTTTACATTTATACTTGAATTAACTTTTCACATCCAGTTAAGGAGAGAGAGGGGCCTCCTTTCCTCCTATGTGACAAGTATAGAAAAGGCTGTGAATTCCAGAAGACAATGGCTCCCCATAGGGGATTTTTCTCCTTGGACTGGGGGAGGGAGGTGTTGTGTCCCCCACCTGACCCCTCCCTCCCTCCACCACTTCCCATGGGGACCCAGCTCCGACCTCCATTTATATAAGAAAGGAGCGGTTGCAATTCTAGAGCCCTATCCAGCAAGCCTTAAGAGAAAGAACATCACACATTTTTGCAATGGCAAACATAGTGCCTCCCTGCTGTCTCTCTCCTCTGCCCCCAGGGCTACAGAAATGGAGTAAGACTCCCTCCCTTGCTTTCTGTTCTGCATTCTCCCAGGAGGGCCCCATTTCTATCATATAATGCTTAAAGGCTTGGCTGCCTGCCCTACCCCACTCCACCATATTTTAAGAAAAACTTCTTTTGTGTTTTGGACTGCCACTTTCCCCCACCCTAATACCAGACCACCAGATGAGCCTTCTCAGAAGGGAGGTGTGTGTGTGTGTGTGTGTGTGTGTGTGTGTGTGTGTGTGTGTGTGTGTGTGTGTGTGTGTGCGTGCGCGCCCGCCCGCCCCCGTGCAAGAAAAACAGATGGAATATTGGCTGTCTCTGGATCTCAAGGTCGGTCATTAAACAGCCAAGTATTCCTTTGGCAGTTTTGCAGGATAAATGCTCCTTCCTGACTCACTTCATCCTGGGAGCAGGGCCCAAACTTGGGGCACGCTCTTTGGGATGCTGAGGATTAATGAGATGCCATGTGAGAGTTCACTACTCTCCTTCCGGACAGTCTTCTGATTCATAGAGTGAAAGACTTTCTAGGAACAGCCCAGCAGCCTTCAACCATTGGACTCTCCATGGGGAGTGAGGAGAGTCAGCCCTTTTGGTCACCTCCAGGCACTTCTGCTTTCTAGAGGTTTGAAAACCTTTCCCTTCCTCTGTTCTCTGGTTCCATAAGACTCACAAACTGAGTCATACATGTAACAGCCCTTATAACATGTGCATGTCAACAAAGAATGTCTAAATGTATAGACAGGTGACTCGAGGGAAAACATTGTCTCTGGAATCTTGTTCCGTTACTCCCACTCCACCTTGAGATTTCAGCCTTGAGGGGAGGAGGAGAGGCTGGCTACTCTCTCCTCTGAGACATCATGGAGGCTTGCAGAAATTATATCTCTCTGTTTCCTAAATATTGCTGATGTAGGGGCACAATTGGTTCAGAACATAAAGCTGCTAGTTTTCTTGATTGCTGTCTCTTTAAGTCATTGGCTTAATTTCTTCCCATCAAAGGCAGGTTATACGGAAGACCATCATAAATAGTGAATAGCAAGCAAACCCATTTACCCAATAAACAGCACATAGAAATTGGAGAAGTTATGCAGATTAGAATATAATAAAAGTAAATGAAGTAAATTAGCTCTCCCTCTGGGGTGTGAGATATCTCATCTCAATCAGGAGAGAAGCCCTGATCTCACTACAAGTCTCTAGGGAAGGACACTGGAAATCAGGGATGCCTTGATGAGCCAACTCTCCTTACAAGTCTGCAAAGAAGTATTTTTTTCTTCTCCCTGGAGTCAGTCCTAGAGAGATTCAGAAAACATGTGCTTCTCTCTCCAAGAAGCAATGAAGAAAGTGTCTCCAAAGTTCTCATGTCAATGCTACTTGTGACATAGGCACACAGTGTCATGTCAGCATTTTTTCCACTAATTAGGCGAGTCTCAAGCAAAATGCTCCAGACAGGGTTGTAAATTCAGGTTATATATAATTCACTGGATCATATTTGGAACTGGAAGAGATTTCAAAAGCAATCTACTCCAACTCTGCCCTCACTTTATAGATGAAAAACTGAAACCCAGGGAGATTAAATGCTTTGCAACTCTATAATCCTGCACACAAGTACAGCCTATATAAGAACACTAAACACATTGTATGGGACTACATAAGAATAAGACCTATTGGTTCTGATTCCTTATATAGCTATAGGGTATTTCAATTTGCAAAAGGATTCCCCACACTAGAGACCCCTAAAAAAAACCCAGCCCCTCCAGTCTAGCAAAAACAAGATCCAAATTGTTTTTAATTTATTTAGCAAATGATACGATACATATAAGGTGCTATGTAAATATATTACACCAGCTATTATCTTCTTTAAAAACCAATTTAGGGGTGGCTAAGTGGCGCAGTGAATAGAGCACCAGCCCTGAAGTCAGGAGTACCTGAGTTCAAATCCAGCCTCAGACACTTAACACATAAAAAAAAAAACCAAAAACGAAACTAGCCGTGTGACCTCACCTAACCCCAATTGCCCTCCAAAAAAAAAGCAAAAAAACAAAACAAAACAATTTAAACTCAGCTTTGCAAGAACCTGTCTATAGTGAAAGGTGAAGACACCTTTAAACAATTAAACAGGAAAGAATTTCCAGAGATTGAGGGCATGTGATATAATGAAATGGTCATAGGTAGAGCCTGTGTTCACCACCAGGCATATTTTTTTTAAACATGGGAGATTACCATCTGTTTCTGGATGACATAGCTATTTTGGTCCAGGGCTTTAAGAGGATTCAGTTGACATTCAATAAAAAGGTATTAGGCACTAGTTCCCAGGATCATGTCTGCAAGTCAGGGTTCCTGATCCAGAGACAATGGCCCTGATGGAATGGATCCTGATGGAGTCGTTGGAATGAGATTGTGGATAGCTTTGATGATATGAACCTCTCAGAATCTCTTCTTCGGGTATATATGCCTATGGTTTTGAAAAGCCATCTGCTATTCAGCAACATGCAATTCTTCCTTGTATCAAGGGTTATGATGTGATTGCTCAAGCCCAGTCTGGGACTGGGAAGACTGCTACCTTTGCCATTTCCATTTTGCAACAGATTGAACTGGACTTAAAGGTAGCACAGGCCTTGGCTTTGGCACCTGATAGAGAGCTAGCTCAACAGATCCAAAAGGTAGTGATGGCACTGGGAGACTACATGGGTGCCTTGTGCCATGCCTGCATTGGAGTAACAAATGTGAGGGCTGAGGTTCAGAAATTGCAGATGGAAGCCCCCCACATCATTGTTGGCACCCCAGGCTGAGTCTTTGGCATGCTTAACCGGCCATACTTATCTCCTAAATACATCAAGATGTTTGTTCTGGATCTATGACATATTCCAGAAACTCAGTGGCAATACTCAGGTGATACTCCTATCAGCCACCATGCCCTCAGATGTGCTGGAAGTGACCAAGAAGTTTATGAGGGATCCTATCAGGATTCTAGTCAAGAAGGAGGAGTTGACCTTAGAAGGCATTACATAAATGTGGAATGAGAGGAGTGGAAGCTACATACCTTGTGCGATCTGTATGAAACACTGACTGTTACCCAAGATGTTATCTTCATTAATACCCACCAAAAGGTGGATTGGCTCACTGAGAAAATGCATTGCCTGTGACTTTACTGTCTGCAATGCATGGAGACATGGACCAAAAAGAATGTAATGTAATAATTTTTATTTAATTTAATTTAATGTAATCATTTAATTATTAAGTAATTGTAATCAATTAATTACAATTACAATCGTGATGTAATCATGAGGGAGTTTCACTCAGGTTCCAATTGGGTGCTTATTACCACTGACCTATTAGCTAGAGACATTGATGTTCAGCAAATGACTTTGGTTATTAATTATGACCTTCCCACCAACCAGGAGAATTATATTCATAGAATTGGCCGAGGTGGGCGCTTTGATCATAAAGGCATGGCCATCAACATGGTGACAGAGGAAGACAAGAGGATTATTCAAGACATTGAGACCTTCTATAACACCTCCACTGAGGAGATGCCTCTCAATGTGGCTGACCTCATCTAAGGGGCTTTTCCCACCTGATTTAACCCAGGGCCTTGCTCTCTGGGATGGGGGGAGGGGGAGCTGTATGGGAGGGGGACTAAGGGATAGACACCTTTGTCATTTTTTCCTTTTTTTTTTTTACTTTGAATAAATGTCAATTTTTGAGGCAAAAGGAACTGTGAACCTTAGACACCCTTTTCTTTGGGACAGGTTTATGCCCTTGGCATCATCACCTCCCCCAACTTCTCCCCTTACTCCAAAACACTAATCCAACCTTTCACTGTTTCAAGCCAGTCTGTCCTCCATTCCCAGCAGCCAAGTATCTGCCGCCCCCCCCCAAAAAAAAAATATAGCTGAGAGGCCATGACTGGCCACTCTACCCTCCTTCCCTGTTCCTGGACAAAATTTGGGGGTATCTACCCCCCATGAGGCTGAAATAACTCATTGGGTTGGCTAGTATTTATTGATTCAAGAAAGAAACCACAAAATTCTGAATAAAATTACTTGGAAACTGCCAAAAAAAAGGTATTAAGCACCTACTATAAATATTGCTGTGTGAGAAATGTTGAGGAAGATATGAAAAGAAATAAAACAGTTCTGTCCCTCATCAAGTTTTCAGTCTGGCTGAGTAGTTTTGGGGGATATGCAGAGCTGTGCAAAGTCACCAGGAGGGAAATATCTCAGGTTAACCAATAAAAAGAGGTCCTGACATCTCCCAAGAGAAAATTCTCTGAAATCTCCAGGGAGGCAAGTTCAAAATCTGGGGCATATTGTTTTTCTTCTCTAGGCTTACCTTCTATAGTCTTTTCTTTTTCTTTCTAACTATGTGTTGTTATTATTCCTCCTTCTCTCCCCAGAAGAGAATCTGGAATTGTATGTCCTCTATCAAAGTAGTGATGAAGAAGATTGTCTCTTCTCTCTAAAGTTTTTGATTCAACACTGACTCTCAGACAGGCATATGATGGATAGTCATTCTCTCCACCAATCTGGAATTATACCTAAGGAGCAGAATTGATAAGACTTGGCACTTGACTGAATATGAGAAATGAAAGAGAGCAATGAGTCCAAGCTGATGCTGAGGTTTCGAATCTTGGTCACTGGAATAGTAGACTTATCATCAATTGAAATAGGGGAATTGGAAGGAAGGGAGGATTTAGTAGGGAAGATAATGAATTCAGATTTGGACAAATTGATTTTTGAGTTCTCACAGAATATCCAGGGGGAGACATCCTGCAAATAGCTGAAGATGCAAGCCTAGAGCTGGAAAGAGATTTTGGTAGGAGAGATAAATTTGGGAGCCATCTGCTGAGAATTTATGATTGAGTTTATAGGAGTTAATGAGATCACCAAGGGTGACTATGTGAAGACGAAAGAGAATATGGTCCAGGACAGAGCCTTCAGAGTCGCCACACTTAGGGACATGGATGTCGAACTTCTTACCAACAGAGACTGGAAAGGAGCAGGCAGACAAGTTGGAGGAAGACCAGAAAATAGTCATGTCACAGAAGCCAAGGGAGGAAAAACTAACAAGAAAGAGTGTCAAAAAGTTGAAGGAAGGTCATGGCAGGGGATGAATGAGAAATGTTTTTTGGATTGGGCAATGAGATTACTGATTATTGAGATTACTAAGAAGAGGCTTCATTAAGAGGTGATGTGAAAATTCAGGTTGCAAAAGATTTAGAAGTGAGTGGGTTATGAGGGTAGTGAGTGTAGCTTTTTCTTTTTTATTAGGTTAGCAGTGAAAGGGAGGAAAGACATAAGATCTATTTCTGGCTCGAGGAATTGGCAGGATCAAGTAAAGGTTGTATTGTTTGTTTCTTTTATTCTTTTTTAATGATAGGGATGACCTGAATGTATCTGTGGGCAGTGGAGAAGGAGCCAGAAGGGAAAAATTGAATAGAAGGGAGAAAGGCTGAATTATCAGTTCTGAGGCAGCTACATGGTATATTTGATATAATGCTAGACTCAGAGTAAAGAAATCAGGAAGACCTGTGTTCAAATCCTGTTTTAGATACTCTAGCTATGTGGCCTTGGGCAAATGACTTAACCTTTCTCAACTTCAGTTTTCTCATCTGGAAAATGGGGATCATAATAACACCTATCTCAAAAGCTTGTTATGAAGTTCTAATGTGGTAATACATGTAAAGTGCTTTGAAAACCTTAAAACTTTATATAAATGTTAGTTATTATTATCAGAAACAGTGGTAGCATCAATGGGGCAGCATATAGGGCATCAAGATGACAAGTAGGAGGCTTAACCACAGAAATGTAATAGGGCTACTGTCCTCTCTAAGACTGAACCAAAGAAGGAAAGGACCCTGAGAGATTGAGTGATACAGTGAAAACAATACTGGGTTTGGAATCAGGGGACAGAAATTCAAATCCTGGCTTACTTTAGAGAGTTCACCTCTCTAGTGCATTTTGTGGTGGCAATAGCAGCCACAGCAGCAGCAGCAGCAGCAGCAGAAGCCTTGGGAGCTCTCAACTTAGAGATAGTAAGGGAATTGGACAACTGTTCATGGAGAGATTAGAGGGGACCCTTTGCTGGCACTGGGTACAGGTCATGCTGACTGGCAGCTCTATTATCCATATGCAGTTCTGCATCCCAGTTCCAGGATACAGAGGAGCATTGAGGATTGGTCACAAGAGAGAAGCGGCCCTGGTCACAGTACCAAGGCAGAGAAGAGTGCTGGTATGTACAGCTACAGAGGAGCAGGGACCTTTCCTTGGTAAAGACCAGAGCAAAAACCAGGAAAGCAGTGACTATACCTCTTCCAGCATTACACTGCCTTGGAAGCACCAAAAACTTACACACCTCCAAAACTAGCTCTGATAACTGCAATACAAAAAGGCTAAAGCCTAGCAAAGTGCAGAACCCAACAAAGTCAAGAAATAGGCTGAGAAAATGAGTGAACAGCAACAACAAAAAAGAATTTGACTATAAAAAGTATAAAAAAAGTATAAAAAGTAGCAGGGAAGACCAAAATATGAACTCGGAAGAAGACAACAATGTAAAAACAGTTACAAAAAAAAAGTCTCAAAGAGAAATTTTAATCAGATCCAATCCCACCAAGAATTTTGGGAAGAGTTAAAGAGATAAGAGTGATAAAGGAAAAGAAATTAGAATGATGAGAGAGAGAGAGAGAGAGAGAGAGAGAGAGAGAGAGAGAGAGAGAGAATTAAAGCTTGGAAAAAGAGGTCCCTTCCAAAAAAAAGTTCTGAAGAATATAACACTTAAAAAAATAGAATTGACCCAGTAGTAAAAGAAGTACAAAAATTCAGTTAAGAAAAAAATTCCTTAAAAAGCAAAATTGGTCAAATGGAAAAAGTGGTACAAAATCTCTCTGAAGAAAATAATTTATTAAAATTAAAATAAGGGCAATGAAATCAAATGACTCCATGAAATATCAAGAAATAATAAAACAAAATCAAAAGAATTTTTAATAGTAAATATGAAATATCTTGTTGGAAAAACAATTTACCTGGATAATAGAGGAAAGGAAATTTAAGAATTATTGGACTACCTAAAACCCAAGCTCAAATAAAAAGCTTAGATATCATATTTCAAGATATTATCAAGGAAAACTGCCCTGATATCTTAGATCCAGTAGGTAAAATAGAAATTGAAAAAAAATCCACTGATCACTTCCTGAAAGAGATCCTCAGATGAAAATTTTCAGGAATATTGTAATCAAATTCAAGAACTCCCATATCAAAAAGAAAATACTTCAAGCAGCCAGAAAGAAAGAATTCAAATATCATGTAGTCACATTCAAGATAACACAAGATTCAGTGGCTGCCAGGGCCAGATCAGAGGATTTGGAATGTAATATTCCAGAAGGCAAAAGAGTTATAATTACAATGAAGAATAACCTATCTAGCAAAACTTCCCTTCAGAAGGGAAAGTGGATATTTAATGAAATAGAGGACTTTAAAGTACTTCTGATGAAAAGACCAAAGCTGAACAAAAAGTTTTACCTTTAAACATAAGACTCAAGAGAAGCATAAAAAAATAAGCATGAAAGAGTAATCATAAGAAATTCAATAAAGTTAAACTAAATTAAGTTAAAAATAAAGGTCGGGAGCAGAATCTAATATGCTTAAATTGAAGTGGAAAAAAAAGGCAGGGGGGCAGCAATCATGACCTCAGACAAAGCAAAAGTAGACCTAATTAAAAAGAACAATCAGGGAAACTACATTTTGCTAATAGTTACCATAGACCATGAAATAATATCAAAAAAGATTTTACAGCAAGTTTCTCTGAAAATGACCTCATCACAAATATACACAGTGTAGAACTCAGACTTATGAAAACAAGAAACATTATCCAATTGATAAATGGTCAAAGGATACAAATAGGCAGTTTTCAGAAGACATCAAAGCTAGCTCAAGACATATGGGAAAATGCTTTAAATCACTATTGATTAGAAAAATTAAAACACAAATTAAAACAAAACTTCATATCTTTCAGAAATGACAAATGTTGGACAGGAGGAGGGAAAGGCAGGTATACTAGTGAACCTGTCTTGACATTCTGCAGGACAATTTGGACCTATCCCCAAAGAGCTATAAACTGTGCATACCTTTAGACCTAGCAATACTACTACTAGATCTGTATCCCAAAGGAGTCAAATTAAAAAGAGAAAGGACCCATATATACAAAAATATTTATAACAGCTCTCTTTGTGGCATCAAAGAATTGGAAATCAAGTGGATACTCATCTATTCGGGAATGACCAAACAAGTCATGGCATATAATTATGATGGAGTACTATTGTTCTATAAGAAATGATGAGGGAGCACGTGGTTTCAGAAAAAATATAACAAGACTTATATGAACTGATGCAAAATGAAGTGAGAAGAACCAGGGAGTCGTAGTGTTCAGAAACTGCAATGTTGTAATGATGATCAACTGTGAAAGACTTGGCTACTATGATCAATACAATAATCCAAGACAATTTCAAAGGACTCATGATGAAAAACTGCTCTCCCCCTGTAGGGAAGAACTGATGAACTCTGAATGCAAACTGAAATATAATTTTCCCATTTAAAATTTTTTCTTTCTTTTTAAAAAAATGACTAATAGGGAAATATGTTTTGCATAATTTCATATATTAAAAAAATAAAGGACTTGGACTGCATAACTTCAAGATCTGTTCTATGTCTAGATCTATAACCTCTGAGCCCCATGAAATTGGGACTCAAGAGTATGCAAAGATTATTTTCACTTAACACCATTTGTTTATATCCAGAAGCTAAGAACCCAGGATGAATGAAGAGTTTGCTGATAAGCCTAGGAGTAGAATAGACAAATGGAAACAGTAATAGTGATGAAGTCAGAAGCCTTGGGTTCCAGTCCCACTTCTGGCACTATATGGATGACCTTGTCACTTGACTTTACTTGGCCTCAGACTCCTTATCTAGTGCTACTCTATCCTATGATTATTTTTTAATTTTATTTATCTTATTTTTAATTTATGAAATAAAACGAGCATTTCCATAACTTAGTATAGTAAAAAAAAAACAATTGCTCATGAAACTGCAAATCCACTGTGTACAACTTGCTATTCTTTTTAAATAAATAGTAAAGTTATCACATAATTTTTCCCTTTTTTTCTTCCCTTCTCTTACCCTAGAGATGGCTACCATTAGACTCAAATATATGTGTGTATGCATGTGTGTATATGTATATACACACATTTGTGTCTAATGGCCTAATATGTCTAATGCATCTATGTGTACATATATATATACATATATGTTAAATCATTCTATACGTACTCCTATTTATTACTTCTTTCTCTGAATGTAAATATTGTCTTCCTTCATAGGTCCTTTGTAGCTAATTTGGGTATTGATTATAGTCAAAATGACTTAGTCACCCAAAGTTGTTCTTAAAACTATATTGTTGTTACTGTATACAATGTTCTCTTGGCTCTGCTCATTTTACCCTTCATTATTTTTAGTTTATCCATGTTTTTCTAAATTTGATGAACTCATCATTTCTTATAGCACAGTAATATTCCATCATAATCACAAACCACAGCTTGTTCAATTATACAGCTTGTATCCTATGATTTCTGTAATCCTGATCTTTATATTAAGCTAGGTCATGCTGACTGAGTCATGAGACTGCATAGCTACAATTTACCTGCTTGTATTTAGCTCCTATCCTAAGCTACACTGCAGTATGGTGATTTTATACACTAGCTGGTTAACTGTGTAAAATTTGCATGGGCCATTAGCAAGAAGGAGTTTATAGGCAAGGTCTCAGTCCTAGGATTAAGGCCTCAGGAGGAAAAGAGCTTGATCCATTAGGTGGAAAGTTCCCAGCATGGAGCACCTTAAGAGCCTTCTGTTTGGGGATCCCCAGGTCAATTTGTCCCAGCCTGAGGTTATTTATGCAGCTCCTTAGCTGTTTGTAGTCTTTACTGGGAATTTGAAGAAGGCTTTGATGGATAAATACAGCAAGGGTTTTTGGATTTTCAGGTGAATGTTTTTAGAGCTCATGACTTTTGTTTTTAAAAGTCACGACTATTTGTGAATTTTGCAAAGACTAGGTTTTTATGAAGGGAATACATCACATGTACTGTGGTGTGGTACTCAACACAGTGATGGATACAGGGTCGTTGCTTAATAAATGCTTGTGAACTTGCTGCTTTGGCCCACATATTATGCGGTATTTATCCCTAGGGAGTGTTTGGAGGTAATACAGGATAGTGGAAAGAGCCTTGGATTCTATATTCAGAATGAGGCTTGGTCAGACCTGTATGGGGCTAATGAGTTAGTTCATTTTATTTAATTATTCTTTCCTGTTATAAGGAAAGGTTCAGAGGTGAGGGGTGAGAGTGTGTGTGTAGGGGCTGGGATGAGAATTAGATAGTGACAATTGTTACAAAAGTCATAAAATAAAACATTTATTTTTAAAAAGAATACTGTTCTGGAAAGCAGGAGGCCTGGGTTCTAGTCTCAGCCATTTCCCTACCAACTCCAATGGCCTTTAGCAAGCCACTTTTTCTTTTAAAGACTCAATTTCAATTATGGATATGTTTTACATGACTACACATGTATAACTTACATTGAATTGCTTGCCTTCTTAATGGGGTAGGGTGGGGAAGGAGGAAGGAAAAGAACTTGGACTTCAGTTTTAAAAATTAATGTTGAAAATTGTTTTTACATATAACCAAGGAAAAACAAAAGAAATAAAAGGAAAAAAACCCCTCAGTTTCTTTTTCTATAAAATGAGGGGGCTGACCTCTAAGGTCCTGCTCATTTCTTACATTCTACATTCTGTGTTCCAACATCCTATTGTTCTAATGTCACTACCAGCCCTGACAAGCCATGCTTTCTTGTCTAACATTCTGTTACACACTCCCTTCCAACTCTTACAGTC
This sequence comes from Gymnobelideus leadbeateri, assembly GCA_011680675.1. Lineage (NCBI taxonomy): Eukaryota > Metazoa > Chordata > Mammalia > Diprotodontia > Petauridae > Gymnobelideus > Gymnobelideus leadbeateri. Next base: position 160,817 of record WOXC01001002.1, read on the forward strand.
TCATAATTCTATGATTTCCACTCATGAATAGGCTGTTTGTGCAATACAGGCCACAAAGATAGACCAGCTCGAGGTGCAAGGGTGGTTTGTCACTATATCACAATTAAGGAACTAATTTCCTGGTGCTTTTTCAATTGACCATATTGACAGTGTCTTGAAATTTGGGTTTTTCAGTGACACATAAAGCTTTTTCCATGGTTAACACATTTGAGTTTAATTTCAGTAATATTTCCATTAACAACCTGTAATTAAAGCATCTAATAAAGATCACTAATTCACTTAGCTGGATTGAGGAAAGAGGGAAAATAACAGAAAGGAAAAGAAAAAAGGCCCTCATGGAACTCAGATTCAATTCTCCTGTTAAATGAACATTATGGTTTTTCTAGGTCTCTTAATTGAACCTCATTTTTTTTAACAGGAATATTAAACAAATTAAATTAAGCAAGTAATTTCCCTTTTTGGAATAAAAAAAAGCACTGGAGTGGAAAAGTGCCTCCAAAATATCCATTAATGTAATGGGGGTGGAGATTGTGATGTTTTAAAAAGCGTTCGTTGTTTTTGCTTAAACAGCATGATGCTGATGGATACAGTCGGACCCCACGTAGCCAAATGGAGCAAACTCATGTTCTAATGCAGGAGGCAGATGGTCTCTCAATGGCCTCAAATCTCAGGACCCACTGGCCTCTATTTCCTCTTCTTGCCCTTGCCACAAGATGGCAGGGATAGCCCTGGGTTGCTGTAACATCTGTATCTAAGGCAGAGCAGTACATAGAATGAATGCCAGGCCTGGAGTCAGGAAGACTCATCTTCCTGAATTCAAATCTGGCTTTAGACACTTGCTAGCTGTGTTACCCTGGGCAAGTCACTTAACTTAATTTGCCTCAGTTTCTTCATCTATAAAATGAGCTGGAGAAGGAAATGGCAAATCACTCCAATATCTTTGCCAAGGAAGCCCCAAATGGGGTCATGAAGAGTCAGACATGACTGAAACAACTAGCCAACAACAGTAATGCCCTAAGGTATTAGAGAAAAAGCAAGTGACCAAACAGGACAAATATAATCCCTCTTCAATCAATCAATCACAAGTATTTACTAAGCACCTACTATAAACAAGGACCTATGTTAACTAGGCTTTGGGGATAGAGATACCATGAACAAAACAATACTGGGCACAAGGAGCTTACATTCAGCCTTTCACATACTTGAAGATGATTTACCTTGCCCTAACCCATTCCCCATGTCTTCTCCAGGCTAAACTTCTTTTTTTTTGGAGGGCAATTTGGGTTAAGTAACTTGCCCAAGGTCATACGGCTAGGTTTTTGTTTGTGTGCATTAAGTGTCTGAGGTCAGATCTGAACTCAGGTCCTTCTGACTCCAGGGCCAACGCTTTACTCACTGCACCACCTAGCCGCCCCTAAACTTCTTTTTCAATCAAGCCTCTTATCACAATCCTGCAGCCTTTCACTATCCTATTTACCTTCCAGTACTCCCATTTTACAGAACAAGAAACTGAGGTAAATAGAGGTCAAATGACTTGCCCAAAGTCACACCTTAGCCCCAGATTCCTCAACATAAAGTAGGAAGGGTTATTTATTATTTGCACTACCCACTTCAGCTTGTTGAGAGGATCAAATGAAATAGGCAAGGCAGGGCACAACACATTTATTAATCACTTACTATGTGCCAAACTCTGTGCTAAGAACTGGGATCAAATACAAGTAAAAAAGAAAGGTGTTTGCCCTCAAAGAATTTAAATTCTAACAGAAGACAATAAGCAAAAAGGATCTGAAAAGAAAGGGGTGGAGCTGGTACTGAGGTCTGGAAAGTCAGAAGCAAAGCTAGAAAGGGAAGTTGACTGGCCTGGGCCATTTCCCAAAATGAAGGAAAATGGAATAGTATAACTGTAATGTAATATACAAGTATATGCTAATACTTTTGTTTGTACTGTTTCCTTCCTTAAAGTCCCCGGCCTCAGTTCTAGATGTATACAAAGCCCTGTTCTGGAATAAAGATATAGAGAAACAAAGACACTCAGTACTTGCTTTTGTAGGTAGACTTACAGGGAGAATACAGTTTTCATAATAGGTAAACTTCCTCCCCCTCAGGGAACTCCCAATCTGATAAAGAAGAGAGATGGTCTTAGACCTCAGGAACTTACCTTTGATGAGGGAGACACAATCCATACATTATCCTGGTTGCTATTATGTGGCAACTCTTGTCCCATGCCATATTCCTACACTGTCTCTCAACTCAAGTCCGTATGTTCCTTCCTGGAAATGCGTCAATATTTTATTGCCTCTTAGAGATGAGTTGGATCTAGCTTTAGGATAAATGGAAGAGGCAGAGAGTCTGTACGTCCTAACCCCATCAGGATCTTTATTTCAAGAAAAGAATGTAAGGGACAGTCTACTCTCCTATCCCATAGGTTCATCTTTTTCTTCTCTCTATTTAAAAAATAATAAAAGTAGTTAAGTCCTATCATTTTCCTGCTTATGTTTATATTTCTGCTTGTGGAAGCAGTTCTAGGGAGGCATAGTAATTCAGTTCAGCATCTGAGACGCTATAATCTCTTGTCAACTACTCGGCCCAATGATTGCCCTTTTATCACAGGCTCATAAAATTCCCATATTCCCATGAATCATAGCCATGGCTGAGAAAGAACAAGGGAAGTTCAACCAGCTCTGGAGTAACATCAGAAAAAACAGCTAACACAGTAGGGTAAGGTTATAGACTGAGAGCACTTGGGACTCTGTCAATCTGTCTTCTTCCTGTAGGTGAGTGATGGTGAAAGTCATTCTCCTTCTCTCCTGAGATTGGTAAACAATGCCTACCTCTGCCCAGAAAAAAAGAAAGACTAAAAGGCATTGCACATAGAGGTCATGTTCTGTTCTTCAGGGAGCACCTGGCTGGTGAATTGATCTGGTGTATTGTATGTGCAAAGATCCCAGAATTTTAGAGCTGGAAAGGACCTTAGATATTAGTGGGTTCAGATCTCTCATTTGATTTATGAGGAAGGCAAACATGTTGGAGATCACATTGACAGTTTATGATGGAACCATGAGCCTCCTAATTTCCTGAAATACCAATGGATCCGAGGTCAAATATGAAGGAAATATTCAAGGTAAAATTGAGCAAAAGATCTAGATGGACATGGTAGCCAAATCAAAGAAAGCCAAAAGTAAATGAGCAGTCAGGACCCTGGCAATCGGCAGACACCACAGTCCAAAGAAAGGTCAGGCATTTAGGAGTCAAGGAATATTTGAAAATGGTAGTTTACAGGAGGCAGTGAGTCAAAGATGGATAAGCAGTCAGAAACTCAGGGGTTCACACAGAAACTGGAGGCCAAGACAGAGAAGTGAATCAAGGTCTGGCAAGCAGTCAGAAGAGCAGAAATAGAAGGGATGTGCCAGACATGATAGAACTTTGAAACTGAAGCAAAGTCGGCCTCAGACAGGAAGGCTTTTATATTCTTCCTATCATGGAAGAAGTCAGGGACTGATCAAGCTTAGGGCAGAGAGACTCAGGCTGCCATGGTGGTACAAAAACCAGATAGGTTTGATAGATCCATATAGAAAGTCTTTGCTAATTGAGTGACTGATGGGCTTAAGTGTGTGCACGCTTTCAAAACTGACTTTTAGTGGAAGGTATTTCCATTGAACAATAAGAGATATATCTGTATCTATCATCCACCACTTGCAAAAAGTATTTGTTGGGATAATTCCAAAGCAAGTAGGTACAAGTAGCAGTTCTATTCTAGGTCTTAGGAAAAAGCTCAATCAATCAGTAAACATTTAAGTGCCTACTATGTGCCAGGGATGAAAGAAAACTGGACTCCCAAGTTCTGCATGACTTTGGGCAAGTCATTTCCCCTTTAGGTGCCTCAGTTTCCTTCTCTGTACAAATGAGGTGAAGAATTATATAGTCTTGAGGCAGCTAGGTGTTGCAGTGAATAGAGCACTGGCCCTGGAGTCAGGAGGACCTGAGTTCAAATTTGACCTCAGACACCTAACATGAAAACTAGGCATGTGACCCTGGGCAAGTCACTTGCCCTACCTTCCCCCCTCCAAAAAAAAAAAAAAAGGCAAAAAAAGGAATTATATAGTCTTTTCTTTGCCCATTATTTTGGATTAAGTACTCAGCAAGATGTTCAAGTTTTTTTTAATGTTGAGGGAGGCATTTTGGAGCCTTGCCAGTATGTTGTCCTTTCCTCCTGTAGTCTTGGTGTCCAATAAGTCAGTCAATAAACATATATTAAGTGCCTACTATGTGCCAAGCTCTGGGCTAATTGATGGGGATACAAAAAAAAAAAAAAGCAAAAGACAGTCCATACTATGAAGGAGATCACAATCCAAAGGAACAAACAAATATATACAAACAAGTTATATATAAGATAAATAGGACATAATCAAGAGAACGAAATAATATAATTAAGAGAAGTTGGGAAACATTTCCTGTAGAAGACGGGATTGAGAGTCCAGCTAATATGGGTTCTGGATAAAAAGTGTGAAGTAGCAAGGCTTTTTTTTTTTTTAGCTTTTTGGAGGGGGGAAGGTAGGGCAATTGGGGGTAAGTGACTTGCCCAAGGTCACACAGCTAGTTTTATGTTAAGTGTCTGAGACTAAATTTGAACTCAGGTCCTCCTGACTCCAGGGCCAATGCTCTATTCACTGTACTACCTAGCCACCCCAAGCAGTAAGACATTTGAAAGGAACCTGGGAAGAGAAGGAAAGAGGCAAGGGATTAATATTTCTGAGGCCACATATACCATATCCTGCCATGGGTTTCGAAGACTTGGAAATTTCTCTAGGATTTGACTCAACCACAAAACTCTGTTTCTTCTGGAGGTTTGATACACTCAATTTATCCTTCCCTTCCCTCTCTTAATCATGTCCTACTTAACCTATATATAAAAAGCTGGACACAAAGAGGAGGGCTAAGTTCTCTGTACCAAAGCAGTACAATTTCATCCATACTCAGTGACCAATCCCAGTAGGAGAGGAGAAGAGATCTCAAAGCGTCCAAAACATTAGTTGAATACTTCCTCTGAAATTCAGTGAGGCTGAAGGGAACCTGGGTATAAGAGCACATAAAGGCATAGTACGTGTGGCCTCAGATAAGTTGTTTTCTTCTCACTTTCTCTCCTTTCTTCCTAATTCCTCTCCCACTCAGATTACCTTCCATGAACTCGGTAATGCCTTGTATGTACCTAGTTATGTATTTATGTATGGTTCCTGCCTCCCATTAGACTGTGAACTCTTCAAGGATAGAGACTGGCTTTGCTGGTATTCGTATCTTTATTTGTATTTACTATGCTTATCACAGCTCTTGGTACATGGTAAGCACTTAATAAATTTTTTATTAACTGACTCTTTCAAAAGTCCTGCTCATCCAGAGTCTACCATCTCCCTGGGCACTGAGACTATTGAGAATAACACATACTAGAGCATAAGCCTTTTAGGAAAGCACCAAAATAGCTTTTTTTCCCATTGATTAACCTGAGTAATTTGTTGAATATTCAAGCCATAATTATAGAGCTAGAAGCACTGTGGGACAAAAAGAAATGAAAATCAAAGCTCCTGAGTTCAAATCCCTGCTCTTCTACTTACTACTTTTGTGCCCAAGGGTGAGATACTTCATTTCTCTAGGTTTCAGTTTCCTTATCCAGAAGTCACTCTTTCATCTCCACCTATTGAAATCCTTTTCTTTGAGTACTGATGTAGTCACATTGGAGTGTAAGGGGTATCCAGGGAGGACTAGCACCTCTTGGATTAGGTCTGCTGAGCCCTTTTCAGGGCTGTTCATCTGCCTTTGGTGTCCACCTGTCACCCAACTCTCACCTGTGATTCCAAGAAGCTTTAGCAAGGGCAGCAGTCACATCCCTTAGATTCAGCTAGGTTAAACCAGGTTGAGGGTAACCAATAGGACTCAAACCCATTGGTGAGTTAGAAGGATGTCTACCCCAAGCATATGAAGACTTTCCCCAGTAGAGTGAGTGGATAAGAACAATTTGTTCAAATGGCCATGAAGGCAGATGAAGCAGGCACTGTGGAGGGCTTTGTCAGATCTCAAAGATTCCAAGGCTATCTACTGCATTCTGGACCGTTGCCAGTCATCTTGACTTTTTTTTTTAGAGCAATTGGGGTTAAGTAACTTGCTCAAGGTTACACGGCTAGTCATTATTTGTGTGTGGGTGCTCATTTTCTGAGGCAGGACTCTATCTCAGGTCATCCCAACTCCAAGGCCGGAGCTCTTACTCACTGTGCCACCTAGCCGCCCCTCATCTTGACATTTTTTTGCCACTGAAGTTCAATGACCCTGGACGAGAGAGTGAAGCTGAGGCCAACAACTCTGTGCAGCTCTGCCTCACTTAAATCCAATTCCCATGCAAGCTAAGACATCACCTGTGACATCATTAGTCCTCTGATAAACAACAGCTGCCTCCTTGTAGCACTGAGAATTCATCACTTTTACCTATGCCTGGCTTTCAGACTTGAGAATTGGACTAGAAGACCTTTTAAAGAAATTTCCATGACTTTATGAACTCATAGACTATATAGTTCTAACTTCTCATTTTATAAAAAAAAAGTAAACTGAAGCTCAGCAAGAAGAAATTGAATTGCTCATGCTATATAGATAGTTAGTGCCGGACAAGTACAATTCATGTACTAATCCTATATCCTATATACTAACCCTACTCTCCTAAGATTACTAGTTTCTCCAGATTGACCTTGGAATCAGGGGCCAAGTCAAGATGTTATCATGGCTTAGACTCACAATCTTCTATCTGTGGCATGTTGGGATGAGACAAGGTGGCTTGCTTAGACCACAGGAGTATTTGTTTCTGGTTTATTTCCCTCATATAAACATGCTTTTACTAATTAATTGTTTTGATCTTACTTGTAGGGAAAAAAACTAGCCTTAAAAGAATAAGGAATTGATAGTGGATGGTGGAAAAAGCAAATCTAGAGAGTAACTGAGTTTGGAAAGAATAGGAATCACAACTCTCAGCACATGAGAAATCTTTGGCTCTGTTGACTCATCCCATGATTCTAATAGCTCAACTAGTGACTCACTCTCCCTTGTGATTCACCAGACCAAAATTCTCTTTCTTGGCTACCATTCCTCCATTACATATTGTCTTCTGTTAAAATGTAAGCTTCTTTAGGGAAGAGATTGCATCTTCCCAGCTCCTAACATAGGGTTAGGTATATAGTAGGTGCTTAATAAAGGCTTTTTTATTCGTTCATTCATTTATTCATTCACAGAATGAAGTAGCTTGAAGGTAAGATATTCCACATCTTTAGATGTCAGTGTTGGCTGATATTTAATCAACCAATAAACCTTTATTAAGTGTCTACAATGTACCAGGCACCCGAGGCTTTATCAGAACATAGGATTTAGATTAGAAAATAGCCTTAGAGAACATCTGGTGACCAATCCAACCCCCTCATTTTGCAGAGGAGAAAACTCAAGCCCAGAGTGGGGGGAATGACTTGCCCAAGGTCACACAGGTATGTACCAAGATGGGATTACTCTTAAATCCAGTTCTTCACATTGTAATGTAAAGCTTCCTCTCACTGGGCCCAATGCTGACAATAGTAGCCACAAGTCTTTTCCTTTGTGATTCACTAAAAGTCTATTTTATTTTCTTCCTGGTTAAAATAAATCTTTCTTCTCTAAAACTGTGAGCTGTATGTTAGTAAATGAGGAGTCATTCTCAGAGTATTGGGTCATTATATTCTTATGTTCCCCTTTGTTTTTGGAGTGGGAGACAGAAACCAAAACAATCCCAGCCTTGTAAGTCAGAAGAGCCTCTGCCCCAAGGGCTACAAGTCTTATAGGATGTATAAAAAAAATTAGTGCCTCAATTATCTAGTTCTATTAGGTTGAACTGATATGGGCTAGATCAATCAATCAATAAGCTTTTATTAAATACCAACTACATACTACACAGTGTGCTATTGAATACCAAATATATACTACACAAATAGTCAACTATTCAGTCATTAAACATTTTTTTTTTTTTTTTTGCTTTTTGGAGGACTATTGGGGTTAAGTAACTTGCCCAAGGTTACACATGGCTAGGTTTTTTGTTTGTGTGGGTTAAGTGTCTGAGGCCGGATCTGAACTCAGATACTTCTGACTCCAGGGCCGGTTGCTCTACTCACTGCACCACCTAGCCGCCCCAAGTCATTAAACATTTTAATTGTCAATTTTATGCCAGTCACTGTACTAAGCTCAGAGAGAACAAAAATAGGCAAAAAAAAGTCCCTGCCCTCAAGGACTTCACAGTTTAATGGGGGAGATAATATGCAAACAACTATACATATACAAGCTCTATACAGTATGAATTGGAGGGAGCAAAAACTATCACATTAAGGAGCATGGGGAGATCAAATACAATTATAAAAGGGATATGGTCCCCACCCTCAAGGTGTTTACATTTAAGAAGGGAATACAGCATGTTCACAAGTGTAAAATATGTGTGTATGCATATGCAGTATATGTGCAAAAGAAAATTCCTATTTATCTCATGCATAGCTTATTTTGTATATATTTGTTTGCCCCATAGATAGTAAGCTCTTTGAGGGTAGACATTGTCTTTTGATTCTTTTTGTATTTCCAGAATCTAGCATGTCCTGGTGTTTAGTAAATGTTTATTGATTGATTTCTAAGCTTCTGCAAACTGTTCCTACAAAAAGCAAAGGTGTCTTGAAGGTGGAAGCATTTGATCTGAGTCTTGAAAGGAGATAGAGGTATCAAAAGAGAGAGGTAGGAAAGGAAATCTCTGAAGATATGGAAAATACAGTCAGCACAAAGTCATGGAGAAAAAAAAAAGATGGAATGTGCTGTGTGGGGAATAGCAAAACTGCCAGTTCATGTATACAATGGGTGTACTTTTCAGCATAGGGTATACAAGAGGGAGTAATGTAATCAGCCTTGAAAAATAGGGAAAAGTCAGATTATGAAAGATTTTAAGTGCCAAGCAGTGAAACTTAAATTTTAACTTCAAAGCAACAGGGAACCACCAGAGTTTGTCGAGCAAATGAATGACAAAGGAAGATCTATGCTTTAGGCATATCAATTTGGCATCTGGATGGAGGATGAATTGGAGAAAGGAGAGATGAGGGATTCAGGGAGGCCAATTAGGAAGCTTTTGGAATGATCTAAGCAAGGGGTGATAAGGGACTGAATGAGGGTGGTTGTGATAGGAACAGAGAGGAGACAGACATATGAGATATTGAGAAGGTGGAATCAATCAGACTTGGTAACAGATTGGATATGGGGAAGGTAAATGAAATTGAAGTGTTGAAACTGAGTCCTAGATTGTACACCTGGGTGACTGAAAGAATGATGTTATGCTCAACAAAAAATAAGTGAATTAGGAGGAGGGGTGGATTTAGGGGAAAAGATATTAAGTTCTCTTTTGGACATATCGAGTTTGAAATCTAGGTAGAGATATCCTTAAGGCAGTGGGTGATGCAGAACTGAAACAGAGAGAAGATGGAGAGATTATCCAATACCTGTCCTTGATTTCTCTCTTACCTCCATTTCTCCCATTGCACTATCCCATCCCCCATGCCCTGTAGCCAGTCAGCAGTTGGAATTCCCAGCCCTTTAGGAAATTACATTCTGATTTTCACATCAAGTATATTCTGGTGACATTTTTTTTGTAGTTGCACTTTTAATGATACTTTTAATGCAATTGTCAGCAAACCTTTTCAAATTCTAGCACATTAAACAGATGTCTATAGAGCATTGGTGTGTGTGGGGTGAGGTGCAGCTAGATGGTACAGTGGATAGACTGCCAGGCTTGGAGTGAGGAAACTCATCTTCCTGAATTCAAATCTGGCTTCAGACTCTTATGAGCTGGGTGACCCTGGGCAAGTCGCTTAATGCTGTTTGCCGCAGTTACTCATATATACTCATATATAAAATGAGTAACTGGAAAAGAGCTGGAAAAGAAATGGTGAAACCATTCCAGTATATTTGCCAAGAAACCCCCAAATAGGGTCACAAAGAGTCAGACATGACTGAAAAAAGGCTAAACAGCAACTATCGAACATATAGCGGCCTAAGTGGCATAGAGGATAGAGTGCCAGGTTTCAGTTCAGGAAGACCTAATTTCAAATCCCTCCCTGGAAACATACTAAGTGTGTGACACTGCATAAGTCATTTAACCTACTTGACCTCTATGTGTCTTAGTCAATTTCTTAGGACTTGTCTACTAAAGGACAGACAGTCCTACAGTAACTTAAAGCAAAAGATGGGGAATTCCTCAAAGTGACAATATCCCAGAATCTTTGTGTGTTTATGTTTGGTATACAGCACTATACTAGGCACCAGGAAGTCAAAGTTATTAAAACACACACACACACACACACACACAGATGGCCTTTGCCCTCAAGAGGCTTAACTAGATGGAACTTCAATTTCTTCTATAAAATGGAGATGATAATGCTTGCATTATGAACTTCAGTGGTTTGTGAGGAAGTTGTTAAACAATCCCTAAATTATTTTACATACAAATGGAAGTTATTGTTAATATCATTGCAAGGGGAAAATGTCACATATTTCGTTAAGGTAGAGTATGATGGGGGCAAAACATCTAGAACAGAGTGTTCAAGGATAATTTTAGGAGGGAACAGGAAGGTTTCATGGAGGGGGTGGTCCTTGTGCTAAGCCTTTAAGGAGGATAAGGATTTCAACAGGTAAAGATGAAGAAGCCCAGTGAATGTATAGAGGTAAGAGATGACAGAAAAGGGTCAGCAATGGCTAATAGTCAAGGTTGTCGGGGCTATGAATGTGTGAGGAGAAGCAACAGGATTGGAAAGTTAAACTAATCAGATTTGTGAGGATTTTAAATACTAGCATAAGGTGCTTGTATGATTGTAACAGGGAGTCCTTAAATACCTTTGAACAGGAAAGCAATGCAATAGACAGGTCTGTATTTTGATGGCTGTGTGAACGATGGATTGAAGTGAGGAGACAAGGAGAGAGTTAGAGGCTGTTTAAGGGATTCAGGTGAGACGAAATGAAGACCTGAATAAGGATTGAGGGAGTATGAGTAGAGAAGAAGGAAAGGATGGAAGAGATATTTCAGGGTAGAGATAGCTAAGTTTGGTAACTGATTAAACATGGAGAGTGAGGGAGAAATCAAGAGTCAAGGATGACTATATACAAGGTTTTAAGCCTTAGTGACTGAAAGGATAGTGATGTCATTCACACAGATATAGGGAAGAGGGGTAGAAAGATAAATTTAGTGGGGAAGATGATGAATTTAGCTTTAAATATGTTAAGTTTGAGGGCTTGAAAACCATCTAGGTCTTGACTAGTAGGCAAGTAGAAAAGTGAAACTGGAATTCAAAAAATACCAGAGATGGAAAAAATGTGTAATCATAGTTGGTAGAACACACACACACACACACACACACACACACACACACCTTGTCATGGAAATTTCAGAGGCTCTTCTTTAGATCAAAGTGATTTGCTGAACTAAAATATATATCTGCATATAGGAAATATCAGGTTTTGTCTGCTTCTGGTAGCCTTGAAAGAAACTTCAATCCAGCAACCATAAACAAATTTGGAAGGGAAGAAAGACTTGAAGAAATATCTGGATTCATGCTTCTCCTGGTAAGGTTGCAGGAAATGAGGAGATGGAATACTGCTCCTGCAATGGATAGCAAGAGATACACAGTAAAACCTGACATCATTGTATACTGCAGGGAAGAGAAAAGTAAGAGACAAGCAGACCTGTGGACTGGACAAACAGTTGAGCCCAAGGGGATTACAGCCAAGATTACATCAGGGTGAGCAAGCTGTAGTTGTTAATGAGAATGAGTAACATCCAGCTCATAGCTTATTTCTCCTTGTTTTCCCTGAACACAATGCTAGGGAAAGTTCTGCTCAGAGTTTAAATCCCCATCTGTTCCCTCTACTTTATTCTGACCAAGTGGGAGGAATGATAGGAAGAGGAAAATTCAACCCAAAATGCAATCCTTTTTTATAGCCTGCTATACATTGTTTTAATCTCTATCTGCATTTTTTCAAATTTATTTGATACTACTAATTAATTACACGATCATTAGCATTAATCCTTCGAATTTGTAGGTATAAGATGTAGAGAGAAAGCCAATCCATCAGGGGAAATAGGGGCTTAAGTCAATTACAGAGAGAAAGACAGGCGAAAGACAAAAAATGATGGAAGAGAAAAGAAAGAGACAGAGAAAGAGAGAGAAACAGAAAGACAGAGACAGACAGAGAGATAGAAACCGAGAAACAGAGACAGAGAGCTTTTGGTTTTTGGTAATTTAAGCATATTTCAAAGAATGTCCACTCTACTTCCTTGAACCTGGGGAAAAATTTAGTAATGAGGCAAGCCTACAGGTGGTGTGTGTGTGTGTGTGTGTGTGTGTGTGTGTGTGTGTGTGTGTTGAGGGTGGGAGGGGTTGTCCCCAAAAGGCATTGCTTCCATCCTAATATCAAATGACTTCTCTTTATCCATACCCATATTCCTAGTTTCATATAGATTTAGGAGTCATCAACAGATGTGATAAGGGAGTCTCTGATACTGGATGAGACTACCAGGAGAAAGCATGTAAAAGAAAGCAGAGAGAGATGATGACAATGACTTAAGGGGGAAACTCATAATTAAGAGAAGATGTTCCAAAGAAGGATCAGACAGACAGGTTGGAAGAGAACCAGGAAGGAGGGGAGTCACAGGGGGAAGTAGGGAAATCATATTGAGAAGGGTATAGTCAGCAGCTTTAAACGCTGCAGAAGGTTTTGGGAGTGTGACAACTAAGGAAAGGTCCCTTGAATGTGCAATAAGAATCCATTGGTGAACTTGGGAGAGCAGTTTCATTAGACTGGAGAAGATGGAAACCAGATTGTAAGAACTGACAGGGAAAATGGGTGGTGAGAAAGTGAAGGCTGTGAGTGTAGATGATTCTTTTTAAAAGTTTTAATTGTGAAAAGAGGTGAAAGATGGGATAATATGTTAGACAATAAACATGTTTTGTATCAGGGTTTTTTATTTGTTTTGTTTGTTTTGTTTTTTATAGATGAACGAAGGTAAGAATGTAGGCAGAGGGGAGAGATTAACTATGTGTGAAAGTGAGGGAAAGGGAGAAGGGAGGGGAGGAGGAAGGACAGAGGAGGGGAAGGGAGAGAGAGAAAGAACACTAGATTGAGTCAGATCCTTGAAGAGAAGGGAGGAGATGGGATCAAAAAAGCTTAGCATCTGCCTTGTTTGTATCAGGAGCCAAACACCAGGCCTATGTACACCTTGGGAGACTAGAAAATTTCCCACCAGCTGTTAACACAGCTGTCTCTTCAGGTCTCAGGATGCCTCAGGTTAGGGAAAGGAAGCGGGGAGGGGCAAGCAGAGATGAAGCTAAGGAAGATAGAGATTGCTTACTTAGTACTGAGTTCCTTCATTCATCATTAATTCGTTCATTTACCCTTTATTAAATACCTGCTATGTGCAATTCATTATGCTACTCCTGGAGTGTGGAGAGGGATATAAAAGCATGAATGAGACATAGCCTCTGTTCTATGTATGTCTTGTTTTCCTTACTTTAAAAAAAATTATGGACTTCCTTTGCTTTTACATCACCTTTAGTTCCAACAGAATTTCTCCCTTCTTCCCAAAAGTGTATTAAAACCAAACTGCTGACGGGTATATAATATGCCACTTCCATAGTCCTTATTGGGAAGGGGATAGATTTTCTTTTTCTTTCTTTTTATTTTTTTAGATTTTGCTCTTTGCTTTTTGGAGGGGTGAAGGTAGGGCAATTGGGGTTGTGACTTGTCCAAAGTCACATGACTAGTTTGTGTTAAGTGTGAGAGGCTGGATTGGAACTGAGGTCCTCCTGACTCCAGGGCCAGTGCTTTATTCACTGTGCCACCTAGCCACCCCAAGGGGATAGATTTTCTCAACCCTCCTCCAAGGCCAAACTTGGTTATGATAAATACATAGCATTGTGTGTGTGTGTGTGTGTGTGTGTGTGTGTGTGTGTGTGTGTTTAAATTATTTCTATTTCTATTGTTGTAGTTGGGTACATTAGTTTCCTGATTGTGATTACTTTACTTTTAATCAATCCGAATCGTCTTTCCATCCTTCCCTGGAATCTTCCGATTTTTCTTCTCTTGCAAAGCAGTAATATTCCATCATTATTGTTGTTATTGTTGAGTTGTTTCAGTCATGTCCAACTCTTCATGACCCCATTTGGGTTTTTCTTGACAAAAATACTGAAGTACTTTGCCATTTCTTTCTCTAGCTCATTTTACACATGAGGAAACTGAGGCAAACAAGGTTAAAAAACATATTTTATAACTATAGCCAATATAATTGGCTTTTTTTATAACACTATGTATTTTATTTTATGCATTTAAAGATAATATTCTGAAAAGGGGTCCACAGACTTACCTGACTACCAAAAGGCAGGAGCAAAAACTGTTTGAACCACTGATTTAGTTGTTCCTCAGTTAAACAGCATCTACTTCCTGCAGCTCTACCCAACCAGCTCTTTGCTACTATAAAAAAATGCTATCGATATCTCAGGGCATATAGACCTTTCTTTCTGTAATTAATCTCCTGTAGTATATGGGATCCCTGAATCAAAGGGCATGAGCATCCACTACTTCTTTTTAAAAACATAATTACAAATTCTTTTCCAGAATGGCTAGATCAGTTCTGCAAACTCTTAAGTCTTCCCCTCCAAGGGGCTGAAGCCAAAGTAATAGTTGAGGCAATAAGCATATCACCTTTTAGACAAAGGCAGCTAGGTGATGCAGTGGGTAGAGTGTTGGGCCTAGAGTCAGGAAGACCTGAGTTCGAGTATAATACAGCCTTAGACACATACTAGCTGTGTGACTTTGGACAATTCACTTGTCTGCCTCTGTTTCCTTATCTGTAAAATGGGCACAACAATAGTACCAGGAACCCTGAGCTTCTATACCCCACAGTTTGATTTTTTTTTCGGGGGGGGGGTGATTAAAGGGATCATCCCTTGAGTAACTACTTAAAGAGGCCTATTTACTTGACGGGCGTTACCTCACTCTAAGTGAGACTTTGAAAAGGCCCAGGTCTCCCATTGCATCCTGGGTCATCTCCAGTCATTCTGATGAATATCTGGCCACTGGACCCAAATGGCTCTGGAGGACTGCAAGTCATGTTGTCATCTCCCTGATGTCAAGGAGAACAAAGGACAAACACAACAACCTCTCAGAATTGTTTAAAGAATTAAGTAAGATAGAAAAGTGATTAGCACAGTACCTAGAATTTAATAAGTATGCATTCTTTTGCTTCCTTCCTTCATAGAGGATCAGTTAGTCAATATTCATGGCCTCTTCAGCTAAGGGCTTGCAAATGAAAAGTGAGCTGAAACTTCCTGGCAATACTAGAATATCAGTGACTAGTGGCCCTAGAGATCATGAGGAATGGAAAAACCTTAATAAGACTTCATTTCTCAGCCAAGATGGAACTTTGCCATTAGCCAACCTTCTCAAGGAGAGGTGTTGAGGGGGTGGCTAGGTCGCAGCTAGGTGACACAGAGAATAGAGCACCAGCCCTGCAGTCAGGGGGACCTGAGTTCAAATTCAGCCTCAGACACTTGACACTTGTTAGCTGTGTGACCTTAGGTAACTCACTTAACCCCAATTGCCCTGCCTTCTCCCCTCCAAAAAGGAAAAAAAGGAGAGATGTTGAGGTTTCTGTGGTTTTCAGGCTTTTATTCCATGAAAAGACAGAGTCTCTAACTTGATCTACATAGACTTGTCCCCATGTCATACATATTTTTTTCAAATATGCCGTGAGAAATATGATGATGGGTTGAAGTCAAATATGTATTTGAAAAGGTCTTCATGTTTTCATAGTTGGGGATAGCAATCTTACAAGCGTGACAATGTAACTGTTAGCTCCATCTCTTCTAAGGCTACCTTCTATCTACCCTGAATTTATTATGTATACACCCATTTATTCACAAGTTGTCACCCCCATTACAAAGTAAGCTCCCCGAGGGCACGAACAATTTTTTCCTTTCTCTGTATAATCAGTGCTTGATAAATGTTTGTTGATTGAATGATTGATTATACCCTTGATAGGGCAGCTAGGTGGCCCAGCAGATAGCATGCCCAGCCTGGAGTCAGACTCATCTTCATGAATTCAAGTCTGGCCTCAGACATTTCCTAGCTGTGTGAGCCTGGGCAAGTCACTTGACCCTGTTTAATTCAGTTTCTTCTTCTATAAAAATGAGTTAGAAAAGGGGATGGCAAACTGCTCCAATATCTTTGCCAAGAAAGCCCCAGATGGGCCCATGAAGAGTTGGACACAACTAAACCACAACACCCTTGATAACTCTATCCAGAGTCACTGGTCAGAGTCCATATGGCAGTTCTGGGTGCCACTTTTTGGGAATAATAATGAAAGTCTAAAAAGCATTGAATTTGATGGATGAAATAGTGAGTGACCAAGACATCATCCATTCCATACAATGAACAGTAGAAGGAATTGAGGATGTTTTACCTAGAGAAGATGGTGTAGGGGGAAGTTGGAAGAGAGAAAGAGACATGGTGGCTATTTTAAATTCTTTGAAGGGCTACCGTGTAGAAATGGAATCAGGTTTGTTTTGCTCATACCAAGAGGGCAGAACTAGGAACAATGAATGGAAGTCACAGAAAAGCATATTTTAACTCAATGCCAGGGAAACTTCCCAACAATTAAAATGATCCCCAAGCGGAATGGATTGCCTTAGGATACTGGATGTTCTCCACTACTGAAAGTCTTTGAGCACAGGCTGAATGATCACTTGTTGAAAATGGTATAGATCAGGGAATTCCTGTTCCTATATTTGTTGAACTAGATGATTTTTGCTGTCCTTGCGAATTCTAAGATTCTGTGATTCTAGAAGCGTAGGACAGGAGAAAGCAGGTGGCTCCCTATGAGAAGAACCTGGTTTGAAAGCAGGCTGGCTTACTTTATTATGCCCTGTAGTCCAGCCCCTCATGCTCTGGACTTACATCAACCAAGGTCAATCCTGGGGGCAGTCCCCCTCCCAAAATGTTTCTTTGATTTGCTTTGCTCCTATACAGAGTTTCCTGTGGACAATATCAGAATCTAGCTCATTCCCACTGATATGGGTAAAAGGATTTCCAGTTTCTGTGAAAGCACTAAAGGTAAAAAAGTCACATCAAGCAAAGGACCTTTATTTTATTTCAGTCCTCAGAAAATGTGGAATATACATAAATAACTCACAATAGTCCCCCCAAAATTGAAAATATCTCCTTTTGTGATCTTCCTCCCACATACCAGGTCTTTTTTAGATCTCCAGGTTCATAGGACCACCATGATGTTTGGATTACCCTTTCTGGAAGGTGAAAGATGAAATGACCAAGGAAACAAAAGATCGAGTTTCTGAGCATATCGATTTATTAAGCAATGCATGCCAATTGCATAACAAATCAGGACCCCACCTCCTCAACTTTGGCACTAGAACCAGAGGGAGAGATATTTTTATGCATTAAAAATAATCAAATAAGACCAATTAATTAAAAGAAAACTGTTAATCAGGATACAAAATTAGGTCATCTGATTTCTAATTGAAGGAAAGATTAAGGACTTACCAAGTTGGGAGGGGGAGAATGAACAGGTGCAATTCTCTGAAATAAAAAAAAAAAAACAGAGGTATTCCACTCCCCTCAAGTGTTTGTATTCAATCAAAGGAACATGGAAACAATAACTGATTAACCAGTGTTGGGTCAGTTTTCAAATTAAGACACATGGATTGCTTGAGATATATAATTGGGACAAAAACCTTTGCATCAGTCTGTGGATCTGACTGGGTTTCTGGACAGCATAACCTAAGTTCTTAGTTAAGTGTCTCTAAACAGCAGGGAGAGGTGGTCCAGCTTCCCAGGCACACAGGACTAGGTTCAAACAATGCAATCAAGTTTTTTCTCAATTTCCACAATTGAATACAATTTTCTCACAAGACAGAAATTGCACTAGACTCACAATTGAATAGAAAGGGAACTGAGCTAGATCCAGAATTGCGGTACACTTGAGAGGCTGAATTGAGTCAGGGTGGTTCACTCAAATCCCAATACCACTTGCTGTTTTAATTCCATTTCCTTGGAGGAGAAAGAAGCAGTGCTACTGGAGAAACAATCCTCCAGTATTCTGGTTACCTCCACTTTCACCCAAGGGACAGATAAAAGCTTTTAAGCACCATGGTAAATCCTAAGGGTTCAGACTAATGAAATAAAATGAACTTGGCATTTCTAGAAAGACACTATCCCCACCCCACTTCCCTCCATCCCTTCCCATCTGGCTTACACTGTATGAATTACTCACAGTGATAGAAAAAGACAAAACGAAGGTCCTTTTACCTTCATTGTGACTTAGTTTCTTGCTGCTCTTTCACCCCCGGGACAATGCACACCATTCTCATTCTTCTCCAAGAGGTTATTGCTAGCCAGGAACTCCCTTTCCATTTTTTTCTTAATAAGGTTGGATCCTCAAACTCTTGAACTAAGAGCTAGTGGAGATGCAATCTCTAGGCTGGTGGTGCTCAGAAATTCCCCCTTCTCTTTCTAGAAAGTTAGATTTCAGAATTCTCCCATTAAGAGTTGCTAGAAAGACAACCCCAATGGCCAAAACTTCCTAGGAGTTCTCCCTTGTCTCTCTAGAAAGCTAGATCTCTGAAACTCTCTAGGAAAGTGACTTCATCTATTTGTTGTTGTTCAGTCATTTTTCATTCTGACTCTTTGTAACCCTACTTGGACATTTCTTGACAAAGAGATGGTAGTGGTTTGCCATTTCCTCATCCAACCCTTTCTGGGATTTTTGTTTGTTTGGGCTACTTTTTGGTTTTGTGTTTTGTTTTTGTTTCTTTACAGATAAAGACCTAAGGGAAAGAGGGTTAAGGGACTTCCCCAGGGTCACACAATCAGTAAGTATCTAAGGCCAGATTTGAACTCAGGAAAGTAAGTCTTCCTATCTTCGGGCCTGCTACTCTATCTACTGTACCACCTAGCTGCCTCTGATTTCATCTATGTATGACATTAAAAAAATAAAATAAAATAAAATAAAACTGCTGCCAGAACCAAGGGGCTGTGACACTGATCCTATTGCATTTCCCTAAGCTCTGGAAACATACAGGTAGTCTGGTCTGGGTTCAGTTCTGGAAGATCCTGGCCCTTATTGAAAGAGGGGCTAGGTTACCTTTCCTCATACTCTTTGACCCATTAAATCCCCAGTCTGACCCCTGGGATAAAAATTATTTAAATCTTGGGTTGTGGCTCATGTCTAAGTCTCTCCAAAGAAGGAGAGGAGGTGAGTAAGAAGGTAGGCAATGTATAATGTTAATCATGTATGGGACAGCTATTTATTTCTTACACACAAAAGAAATGCTAAAAGACATAAGATTCAGGGCATATTGGCAAAATGACAAAACAGGATTCAATAACAATTCATAACTACTATCACAATATGCTGGGAGACTGATTCTTAAACCTTCTCAATAGACTATGACGTCTTTGAAAGTAAAGACTTCTGTGTATGTGTGTGTGAAGACTTTTATTTTTTTCCTTTCTTGGTATTTCCATCTCTTAGCTTGAAACACAGTAGATGCTTAACAAATGTGTGTTGACTTGACTCATCTAAACATGAAGTGTTTTGTAGGATTAAGCATTTTAAATCATTCCTTAACTTGACACTGTATCCCTCTCAAAGTCCATGTCTTCAGGTAACCTGGGCCAGGGGTTTGAGCTCTTCAGCTTGTTGGTTGTTATATTCTTTGATATAGAAGCTTCCCTTGCTTCTTTTCACCAAACAGCTTCACTCATTGGACAGAGAACCTCTAGACCTCACAAAGTCACTTCTAAAGATAAATCCATCCACCTCCTGAATGTTGTTTTGTCAACTATTTGAATAGGTTATGCAAAGCGAAAAAGGTTACCAGGAGCCCAAGCACAAGCTTGCTTAGCTGAGTTTACATTCTATGTGGGAAGGGTCATAGCATTAGGGATAAGAGATGAGGATTTCAAAAAACTGTTTTTGTAAAATGGGCTTCTGAAGCATTTCTCCCTACCTCCCCCCCAATGGAAATGCAGATTTAAAGATCTTCCCTGACCCTAGGCCCTTTGATTGGCTTAAGAGACTCTGAAAACCTTCCTTGATTTGAAAATATACTCTGCCTCCTAATAGGCTGAATGTGGTCACATGGAGCCTGTGGTAGGAGGCTTGGTTTTCAGGAATGACCACATCTTGATGCTGTGTGATTGGGCAGTGGGTCAAGAGGGTGGTTACATTCTCTGAGCCAGGAGAAGGCTATATAAACCCTGATGAGAGGCTTTGCTTTGGGGCTCACTTTGACAAGTGTTGTGTGATTTGACCAGATGAGACTCTGGGTAGCCATTGAGAGACCCCGGCTTTGAAAACCCAGATGTTGATGCTTCCCTCTCTGGTAACTGATTTTGGTATTGATAATGGTTGGATAGTTTGGAAGCCTGTCTGTTTGATCTGTCTATATACTCTGAAGTTCAGGGTGCTGACCTTTTCCCCCTGAACTAGGTAATATATGCTTGTTTGATTAAAGCAAGCTTGTTAACCCATTTTGAGTTGCTTTCCTTTACAAAAGCAGATCTAAGAAACTGTGTTGGCAGCCACTCTGGGGATGTTGGGGTGCTTGCTGCTACACCCCCCTCACAGGAAGTTTAGTGACAGAGACAGAAACCTGCCACAAGGAAGAGTGGTATATGATTTTTCTGTAAACTAATATAGGACCTTATTTCCCTGATGCCGTCATTGGGTAAGGAGAGAATCAAGGGATGATTTAGGGTTTTCTATATCACACTAAAGAGCCAGACCCTTTCAATACTAAACCACCATATGGCTAAATTTTGCCAGGAACTTAGTCACTCTCAAAATGACCATGACCTGGAAGAAGGAAAGGAATCACCACCCATACTCTATATTAACTCTATATTAACCCCTTATTTGTCCTCTGGGGAATTCCAGAGGCCCCCTCCCTAACTCATCCATTTGGTCCCCTTTTTATGACTACAATATGTCAGACTGAGACTTCATGCTATTGCTATTGTTTGCTAAGAAAGAGGAATATAAGGTCCAGGAACTTCTCTCTTGGATTGTATGTGTGAAAGGACCAGAAAACCCTATTGTCCTTGCAATAAGACAGCCCTTAGCATCACCTGGAGCTGTGGGGTAGAAGGAAAAAGGTACACACTGTGTGTTCTGTTGCTCTCTGGTCTGTGTCCAAAGCTCTTAAGATCCTTCAGACAATGGTGGGAAGAGGAATAATTATTCAATGAAGACTCAGCAGAGTAGTGTCTGCCATATAACAGGGGGTTAATAATTGTTTCTTGATGGATTGAATGCTTAATTAACTCTGTTTTATAAGCCTAGTACAAAATGATGGCTCCAATCCATGCTTATTGTAATCTGAGTCAATCAATTCCTTCTCAATAAAAAAAGATTTAAGGAAATGTTCTTACCCTAAATAAGGTGCTACTGGGGCTCCCCTAGTACTCTTCACCAATTGTATTAATTGATACAACTAAATCTTTCATTAGGAGATATATACAATGTCCCAGGTAAAAACTCACCACCTCAATAACTTATCAAATTGGACAGGCAATTCCATGATCAACTTGACAGTAGAAACCCAGTAAGGGAACAGAACTTCTAGTCCAGGGATGAGGAACCTGAAGCCTCAAGGCCTGCCCTATAGGTCCTCAAGTGCAACCCTTTGACTGAAACAAAACTTCACAGAACAAATTTGTGTGGCCATAGTTTCCCCACCCCTGTTCTAGTCCAAGATTGGGTTGGAAGAAGTAGGAAAAGTTAATGGTGTGTAATATCAGACCACATGGCTAAGAAAACTCAAGCCCAGAAAAGTGAACTGAGTTCTTGAAGGGAAAAGCATGATAAGATCATAGGATTTAGGGCCAGAAGGGACCTCAAAGGTCATTTAGTCTAGATCCTTCATTTTATAGGTGGGGAAATTGAGTATCAGAAAGATTAAAAGACTCATCCAGGTGGAGCCGAGATGGCAAAATAGAAGCAGGAAATTCTGTGCCCTCCCCCCACAACCACCTCAAATACCTATAAAATATGACTCTAAACAAATTTTAGAGCTACAGAACCCACAAAGTGACAGAAAGAAACAAATCTCCCATTTGTTCCCAAATCCCAAAAAGGATTCATCACAGTGTGCTGGAAGCCAAGCGCAATCCTGTGTGAGCCCTGTGGTTTTAGGCCTAGGAAGGCAGCAGTGACCAAAGCAGACTCCAGGAGAGTGAATCACCAGCAGTTGTGGTGGTTTCCAGACATTTCAACCCAAATGCCAAAAACAAAGTAAAGGGTAAGTCAGAACTCTGTTGGAAAGGAAGGGTGCAGTCTGGCCCCTGCCCCCAGGGTGAGAGGTGGCAGAGACATGGCTGCTGCAGCTGCAGTGTCTCCCACATGGAGGCCTCAGGAGCATCTGGCCTACAGATAGCAGGGGGACGAAGCGACCAATCCAAGGGTAATCACTCTTGCTTTGACCTGCTTTGATGTGGGTCATTTTCTTGGGTAGTGTTCCTGGGGTGAGAAACACCAGTTTGCCAGTGTGGTATCTGCAGAGAGGGCACCCTTCTCAGACCTCTGACAACATTTGCAAAAATGCCAGCAAATTGGGACAAAGCTCTCCTCTCTGGAAGCAGAGTTCTACTATGTCAAAGAACTCAAAAGTCAAGTAATTAACAGGCAATGTGATCAAGCAGAGGAAGCACAAAACTAACATAGAATACTTTTTTGGGACAAAAAGCATTGGAGCACAGAATAGGAGGAAGACAACGAAGTCAGAGCTCCCAAGAAAAACATGAACTGATTCACAGAGGTGAATCACGGAGGTCACGGAGAAGCTCCAGAAGGATCTTGAAAATCAAGTAAGAGAAGTGGAGGAAAATTGGGAAGAGAAATGAGAATGATGCAAGAAAATCATGAAAAGAGAGTCAACAACCTGATGGAAGAAAGTAACACCTTAAAAAATAGATTAACTCAAATGGCAAAAGAAGCTCAACAAACCAATGAGGAGAAGAATGCTTTAAAAAGCCAAATTTGCCAGATGGAAAAAAGAATTTCAAAAGCTCACTGAAGAGAATCATTCCTTCAAAATTATATTGGAGCAAATGAAGCTAGTGACTTTATGAGAAATCAAATACTATAAAACAGATCCAAAGAAATGAAAAAATAGAAGGCAATGTGAAATATCTCATTGGAAAAACCACTGACCAGGAAAATAGATCCAGGAGAGATCATTTAAAAATTATTGGGCTGCCTGAAAACCATGATCAAAAAAAAGAACCTAGAGAACATCTTATAAGAAATTCTCAAGGAAAATTGCCCCAATACTCTAGAATCAGAGGGCAAAATAGAAATTGACAGAATTCACTGATCTACTCTTGAAAAAGATCCCAAAAAGAAAACTACTAGGAATATTATAGCCAAATTCTAGAGTTCCCAGGTCAAGGAGAAAATATTACAAGTAGCCAGGAAGAAACAATTTGAGTATTGTGGGAACACAAACAGGATAACACAAGACCTAGCAACTTCTACATTAAGGGACTGAAGGGCTTGAAATATGACATTCCAGAGGTCAAAGGAGCTAGGACAAACCAAGAATCACCTACCCAGCAAAACTGAGCATCATGTTTTAGGGAAAATATGGTCATTCAATGAAATAGAGGACTTTCAAGCATTCTTGATGAAAAAACCAGAGTTGAATAGAAAATTTGACTTTCAAATACACAAAGCAATAGAAGCCTGAGAAGGTAAACAGGGAAAAGAAATCATAACGAACTTATTAAAATTGAACTACTTACATTCCTACATGATAAAACAATAATTGTAACTCATTAGAACCCTAGGGTAAAGTCAAGAAGGCAGAGTAGAAACAGAACTTCTGCGGCACTCCAGCACACACCACTTCTAAATTTATGTAAAAGGGGACTCTGAACAAACTCTGGGGCTACAGTACCTACAAAATTACACAGAGGAGCTAACCTCCCGCTGAGGACAACCCATCAGCCCAGCAGGGAGTGGCCAGCATAGCACTCTGAGAGAGACAGAGTGGGGTAAACTATCTCATGTAAAAGAGGCAAGGGAAAGTGGTTGCAGGGGAGGGGAAAAACAGGAAGGCAAAAAGGCAAAACCTTATTCTCATTGAATTTGGCTCAGGGGGAGAATGACATACATACTAAATGGGATATCTCACCATACAGGAGAGTGGTGGGGGGGAGGAGTATGGGAGGAATGATGGAAGGGAGGGCAGGCTGGGGGTTAGTTGGAAGCACCCACTTTTGAAAGGGGATAGGATCAAAGTGGGGAGTGGACCAGGTGGGAGGTGGGAGAGGAGGGAGGGAAATGTAGTCAGTCTTTTACAATATATCTACTATGCTAATGTTTTACATAGCTATACATGTACAACATATAATGAGTTGCTTATCTTCCCAGCAGGAGTGGGTGGCAGGGGAGGAAGGGAATGGGGCTGGAATTTGAAGTTTTAAAATCAAATGTTTAAAAAATATAAATATTATGATTAATACTAAAAAAATTAATTGTAACTCATGAGACTTTTCTCAGTATGAGAATAGGTGAAGGGAATGTATATGTATATATAATGTATACATACATATATATGTTTATATAGGAGTGTATATGTGCCTATAAATTCATATGTGAGTATGTGTATATATGTGTACATGCATGCATAGACAGAGGGCACAGAATCAGTTGAATAGGAAGGGATGATATCAAAAAAATAAAATTAAGAAGTGAGAGAGGAATATAATGAGAGGAGATAGGGAGAGAAAGAATAGGGTAAATTACCTCATATAAAAAAAGGCAAGAGAAAACTGTTACAATGGAGGAGAAGAATAGGAAGCCAAAAGGGAATGGGTCAACCTTACTCTCATTGAATTTGGCTTAAGGAGGGAATAACATACACACCAAATTGGGTATCTTACCTTACAGGAAAGTAAAGGGATAAGAGGGGATATAATAGAAGGGAGGGCAGATTTGGGTGGGGAGGCTAGTTAGAAGCACACTTTTGAAAAGGGACAGGGTCAAAGTAGAAAATAGAATAAGTGGGGGGTGGGATAGGATGAAGGGAAATTTAATCATTCTTTCACACTATATCTACTATAGAAATGTTTTGCCTAACTACACATATTTAACCTATATTGAATCACTTCTCCTCCCAGTAGGGGTGGGTGACGAGGGAAAAAAGAAAGAATCTGGAAATCAAAGTTTTAAAATTTTAAAGAAATGAGGATGTTTTGCTTGCAAAAGAGACTTTGGGCACACACAGTGGAATTTCAGATGTTAAGACAAGGTGATGGGAGTTATTTTGAGTTGGAGGAACCTGCTGCCAATCTCTAAGCCACACCACATAGAGTCAACCCTAATGTAAAAAAGGCATTTTTTTAAGCAGAAGGAAGGACAAAATAACATCTGTAGGGTCTTGCCTGCTGGGAAAATCTGAGGAAGAATGGAACCCCTGTGGCAAGTTAGCCAAAGGTAGAATGTTTACCTGCTTAATATTAATGATGGAACTTCACATACTATAACTCAATTATTCATTTTAATTTATACCTGAATTTGTAACTTTGGGAAAACACCTGGGAGTCTATTTCTACCACTGAAAGCCAAGATTCACAGGCAGGATCATTTGTTTTGTTTCTTTCCAAAGATTCCTATGAAACTCATCTTTAAAGGTTGCATACTCATTATGTTTGAAATGTATTCAATTATCCTTGATCAAGTGCTAAGAGTCTGGGCTGTTTTTCATAGCACTTGTAAGAACCTTGCTTTTAAGTGAAATTTAGCAAGTGCTGGAGAGTGGTTAGCCCATGTCTAAGAAGGCAGAATAAGGAAGGGAGATGATTCTCGTGGCTATGGTGCCACCTGGGAGAGGGCAGGGCATTTACCATCTTTTTATTGGCATTTGCTTTTATTCATTTTCATTCACTCCGTTGTATTTTTTAAGTCACCTTCACTTCTCAATCTATTCCTCCTAGTTCCCCTTCCCAGATAGCAATTCCTTATAACAAAGAATAAACAAAATGAAGGGATAAAATAAGAGAAGTTTCAGAAAATTAACTAACATATCAACTAACTCTAGTAGCACGTGTAATATTTCTCACCCACAGAGGATAGATAAAGAGCTGGGCTCAGGGCTAGGAAGACCTGGGGTGCAAGTACCACTTCTGTCACATACTTTTTGTGTGACCTTGGGCAAATCACTCAACAGCTCAGTGCTCTAACCCATTGGTGTCAAACCCACTGGTGGCAAATAGAAATGGGGGTCATTAAGCCATACCTAAGGATCTCTGCTGCATACTTTGTTGTTGTTCAATCATGTCTGACTCTTCATGACCCTGTTTTGAATTTTCTTGGCAGGTATACTAGAGTGGTTTTCCATTTCCTTCTTGAGATAATTTTACAGATGAGGAAACTGAGGCAAACAGGTCACACAGCTGGTGTGACCTGTTACACAAGGCCAGATTTGTACTCAGGAAGATAAGTCTTCTTGACTCGAGGACCGATATTCTATCCATTGCTCCACCTAGATGCCTCACATATTGACTTAGAAAATTAATTCTAGCTATGATTTATTATATTTGAATTTATTTGTTATTTCCCAATTACATCTTTTTTGAATGAAATTTTATGTTTATTTTTAGTTTACATCATTCATTTCCACAAGATTTTGAATTACAAATTTTCTCCCCATCTTTCCCCTACCCACCACCCCAAAACAGCTATCCCACTGAATATCCCCACTCTCAAACTGTTCACTCCTATATCTTCCCCCATGCCCCCTCTGACTTTCCAATAGGGCAAGATGGATCTCTATGCCCCAGTGCCTGTATATCTTAGTTCCCAGTTGCATGTAAAAACAATAATAATATGTATATTTTTTAAACATTTGATTTTAAAACTTTGAATTCCAGATTCTTTCCCTTCCTCCCTCATCACCCACCCTTAAAGGGAAGATAAGCAATTCAATATAGGTTGTACATGTGAAGCTATGCAAAACATTTCCATAGTGAATATATTATGAAGGACTGGCTATATTTCCCTCCACCCTATCCTGCCCCCCACTTGTTCTATTCTCTTCTTTGACCCTATCCCTTTTCTTTTAAAAAAATTATTTTATTTTATTTTTTTAGTTTGCATCATACATTACCACAAGATTTTGAGTTACAAATTTTCTCCCCATTTTTCCCCTACCCACCACCCCAACACAGCTATCCCACTGAATATCCCTTTCCCCAGTCTTCTCTCTCCTATGTCTTCCCCCATTCCCCCTCTGACTTTCCAGTAGGGCATGGTGGATCTCTATGCCCCAGTGCCTGTATATCTTATTTCCCAGTTACATGTAACATAATAATAATAATTTTTAAACATTTGATTTTAAAACTTTGAATTCCAGATTCTTTCCCTTCCTCCCTCATCACCCATTCTTACTGGGAAGACAAGCAATTCAACATAGGCTGTACATGTATAGCCATGCAAAACATTTCCATAGTGGATATATTGTGAAAGACTGACTATATTTCCCTCCATCTCATCCCACCACCACATGTTTTATTTTCTACATTGATCCTGTCCCTTTTCAAAAGTGTGTGCTTCCAACTTCCCTTCCCCCCAGCCTGCCCTCCCTTCCATCATACTCCTTTCATCCCCTTCCCCTCTACTCTCCTGTAGGGTGAGAGATACCCTATTTAGTATGTATGTGATTCCCTCCCTAAGCCAAATTCATTAAGAATAAGGTTGACTCATTCCCTTTTGCCTTCCTGTTCTTGCCCTCCATTGTAACAGTTTTCTCTTGCCTCTTCTATATGAGATAATTTATCCCATTCTATCTCTTCCCATCTCCTCTCATTATATTCATCTCTCACCTCTTAATTTCACGTTTTAAGTATCATCCCTTCCTATTCAACTGGTCCTGTACCTTCTGTCTATGTATACCTGTACATGTATATACACATTCTCACATATGCATTCATACACCCATATACCCTCCTATATAGACATATATATATGTAGTTATACATGTATATATATATATATATGTACATTTCTATTCTCTTCAACTATTCTCATACTGAGAAAAGTTTCATAAGTTGCAATTATCATTTTTCCATGTATGAATATAAATAGTTGAACTTTAATAAGTTCCTTATGATTTCTTTTCCCTGTTTACCTTCTAATGCTTCTCTTGCTTCTTGTAATTGAATGTCAAATTTTGTATTCAACTCTGTTTTGTTTTTTTTATCAAGAATGCTTGAAAGTCCTCTATTCCACTTAATGACAGTATTTTCCCCTGAAACATGATACTCAGTTTTTCTGGATAGGTGATTCTTGGTTTTAATCCTATCTCCTTTGACCTCCAGAATATCATATTCCAAGCCCTTAAACCCCTCAGTGTAGAAGCTGCCAGATCCTGTGTTATCCTGATTATGTTTCCACAATATTCAAATTATTTCTTCCTGGCTGCTTGTAATATTGTCTATATAACATAATATTCCTAGGAGTTTATTTTTTGGGATCTTTTTCAAGAGCTAATCAGTGGATTCTTTCAACCTCTAGCTTGCCCTCTGGTTCTAAAACAACAAGGCAATTTTCCTTGAAAATTTCTTGGAGGATGATTTCTAGTTTCTTTTTTTGATCATGGCTTTCAGGTAGTCCCATAATTTTAAATGATCTCTCCTGGATCTATTTTCCTGGTCAGTGGTTTTTCCAATGAAATATTTCACATTGCCTTCTATTTTTTTCATTTGTTTGGATCTTTTTAATATTATCTTGATTTCTTATAAAGTCACTAGCTTCCATTTGCTCCAATCTAATTCTGAAGGAATGATTCTCCTCAGTGAGCTTTTGAGATTCTTTTTCCATCTGACAAATTCAGCTTTTTAAGGCATTCTTCTCATTGGCTTTCTGAGCCTCTTTTGCCATTTGAGTTAGTCTATGTTTTTAAGGTGTTATTTTCTTCAGTCACGTTGTTGACTTTCATTTCATAATTTTCTTGCATCATTCTCATCTCTCTTCCCAATTTTTCCTCCACTTCTCTGGTTTGGTTTTCAAAATCCTTTTTAAGCTTCTCTATGACCTATAAGCATTTCATATTTTTCTTGGAAGCTTTTAGTGCAGGAGTTCTGACTTCGTTGTCTTCCTCCTATTTCATGCTTTGATCCTTTTTGTTCCCAAACTAGGATTCTAAAGTCAGATTGCTGGGCTTTCTTTGCTTCCTTTGCTTGCTCGTGTTGTCACCCAATTAACTGACTTTTGATTTTTTTGTGACAGTAGAACTCTGCTTCTAGAGAAGGGAGCTCAAATCACTGGGGTTTTCTCAGCTGCTGGAGCTATTAGTTGGCTGCCCTCTCTGAAGCCTCCACATGCTCTGGCTCACTGGTCATGCACACCAGAATCTCTAACCAAGGCAGCGATCCAGATCCAAGCAGGTTCAAGGAAGAGCAATTACCCCTCGGACTGATTGCTTGGTCCCCCTGCAATCTGCAGTCCAGGAGCTCTGAAGCAGCCCAGAGGCTGTAGTCGCTGCACCTCAGCTGCTTCTCCCTCCAAGGGCAGAGGCTGGACTGCACTCCTGGATTCCCTGTTCCCAAAGTCCACTGACCTCTCACTTTGTCTTTAGCATTTATGGGTTGATAATTCTGGAAACCGCCACAGCTGCTGGTGATCTACTCTCCAAATGTCCCTGTAGACCCAGCTGGTTGGGTGCCCCGAGGCTAAAACCTCAGGGTCAGGTGGGACTGGGCTCGGCTCTCAGAGCACTGCAATGGCCCCTTCCTGCAGGCCTGTTGAGGTGTCTTCAGTGGTAGGTTAGTTTCTCTCTGTCACTTTATGGGTTCTGTAGCTCTAAAGTTTATTTGGAGTTATTTTTTACATGTATTGGAGGAGGTGGTAGCAGGAGCTGAGAGGAAGTCTTGTTCCTACTCCACCATCTTGGCTCCTTCCCAATTATATCTTAATCTTATTTGGGTGCATTCAGAAGTGTTGAGGGTTTCATGTGTCCATAGACCACCTCTGTTCCAAACAATTCTCTTATACTACAATTTGCAAAGTGATGACCTGAATTGGTAATAGAAGTTTCTTACCATGAACTCTTTACATTGAGGAAAACAGAGGCCTTGTTTTTGTTTTTTGTGGTTTCTTTTTTTTTAACAAAATAAAACAATGGAAAACAAAAAATTGGGCAGCTAGGTGGTGCTGTGGATAGACCACTGGCCCTGGAGTCAGGAGGACCTGAATTCAAATTTGACCTCAGACTCTTTTTAGCTATGGGATCCTGGATAAGTCACTTATCTCTGCCTCCAAAATTAAAAAAAAAAAAAATTAAGGAATTAGTGAAAACTTGGGGCTATTTGTCAGGAGTTCCATTTTCTCTCCTCTTCTGCACCTCAAATCCCCTCAGCTTTATTCCTACCTGTACCAGTGTTAGGAAGAGTGTCCTTTTTTTTATCCTTGCCAAAATCTGTCCCTCTGCCCAGTCCCATCTCTTTCCTGGAAATACTCTCTCCAAAGTTGCCAAAGATCTCCAAAGGGCTAACTCCAATGGCCTTTCTTTGTCCTCATCTATCTTGACTTCTCTGCAGCTTTTGACATTGCTAACAATTTATTTCTCCTAGCCAGGGATGGGGAACCTGTGGCCTTGAGGCCACATGTGACCCTCTAGGTTCTCAAATATAACCCTTTGTCTGAACTTCAAACAAGTTCAAAATGACAAACTTCACAATTTGGATTCGGTCAAAGGGTCACATTGAGGACCTAAAAAGCCACATGTGGCCTTGAAGCCACAGGTTTCCCATCCCTGTGTTCTCTGGGGCAGCTTTATGGCTCAGTGGATGGAGTGCTAGGCTTAGTGTTGAGAAGATCTGAATTCAAATCCAGTGTCAGATGCTTTCTGGCTGTGTGACCTTGAGCAAGTCATTTAAGTTCTGTTTGCCTTAAACAACTAAAGAAGGAAATGGCAACCTCTGCCTCTGTTCTCTAAGCCCAGTGGAGGAAGCCCCATCCAGAAATTCACCATGTCTATTTACAAGATGCAGGCAAGAGAGATCTTTGAGTCTCGTGGAAACAGTTCAGTTCTGAGCTGCTATGCCCAGTGGTGCTTCTTCTGGTATCCATGAAGTCGTGTAGTTTTGAGACAATGATAAGACCCGCCACATGGGGACAGGTGTCTCAAAAGTAGTTGAGCACATCAATAAATCTATTGCCCTGACCCTGATTAGCAAGAAACTGAATGTTGTGGAAAAGGATATCGACAAATTGATGATGGATATGGAAGGCTAAATCTAAATTTGGTGAAACTGCCATACTGGGAGTATCTCTGGCTGTTGGTAAGGCCAGAGCTGCTGAGAAAGGTGTCTCCCTGTAGTGCCATGTTGCTGACCTTGTGGGCAATGATGAAGTCATCCTGTCAGTTCCAGCCTTCAGCATGATCAATGGTGGCTCCCATACTAGTAACAAGCTGGTCATGCAGGAGTTCATGATCTTCCCTGTTGGCATAGAATGACTTCTTCTCACTTCCCAACCCTGGTATTGACGTGTGAAGCCATGTTCCTGTGATGCAGCCCCAGGAGCCCATAGACCAGATCCTTACTGGCTTCTATATGTAGAATAAGAGTATTCAATAACCAAACCAATAAATAAATAAATAAAGGAATGGCAAACCACTCCAGTATCTTTACCAAAAAACCCCATAGCCTGTGGGGTCATGAAGCATGAAGCATTGGACACAACTGAACAACAATGAGACGTTTTTTCATCTCTAGGTTTTGGGCCCTCCTAACACTGTGCTGTTACTACTGTCACACCACTCCTTCTCAGTCTCCTTTGCAGACAACTCCAAAATATAAATATTCAGACCTTATTTTGCTCAGAAGCTCTGATCACAAAACACCTACTGCCTCCAGACACCTCCACCCTATAGGCATCTCAGACTCAGAACATCCAAAATAGAACTCATTATATTTCCTGGAAAAACCCACTCCTCCTCCTAACTTCTCTATTCCTGCCATGTTTCTCCATTTACCACACTCACAACCTGGGAGGAATCTTCACCCTTTTTGGTCATCCTGCTCCCATATCCAAGTCTAATTGATTCCACCTCTACCCTATCTCTCCTATCTTGTCCATTCTCTCATATCAATCCAG
Source organism: Gymnobelideus leadbeateri (assembly GCA_011680675.1). Taxonomy (NCBI): domain Eukaryota; kingdom Metazoa; phylum Chordata; class Mammalia; order Diprotodontia; family Petauridae; genus Gymnobelideus; species Gymnobelideus leadbeateri. The sequence goes on from WOXC01001002.1 coordinate 193,068, forward strand.
GCATCATGCTGGCTCAGGCCCTTATCACCTCTCACTCAGACTTCTGTATAAAAGCAAACAAAATAAAATTATAATTATTCTTCCTGTATCCTGTATCACCAACCCATCTCCTACTTAGGTTCTAAACTGACATTGCTACAATACAGCTCTGACCCTATCAGTCAGTCAGTCAGTCCATAAACATTTATTAAGTACCTACTATGTGCCAAGAACTATACTAAGCTCTGGGGATACAAAAAGAGGCAAAAGATAGTCCCTGCCCTCAAGGAGCTCACAATCGAATGGCGGAGACAACAACAAACAAATATGTACAAAGAAGCCATGTACAGGATAAATAACAGAGGGAAGGCACTAGAATTAAGCTGAGTTGGGAAGGCTTTCTCATAGAAAACGAGAATTTTTTGTAGCTCCTCTTCCCAGGAAGTTTGAGTGGCTCCTTGTTGTTTCGAGGATAAATGGAAAACTCCTCTGTTTGGCATTTAAAACCCTTCACCCTTTCACTTGTCTTTCTAGAGCAGCTGCTCATTGATCCCTTTACTCTCTACCTTCTAGCACAGAGCCACCTTCCATTTCTGCACCTTTGCACAGGCTGGATCATATGCCTAGAATGCTATCTACCCCTTCTTATCTTGTATCTGTGAACCTTTAGCTCCCTCCAGAAAATAGATTAAATGGCAGCTCCTACAGAAACTTTTTCTAGATTCTCCTAACAGGGGTGGGGAAGCTGTGGCCTCAAGGTTGCATGTGGCCGTCTAGGTCCTCAAGTGCTGCCCTTTGACTGAATCCAAACTTCACAGAACTCCTCCTCCCCATTGTTTTGTATTTACTCTGTGTTTTATAGATTGTCTGCATATTTGCTGTTTCTCCCCAGTAGAATGTAAGCTCCCTGAGGGCAGGGACTGTCTCTTTTTTTGTTTGTTTGTCTTTTTATCCCCAGTATCTGGGACATGGTAAGTGCTTAATTCACACTTGCTGAATGTAATCAAATTGAATAAAGTGCTTTGTGTGATTTGAGGGGGAAAAGTTATCATTTATAGGGGGATTAGGGAAAGCTTCACCAAGCAGGTAAATTTTGAGTTGGTCCTTAAAAAATAAAAGGTAAAAATTCAACAGGTTTTTAAATAACTATAAACTTCTCAAATGTGTACATCCTAGTTTTCCCACTAAGAGTCTTCTGAGAGTCTCTAAAATTGAACTAAAGATATGATAGCATCCACAGGAGACTGAATATGGGAAAGAAAGAAATAATTTGCAGGCATGGGACACTTTGAGGGAGATCAGGCCTGCCTCGATAGAGCAGCTCAAAAGAGGACTTTTGACAGCTAAGGAGGCAATAAAAAGGACTCAGTATGACTGAAGGGAAGTGGGGGGAAGGACATGTGACATTAGGTAAGTCATTTCCCCTGTCTAGGTCTCATTTTTCTCACTTGCAAAATGAGGGACTTGGACTCCATGATCTCTAAAGTCCCATCTGGCATTGCAATTCTGTGATTCTGGCTTAGAAGCAGGAAGAGAATAGAAAGGCAGGTGGGAGGGCACCTGGAACAAATTTCACCTAGCTTCCAACTTGGCCCAGTTTATCCATGGATATGTATTATAATTTCTCATCCATGTAGAAAAATAAAATAACGGAGGCTAAATCACACTAGTGATTTTGAAAGTGACCAGTGAATGATATGATTCAATCATCAGTATCTTCCACATTGGAGTGAACTGTTATCATCCATTTCCTCAACACAATAATTTCAGTTAGTTTTTCAGTTGTGTCCAACTCTTTGTTTACTCTTTGGGATCTTCTTGGCAGATACTGGAGCAGTTTGCCATTTCCTTCTCCAACTCATTTTACAGATGAGGAAACTGAGGTGAATGGAGTGATGTGACTTTCCCAGGGTCACAGAGATAGTGAGTTTCTAAGGCCGGATTTGAACTCAGGAGAATGAGTCTTTCTGACTCCAAGACACTGGACCACCTAGGTGCCCTAGTGTCAGGAGGACCTGAGTTTAAATCTAGTCTTGGACACTTACCAGCTGTGTGACTTTGAACAAGTCACTTCACCATTTGCCTCAGTTTCCTCATCTGTAAAATGAGCTGGAGAAAAAAAATGGCAAACCACTTTAGTATCTTTTTCAAGAAACACCAAATAGGGTCACAGAGAGTCGGACATGACTGAAACAATTTGACAACAAAAATGACTCCCTTTATAATCAAAAATCTCTCCTAAAACTGCTCCTGACATGGCTTTCACCCTCTCACTTTATCCAACCCTCCCTTGAATTCATTAGGGTAGTCACCAGTTAGAGAAAAGTGTACAAGAAATGACAATAGACAAGAATCAATCAACTTGCATTTTTTTAAGTACCTGCTCTGCTCTAGTCACTGTGCTAAGCTCTGGGGGTACAAAGAAAGGTAAAAAGTAATCCCTGCATTCCAAGGGCTCTCATTCTAATAGGGAAAGCACCATGTAAATTACCAGTACCTAGAAGACATAGATAGAGTAGATGCAAGGTTATCCGAGTGGGGAAGGCATTGACAGCTCGGAGGTCTGGGGAAGGTCTACAGAAAGTGGGATTTGAGCTGAGATCTGAAGAAAGCCAGGACAGCAAAGGAAAGGTGCCAAGTTTGAAATAAAAAAGGATTTAGAGACTAAGAGAGCACAGAATATTCCTCTTGGTCCCTAGAGACTTGCCCTTCAGGTCTCAAAGTCAGAGATAGAAAGGAAGCATGAAGATGATGGGAGTAAAGACTCTCTCCTCATCTGACTCGCGTTCTCCTGCCTCCCCTGCTTTACGAATGATGCATTAGCTGTGGCAAGAAGCATATGAAGGTCTCTGAACAGAAAAGCATTAGCTGTCAAAATCTTCAGCTGGTTCTGAATCCTGAAACTATGCTGTAAGCCCCCAGGAGGAATTGTGTGTATGGAGTTCCAGAGTTTTCACTTAACGACTGACCCTACTAGAAACATGAGATGAATACCACCTGGGGACTGTTTTTGCTTTCTTTGCTCCTCTACCCATTAAAAGGAGGAACAGCCATCAGGGACCAGACAAACCAATCTGTGGTTTCCCAAGGACTCCTTGGGTTTGGAGAGGTCTGTCCCTCGCCTAAGGGTTTTCTGGGTTTGGGAGAGGCTGCAGACATGCAGTCACACAGCAGGTATTTTATTGTATATTGTTTTATTACTTTTATTGATTCTATGCCAAGAGTAAAACATCATGTACAGTAAAGCATGTTCTGTTCATTCCTGTGAGGAGTCAAATCCATTATGCCAAAGTCAGGCTATCATAGCTCAGTAAATTTGTTGAATTCAGGGAGAAGGTGAGATTTGGCCAGCAGGATAGGAACTCAGAGTTGATTCTGATTAGTGGATAGAGTGCCAGGCCTGGAGTCAGGTAGACTTGAGTTCAAATCTAGCCAAACTTATTTTCTGTGTTACTTTAGGCAAGTCCTTTAACCCTGCTTGCCTCAGTTTCCTCACCTGTAAAATGAAATAGGGAGTGGAATGTCAGAGATCAAGGGTTAACTAATAGTCCAGTTAGGTTAGAATATAGTGTCTGTGGAGGGGAGCAATAAAATAAATATGGAAAGGCAAATTTAAGTCAAACTGTGGATGGCTTTATGTTATACTGGTGGAAATAGGAATCCACTGAACATTTTTGGTTAGGAAAATTATATAGTCAGATTTTTGGATGGATGGTGAATAGGATATAGCAGATACTGAAACTAAGGAGATCAACTACTAACCTGTTGCAATAGTCCAGGTAAGAAATAATGAGGGTCTGAACTAGGGTGGTTGCCCTGTAAGTGGAGAGGAGAGAGAGGCAGGAGACACTGGAAGTAAAATCAACCAGATTTGTTGAAAAAAGGGAAGTTTGGATGAAAGATGGGTTTTGGAGGAAATATAATAAGCTGTTCTGTGACCATGTTAAGTTTAAGATGACAATGGCACATCCCATTGAAGACACCTAGCAGGACATTGTGGCAGAGTTATTAGAACTGATTTGGGCAGATCCATTCACATAGAAATGAAAATTAAATCTTTGATACTAATGGAATCTACCCAAAAGAAAGAGCATAGAGTGAGAAGAGAGCCTAGGCTAGAGTAGTGGGGGACACCCAGCTTTATGATAATGACCAAGCAAAGAAGACTGAGGAGTGATTGGGGAGGTAGGAAGAAAACAAAGATGGAAGACTTACAGAAATCAAGGGCAAGAGAGTATTTTCAGGAGATAGGAATGGAATATAGAACAGAACTTCCTGGACTCTAAGAGCTAGGATTGGTAAGAGGGCCTGGATGTACACACATAAAAGCTATATATGTTAAGAGTCAGATGAAGACCTCAGTAATGGCTAGGGAGAAAGCTTTCATCTGTTCCTCTTTGTTATATGATTTTGAATTCAAAGGGTTCTTAGATGTCACGTAGCCCAACTGATTTATTTTGAGGCTGAGAAGAAGTGAATCACCCAAGGTAGTATATAGCTAAACCAGATCTTCTTTCTCTAAACACATGGCTTATTGTTGAGGTAACTACGTGGGTAACTGAATAGAGTTATGGTTCTGGAGTCAGTAAGACCTGAGTTCAACTACTATCTCCATAACCTATTAGCTATGTGACCCAAGGTAAGGCACTTAATCTCTGTCTACCTCAGTTTCTCCATCTGTAAAATGAAAATAAAAACAGCATTGACCTCCGAGGGTTGTTGTGAAGCAACGTTGGTAAAAGTACTTTGACATCCTTTAAGTGCTATAAATTCTAACTATCATTACTGTACCATACCCCGCTATTTCTCCTTTACAGTAAAAGCTTCAGGGATCACTGTAGCAACAGGCTCAATTCTCACGTGGAACACCGTGTCTGACTAGCCAAGTGCGGAAGCAATAACAGCTGGTGACAATAATGCAACCAAGGCATGCTAGATTTAGGATAATTAACCCATGGAGTGTGTCGGCACCTATGTATTGCCTTGCTCTAGGATAGTAAACTGCCAGCAGAGAAAGGGGGAGGGCGAGAGAGAGAAAGAGATTGAGACAGAGGAGATAAATGCTGAGATTGCAAACATTCTTGTACATGCTCCAAATGAAACCCAAAGGAGGAAACGATTACAAGCTAGATACCAAGGTCCAATATAGGATGGGTAAAGTCAAAGGTTAACCAGGTCCTATTTACAAGAGGAAGAGATTCAGCAAGGTTGTTTGTATTTGCTAAGTGATTTGGAAATGAGGATGGGAGATAAAAAAGGGGGAAAGCATTTATATAGTGCCAGATAGCACCTACTTGTATAGCTGAATGACTAAAGTAGATAGAGTGCCAGGCTTGGAGTCAGGGAGACTCATCTTCCTGAGTTCAAATCTAGCCTCAGACACTTATTAGCTGTGTGACTCTGGCCAAGTCACTTAACCCGTTTGCCTCAATTTCCTCATCTATAAAATCAGCTTGAGAAGGAAAGGACAAACTATTCTGCTATCTTTGCCAAGAAAATCCCAAATGGCATTACAAAGGGTCTAACACAACTGAAACAAATAAACATTGTTATTTTGGACAAGATCTGAAATTTCACTAATCTAGGGGGCTCCTAGTGAGGAAATTCCATCTATTAATGAAGAGTAGCAATTATTCTGAGATGTATAATCTGAGAGAATAATTTAAGGTACAAGTGACTTTACTAGGGTCATACAGGAATTATGTGTCAAAGACAAGAAGCGAACTTAAGTTTCCTTGTTTCTGAGGCCAGCTCTCCATCCACTCTATGTATGGTGGTGGCCACTGTCATGGTGGTAGTGATCATGATCATGGTGTTGTTGGTGGTCCTCATCATCTTCATCCTCATCTTTATCCTCCTCATCATCATCATCTTGTCATCATCATCATCTCATCGTCTTCTTATCATCATCATCATTGTCATTGTCATCATGGTTTCTTAATCCAGGAGTTCCTTAATCTGGTGAAATCACAGATCCAGATCCCATCCTATTCAAATCAATACATCAATTGTAATTCTTATGAAATATTTTTCTCTCAGCTTGTTCAACAGAATTTGAGTAAAAGTATTCTCAGGACATGTCACTCTGTTCTTTTTAATTCAATATTCTATGGCATGAGTGGATGAAATAATTGCTTTTGGTAGCTGAATAAAAGTACTGAGGCATAATCTCAATGTAATCCTGGAGTTAAAGAAAGCATCTTCTGGACAACTTCAGTAGCATAGAAGATGGCAGAGATGATATATACCTTATTGTGCTCCCAGAGGATTTTGGAGATTATGTATATTTAACATGACAATATCTATTAAAATGTTGATCCACCTAGAAATAATACTGACCCATTGTTTTTATAAATCAATATTATGTCCAGATAATTGTGGACCATGGTTTACTATAAAGATCCTGTTCCTGTATCATTAATTATTGAGTTTACTTCTCAATGATATTTTAAGGTCTACATGGGGATTTATCATCTGTCAATTCATGAAAGACAGAAAGCTTCTGATGTAGACTTCTAGCTAGTAGATCTTGTCTCTCTAGGTATTTAGAACGTGCTAACTTTCTGCAGCTTCCAGTGATGTGTAATATAGTTTCTGGTATTCTCTTGCATAGTCTGCATTGGTCACTAATATTCCTTCAGAATCACCCTCCTGCAATTTCTGATGCTGATGACTTTGGTAGTGAACTGCCATCCTAAAGCCCTCCATTTCTATAGACAAATCTACCTGAGTCACTGGTTCAATAACTCTTTGAGTGGTAGCTAAGTGGTACCATGGATAGAGCTCTAGGTCTGGAGTCAGGAAGGGCTGAGTTCAGATTTGGTCTCAGATACTTATTAGCTGTGTGATCCTGGACATGTCACTTAACTGTTGCCAGCCTCAGTTTCCCCAACTGTAAATGGAGATCATTATAAAAGCATCAACTTACCAAGGTTATTGTGAGGTTCAAATGAGATAATATTTGTAAAGCACTTAGTACAGGGGTGGGGAACCTGTGGCCTTCAGGCCCCATGTGGCCCTCTAGGTCTTCAAGCATAATCCTGCAGTCAAAGGGCCATACTTGAGAATCTAGAGGGTCACCTGTGGCCTCCAAGGTGCAGGTTCCCTTCCCCTGACTTAATACAATGCCTGGAATATAATGATGCTTAATAAATGCACATTATCTTCCCTGTTGATGTATTATTGCTTCAGTGTATGTGAATATTGCCCATGTGGGACCTTTCAATTCCACTCCTGCATCTTAGTTACATTGTAGTTACATTCAAGGCATCCAATGGAATGTACCTATTATCAGCCTTTGCTATTGCTCAGCGAAGTCTAGCATTCAATTTATGCAAAAATATTTATAGCAGTTCTCTCTGTCTGTCTCTCTCTCTCTGTCTCTGTCTCTCTCTGTCTCTCTCTCTGTCTCTGTCTCTCTCTCTCTCTCTCTGTCTCTCTCTGTCTGTCTCTCTCTCTCTCTCTCTCTCTCTCTCTCTCTCTCTCTCTCTCTCTCTCTCTCTCTCTCTCTCCAGATAATGTACTGGAAAATAAGAGGGTATTCATCAATCAGGGGAATGTCTGAGAAAAGTATGAAGTATATGAATATAATGGAATACTATTTTGCTTAAGAAGTGATGAAATGAATGGTTTCAGATTTCAGAAACACCTGGGAGGATTTATATAAATTATATAGAGTAAAATGAGCAGAACCAGGAAAATAATTTATATTATAATAACAACATTGTAAAAAAAATTCTGGAAGACTTAAGAATTCTAAACAATGATTCCAGAGTATTAATCATGAAGAATGCTAACTACTTCCTGACTACCTCCCCTAGAAGGGACAGAATGAGGAATGAGATATACAGTTGGGGATATGATCAAATTGGGAATTTGTTTTACTTAACTCTATGGATTCATTACGAGATTCTCACTTTTGTGTTTTGCTTTTCCCCCCTTTATAGTGATAAATGAATTACTGACAAAGCACTTTACCAGATTCCTCTCAGATTAAATCTTCTTCCCACCTTTCTTAAAAGAAGGCATCCTATATATAATTCCAAAAGACAAGGCCATCAGTGGGCCCTCCAAATAAAAGTCAACTAAAATTTATGTATATTTATGTACAAATGAAGCTTTGTCACAGATAGGTAGAGTGGTGAGAGAGTAAATAAATTTTTAAAATTTCTTTTAGAAAATGAAATCTACTTGTTCCAAAAATATTTCTATACATTTTAACCTGTTTATCATGTGTTCTGAAAATGTCAATTTCCTTCTTACTTTTTGGCAAGGATGTTGAACATTTCTATAACTACCATATCATGACAGTTTTTGTATTTCATTAACATCGTGTAGGTTTCTTTTACAATACTTTTTAATCTATTGTTTCTATTTCACAGTTCCAAAAGTGGGTACACTTAAACTGGCATTACACAGGAACTAATTGCTTTAAATATGTTATTCTCATTAAGCTTTGATTTTAGGAAAACAGTAAGTCTCTTAGCATATTCAGGAACACCTTTCTCCTTGATAGGTAAATGCTCCATGTTTCTTGCCTAGAGGAGACCAAAGTGTTTGTAGTACCACCTTCCTCCACTCTTTAAACTTGAGCTATAGATTAAAACTCAGAACAACTATTCTCTACTTTCCCCTGCCTTATGTTAAGAATTTCTACTTCTCAAGTCCAAATGACATTTTGATAGCATTAAAGATTCCATGAGCAGAAGGAGCTGTTTAATGTGGTAAAGACAGGTAGCTCACTTGATCCAAGCATATCAAGGGGTTAACAGGGAGTTTTTCTTCTACTCTAATTTGGAAACCTTACTTACTTCTACTCAGGAGAGATGGCAGTGCATTTAGAGTTGGGCTAATCTATTATAGGCTTAAACTATGTCTGGAAAAAAAAGTCTCATTTCCTAGCAATTGTTCTTGACGTTATTGTGTTGGTAGCATAATTTAAGTAGAAAGCAATTTTCACATAGATATGAAATACTCTGAAATTTTCACTATACCTTGGGTCTATTTTATATGTACTTACAGTGCATGGATAAGTCATAATTGCAGAATAAAATCAAAGGCTTTGTGATCATCAATAATGGCCATGTAAGCTAGTGGAGTGTATAGTGCTAGGCTTGGAATTCTGAAGCCCTGAGCTCAGTCCTGCCTCAGCCACTTAGTAACTGTATGACACAGGATAAGTCACCTAACCTTCCATGCTTCTATCCTCCTCTTCTGTAAAATGATGATGACAATAACCCCTACCTTCCAAGATTGTTGTAAGGATCAAACTACATTTTGTATATAGATTTACATATGTATGTGTATGCATATATATACATATATATTACATATATATACATATATATTACATATATATACATATATATTACATATATATGTAAAGCACTCTATAAACCTTAAAACTTATAGAAATGCTAGCTATTCAAAGTTATAACACTTTGGGATGGTTTATTCAATAATTACCAAATTGCCAATAAGTTTTTCTTTACACCCCTTCCCTTTATGGCATGGTCTTTTTACTCTTTAGCCAGTGCATAGTTTATTGTTGTTCTTCAGTCATGTCCAACTCTTTGTGACTCCATTTGGGGTTTTCTTGGCAAAGATATTGGGTGGTTTGCCATTTCCTTCTCCAACTCATTTTACAGATAAGGAAACTGAGGCAAACAGGGTTAAATGACTTGCCATGGAAAAGTATTCATGGATTCATACCAGTAAGTGTCTGAGACCTGATTTGAATTCAGGAAGATGAGTTTTCCTGACTCTGAGTCAAATGCTCTATCCACTATGCAACCTTGCTGCCTGGTAATACATATATTATATATTACATATATAATATCCACAAATACCTATGGTTTTTTAGTTATATAAGCTTTGGTTGTTTTCTATAATGCACATAAATGTGTAATTGGCTTATATTTGGAGGGCTTACTGATGGTCTCATCTTTTGATATTAGATATGGGATGCCTTCTATCAAGAAAGGTGGGATGAGGATTTAATCAGAGGAATGTGGTGAAGTGTTTTGCCAGCAATGCATGTATTGCTGTGAAGTATCTGAGCCAGTAATTATGGATCTTCTCTGGCCCCATCACTTTGTAGTTTGCAAAGAAGTTAGTTTCAAGTCACCTCCCTTGACATAACTAAATTATGCTAGTAGCACACAAGTTTTCTGTTTCTTATTTGATCCAACATGCCTCTTCATTATGTCAGAGATTTAAGACCATTTAGATGATGAGAAATTTTCCACAGCATTCTTCTCTCTGTCCTCTGGTTTCTTTGCTTCTTAAGCCTATGTAGTAAAGGTTTTTTTTTTTTAATTGATAGTGATTTTTATGTTGTTTATACTACTTTGTCTCCCTGTATTGCCTAATTTTTTTTAACTTTTGCCTTCAGCTGCTGATTAAAGGACTCTAGAGTTTCTGATATACTTCTGTTGTCTGGATTACATTCTGTGCTTCCTCTTATTGTCTTCAACCGAATGCTATGACATCCAATGTTTGTTTTTGTTTTACTACAAGAACCAGAAAAATATTGATCCAATTTTTCATTGCCTTTGCATAGATCATCAATAAATCCCTTCTGCCCATGATGGTGCCATAGTTGTGTTCCTTGATAGGTTTACTGGTAGCTTATGATTTTAGACAGATAGTGTATAGTTTTTACCATAGTAACTAGCATCATAATATATTGTTCTGTGCAGGTCCCAAAATATTTTTATATTTTCTGTCAAATGTGTTCATTCATGATTTTTATAGTCAATGTCATGCTTTAATGTAAAAAAATATCCTGATAATACTTTTAGTCTTCTTATTGGATTCATGCCATTAAACTTAAAACGAACTTTTTCAAAATTCCACTCTAAATATACCTATCTCCTTTTCAAAATCATCTCTTTCATTATTAGGGATAATTTCTGGAGTATTAAAGAAAGCAAAGATTTTCAACAATCTGAATTTTTCAATTTTCCCTTCTTTGTATTTTAGTAGTCTTTTGATGTTGGTTTTCATTTCACCTAATCCAAGATCAGGAATTAGGTTATTTTTTTTTTAATTTTTTAAAAAGCAATTGGGGTTAAGTAACTTGCTCAAGGTTACACGGCCAGTCATTATTTATGTGTGGGTGCTCATTTTCTGAGGCCGGTTTCGATCCCGGGTCATCCCAACTCCGAGGCCGGTGCTCTTACTCACTGTGCCACCTAGCCGCCCGTAGGTTATTTCTTAAAAATGCTTTGATCTGGTCTGTACTACACTGCTGAATTACCTAATGATTTGTAACTAAGGGTTCTAGGTATCAAAAGCAATAAGAAACTTTGCCTATAATATAATAATGGCACATATTTAAATATTCATATTTTCTAGTCCATTTCACACATGCTTATGTTCTACTTGTTTTCATGATTAGCAACATTAGTGCTGAATCACTTCTTGTCAGTGGGGTAATCATATTTACTATTTGTTCTCATGTATCTTGCCTCCCTTCAGTCTCAGATTATACAACAGTGACGTTTGCTCCATTATCTTTCACATCAACTTGATCATCATGACTCTTTCAAGTAGAAACAGTCTATAACCCTATGCCACCCCATTTATTTATTAGGAGCACATTATTATAATGACCAAAGTTATAATTCAATCAATAGTACTGAAAGAGTCTATCCATCAATATTTCAAGTCTTCATTGATACTGTAACAGTTTCAGAGAACAGAATCACCACTATATGCCACCTTGTCTGGCATTCTCCTATTTCTTCATTGCCCTTTGTCCCCTTCCTCTACCACATGGGAAATATGTTGTGCTTTGAGCTGGCTGGGGGCATTATTGTTATCATTAGTATTACTATACTTTCTACCCCATAGAACTCTTACAGAGAAACTATTTTGTGCAAGCACCATAGAATAGCAGAAAGAACATTGTTATCTCATGTCAAAAAGTGTAGGTTCCTATGGTGATTGTGCTACCTATTATCTGTATGACTTTGAGCAAATAATTTAGTATCTTTGTGCCTCAGTTTCCTTGTCTATAAAATGAAGAAGCTAGTCTATATGGCTTCCCAAGGTCCCTTTCAGCTTTAAATGATCTTTACATCACTACAAAAATGTATATGATTATTAGTTCTGTTACCAAGAGTACAAGTTTGAAAGTAATTACACTAAATGCTCTCATTTCTATAGCACTTAATGTTTCACAAACCAATTTCCTCCTAACAACCCTAGGAGTAGGAATAGTAAGTTTTCTCATCTCTTTTTATAGAGACAATTGGAACTCCAAACAGTAAAGAGGCTAACTTTAGGGTTACTTAGCTACTAAGGGTTAGAGGCAGAACTCAAACCCAGTTCTCCTGAATCCAGTCTTGGTGCCAGTTCCACCACAGTGTCTTTTCACCAAAATTGAAAGAATAATCAGGAACATATGCCCAGGATTTTAAAGCCAAGGTTCAGAGTTGAGCAAGGCAAGATGGAATAGAGATGACGTATGGAGAAAAGACAGGGAAACTGACAGTTACCAAGACAATGGACCAAGACAAGGTATGTGTAAAGCTTGAGGGAACTGGGGAAGGAAGGAAGGAAGAAAACGTTTTATTTAATAGCCCATGGCTTCTTGAGATTTTTTTTCTAGCTGTGAGTTGATGCATGGCAGACACAACTCTTTACTCCCTGAAAGCAGCTAGATTGCTGAGATTTAGAAATTGGTTGGATAAAATGATTCACTTAATGGATCCTGGCTTACAGATTTTAGAGAGCAACTTTTCCTTAAAGTTGTTCCAGAAGAAAAACAACTAAAATGTCCATAGTCTCTGATCCAGCATTGCCACTATTAATGTAAATTTCAAGATGGTTGAAGAATGAGGGAAAAGACCTATTATAGTGTGGAGTAATGAAATGAGCTCAAAATGGATTTGTAGTCAGAGAACCTGCATTTAAAATGCAAGTCTGCCCTGTAATTATATGATCATCACTTCTCTGAATTTCCATATCATCTGTAAAATCACTAAGTTGTTCTGCAAGGTCCCTTCCTCATCTCAATCCATGATCCCATTGTTACCCTAGTGGCTACAGGTATTCACTGTGGGGGTCAGGGTACAGTTGGCTAGCTGCTACTCATCACTGTCTTCTCCTTCCTACTCTCTTTGACTCTAGGGATTCAATCAGCTACACCTATCAAAAGAATTAAATAATTTTTCATCCCCTAGGGTCCACTGTGATCCTTTCCTCTACTGCTTTATAGAGTTTATATTGAATGACAAGTTATGGGTATGATCACAGTAGCTCAGAATCTAGTCAGGTAAATTCCCAACATTTCAGCAAAGGACTCTGACCAAATTTGAATTTGTTTATTAGGTAAACCATGACCTCTTAATGGTTGAGGCAAAAATCTAGGTTAATAGAAACCCTGAGACAAAGAAACATGCAGAGTATATTGCAATGTCTATTAATGGATAGGCACTAGGAGGTGAAGTTGGGTGAAGAGTAGACCTTTTCTTGAAATTTCTCTCAGTACCATCTTTGTCTCTAGCTCTGAGATATCTATAAAGAGCAGTGGTCCTTCTTGAGATCTATTGTCTTGGAACCTTTTTTTTCTCCTTCCAGTTACCTCTGTGTCATCACTTCCTTTAATCTCAGCACTCAAAGTCCCCCTTCCTCACAGTCTGTCTCTTACAGATTACATTTCTTTAAATACCACAGGGCTTGACTCAGTTTTACCTTCCAGGCTCAAAAGATTAAGATTGCTTCGGGGCGGCTAGGTGGCGCAGTGAGTAAGAGCGCAGGCCTTGGAGTTTGGATGACCCGAGATCAGATCCGGCCTCAGAAAATGAGCACCCACGCATAAATAATGACTAGCCGTGTAACCTTGAGCAAGTTACTTAACCCCAATTGCTTAAAAAAAAAAAAAGATTAAGATTGCTTCAAAGCATTCTCAAGGTTGAGAAGGCTTATACCTCTGAACTATAAATCAACAGAGACTAATCAGTTTTCAAACTATTATTATACTACATATCAATCAGCAAACCTTTATTAAGCACCCATTATATTCTAGGTACATGGGGATACAAATACAAAAATAAGAAAATCTTTGCCTTTAAGGGGCTTACCTTTTACTTATACCAAAATATTCATAGTAGCACTTTTTGTGTAACAAAAAACTGGGGGGAAAAGATATCCATCAATTGGGTAAACAAACTGTGGTATATTAATAGGATAGAATGCTATCAAATCCTAAGAAACAAAAAATGTGAGGGATTCAGGCAAACTGAGAAGGCATGAACTGATGCCAAATGAAAAATGCACTGCTAAGAAAATAATATGCATAATGACTGAAATAGTGTGAAAGAAAGGAGCATTAAAAAAAAAATCAGTAATCAGATCCATGCAATGACTGATGTTGATTCCAGACAACCAATGACATATTTCCTTTCTATCCCTGGAGGGGTGATGAATTTGGGAAGCAGAATGCTGCATACATTGCCAGACATGGTTGATGTCTCTGATGTGTCTATTTATTTTCTTTAGTTGATTCTCCTTGTTTCAAAGGGAGGGTTCTATGTTGGGGGAGGTTATTAAAAAGTTAGAATCACATTTTAGAAAAGAAGAAACTTTGTAAGAAGTCAGGGGGAAAGAAGCCATTGATAAGAAAAAAAGTCCCCATTATTCACCAAAATACTTACAGTGGTTACTTTTTGTGGTAGCAAATTGGAAACAAAGTACATATTTGTTGACTGGGGAATGGCTCAACAAATCCTTGTGTTATATAAACGTAATGGAATATCACTCTACTCTAGGAAATCATGATGAGAGAGAGAGAGAGAGAGAGAGAGAGAGAGAGAGAGAGAGAGAGAGAGAGAGAAACATGGAAAGATTTACATGAACTGATGCAGAGGGAAGTATAGCCTAGAGAACAGTATAAACAATGACTACAACAATATAAATGTAAAGAACAGCCACAAAATAGCTAAAAATGAATGTTGGAAAGTTATAAAGAATAAAAATAGCTTGATAGAAAAGAAATGATAATGTATTCTCACTCCATTCTGTAACAGAGGTGGGAGGCACATGGATGTGATACATGGAACATACGGTATTTCACCACATAATCATCGCAGATTTTATGCCAATTATTTTTCGCAAAAAAAGTGGTGGGAGACCATTATGTGAAGCTCTTAGAAATTGTGCCAGTCTTACTTAAAAATCATTTATTTCTGAATTGTCTCTAGTGCAAGATTAGGATGCATAGAAAACTCATGAATATATGTTAAAATTGAGTACTGACAATGCACATGCCCTGAGAATTCTAGGCTCATGGCTCACAATGCAGGAGATATAAATGCATATCCACATGGCACTGGTGAATACATTGCTGCTCTGTTTACCTTTTAAGAGGTATGAGGAACAGAATTATACAATGGGAAAATTACTGAATAAAAGGTCATAAACCAATTTTTAGACTGATAAAAACAGGGTGCAATTGTTATGCTGTGGTTACAATTATATGGTGAAATGTGATATTTTCGAACCATATTTTTTCAGGAATTTTCAATGCATTGATTAATTTTACTGATTTTTTTCATATTTTTAATGTGATTATTATTTAGAATGACTCTTAGGGATAGAAAGGAGAAAGAATGCTGGGGAAAATTTTAGTGATATAAAAATATATCAATAAAATTTTATTAAAAAAAAGACTTTCTCCCTTTCAAGTTCACTCCCTTCTAGAAAGGGTAGCAGAAAAAATACATACCTAGGTGGAAGCCATGGAATGTGGAGTCCTTAGTGGTGCCCAGGTGGTGGGCACAACTGGGCTCACCCCATTCCCTTGATGGAATCAGTAGAATGAGTCCTGTGAAGACTTAAAGCATCACTTGGAGCTCACAAGAGTTAGGCTGTGGTGGTGATTGATTGCTTCTGAATGCTGCTTGTGTTGTTGCTCCTTCCAAGTGTGTAATTAGGGGCAGTGGGAGAGAAACAGAATCCTGCTCTTATATCAGCTTTTGTGAGTTTCATATTAAAGGAGAAGGGGTGAAGCTGGACAGGATGCACAGCTGTTATTTATAACCTTGAAGTTTAGGAACAGGATGGGATGAGGAAGCTATTTAAATGGCAAAAGAAGGGATTTGAACTATATTTCAGAAAGAACTTTCTGCTAGTGGAAAGAAGACCGAAGATGAAATCAGAGAATCTGGAATCACACACTGGCTTTGCTATCCCTACTTCTGTAACCTTGGGCAAATCATTTCTCCTTTGTAGGCTTTGGGTCTGGAGTCAGGATGATGGCTTCAAACGTGGTCTCGGATACATATTTGCTATGTGACCCAGGGCAAGTCATCTAACCTCACTTTCCTTAGCTATAAAATAAGGATGATGATATCATCTATCTCCCAGGGTTCTTGTGAGATTCAAGTGAGATAATGATTCTAAAATACTTATCACCATGCCTGACACATATTAAATGCTATATAAATGTCAAGTATTAGCTATTATCTGCAAAACAAATGGGTGGGGCAAGGAGAAAGGGGGTGAACCAGATGACTGCTAAGGTCCCATCAGCTTGAAGTCCTATGACCCCAAGTAAACCAGGGCAAATAGATGAACATGGGAAGAGAATTCCCCTATCAAAGTTGGGTAAAACAAGGAAGTAGGTAGCAGAATGGGATGACCCCCAGAAGTCTATGTATTCCTAGCTCCAGCAGAAATATGCCTATAGTAAATAGCATTTTTTTC
The DNA here is from genome assembly GCA_011680675.1 of Gymnobelideus leadbeateri. NCBI lineage: Eukaryota > Metazoa > Chordata > Mammalia > Diprotodontia > Petauridae > Gymnobelideus > Gymnobelideus leadbeateri. Next base: position 209,760 of record WOXC01001002.1, read on the forward strand.
TTTGTTTGCATGGAGATTGCCTGGAACTTTCCCCAGAGATTTGGGTGGAATATATTTATTTTGTGGCTATTAAGAAGCTCGCCGACAAGTAGCAGATGGTCAACTTCCCTCCATGTATGCCCAAGCCTGGTATGCACTGAGTGTAGCAATAGCATTACCCCTGTGACAGCAGTTAACAGAGATGGGGGAGGGGGATGCACAAAAGCTGGAATGGCTCCTCCCCTTTGAATTTCAAGCACAAACACATTCCACTGGACAGAGACAATTCTGCAAACCACAAGCAGCCTCCCCTACCACCATCCTTAAAGCATAGGCTTTGTAACTGCTTTCGCCAGCTTGCCCCCTTCCTATCTTAGAATGTTCACGGAAGCCTGACATTCTCCTCTGCTGGGAGTGTGTGTGTGGGGGGGGTGTATCAGGTTTGCCAATTCTTGCACCCTTGTACTTAGCTTCTTTAGCTGTCCAAGTCCCCTTGCCTAGATCAGGGCTCAATGAAATCTTTCCCCTGGTCTCTGTAGCTCAGCTTTAGACTTTTGTCCCAGCCAAAAGGATTTTCTTTTTTTTTTTTAACAAATGCTTTATTAACTTCTGTTTTACATCATTCATTTCCGCCAGATTTTGAGTTACAATTTTTCCCCCTTTTTTCCCCTACCCAACCTCCCAGAATAGCAGTCCCACAAGATATGGCTTCCTCCAATCTGCTCTCTCCCATATCTTCTCCCATACTCCCTTCGACTTTTCCATTAGAGGAAGGTGAGTCTCTGTGCCCCAATCCCAGCACACCTTATCTCCCCATCATAAGCAAAAGAGTATTAATAATAGTATTTTTATATATTTGAAACATTTAATTTTAAGACCTCGAATTTCAGATCCATTCCCTTCCTCCCTTGTCACCCATTCCCTCTGGGAAGATAAGTAATTCAGTATATGTTGTACATGTCTAGCTATGCAAAACTTTACTAGCTATGCAAAAACTTTAGATATATTGTACAAGGCTGCTTATAATTCCCTCCCACTCATCCCACCCCCCACCCGGTCCATTCCCTACATGATCCTGTCCCTCTTCTATAGTGGGTACTTCTAAACTCTCCTCCCCCCAAGAATGCCCTCCCATCCATCATCCCCCCTCTCATCCCCCTTCCCCCTATTCTGCTGCAGGTTGAGATATCCCATTTAGTATGTATGTCATTCTCTCCCTGAACCACATTCAATGAGAATGTGGTTTTGCCTTTTTGTCTTCCTATTCTTCCCCTCCCATGCAGCCACTTCCCCTTGCTTCTTCTACATGAAATAGTTTGCCCTACCCTGTCTCTCCCCATCTCCTCTTCCCACTTTTCTCTCTCATCTCATAATTTCACCCGTTGAGTATCCTCCCTTCCCAACAAATTCAACCTATACCCTCTATCCAAATATAACTGTAAACATAGGTACACACATTCACATATGTATTCATATGGCCATACACCCTTCTTCCATTATTTTCATACTAAGAGGGTTTTCATCAGTCACAGTTATTGTTTTTCCATATAGGAATGTAAATAGCTCGACTTTGATAAGTTCCTTTTGATTTCTTTTCCCTGATTACCTTCTCAGGCATCTCTTGCTTCTTGTGTCTGGATGTCAAATTTTCTATTCAACTCTGGTTTTTTCCTCAAGAATGCTTGAAAGTCCTCTATTCCACTGAATGACCATATTTTCCTCTGAAACAAAATACTCAGTTTTGCTGGGTAGGTGACCCTTGGGTTCATTCCCAGTTCTTTTGCCCTCTGGAATATCATATTCCATGCCCTTCAGTCCCTCAGTGTAGAAGCTGCCAGGTCCTGGGCTATTCTGATTGTGTTTCCACAATATTGAAATTGTTTCTTCCTGGCTGCTTGTGGTATTTTCTCCTTGATCTGGGGATTCTGGAACCTGGCTATAATATTCCTGGGAGTTTTCTTTTTGGGATCTTTTTCAGGAGGTGATCGGTGGATTCTTTCAACCTCTATTTTGCCCTCTGGATCTAAAACATCAGGGCAATTTTCCTTGAGAATTTCTTGAAGGGTGATTTCTAGGTTCTTTCTTTTATCATGGCTTTCGGGTAGTCCAATAATTTTTAAATGGTCTCTCCTGGATCTATTTTCCAGGTCAGTGGTTTTTCCCATGAGACATTTCACATTGCCTTCTATTCTTTCATTTGTTTGGATCTGCTTAATAGCATCTTGATTTCTCATAAAGTCATTAGCTTCCATTTGTTCCAGTCTAACTCTGAAGGAATGAATTTCCTCAGTGAGCTTTTGAGATTCTTTTTCCATCTGGCAAATTCGACTTTTTAAGGCATTCTTCTCCTCATTGCCCTTTTGGGCCTCCTTTGCCATTTGAGTTAGTCTATTTTTTAAGGGGCTGTTTTCCTCAGTCAGACTGTTGACCCTCATTTCATACTTTTCCTGCATCCTTCTCATTTGTCTTCCCAATTTTTCCTCCAATTCTCTTATTTGATTTTTAAAGTCCTTCTTAAGGTCCTCTATGGCCTGTAACCCGCTCATATTTTCCTTTGTGGCTTTTGGAGCAGGATTTCTTACCTCACAGTCCTCCCCCTGTTCTATGCTTCGATCCTCTTTGCCCCCAAAATAGGAGTCTAAGGTTGCATTTTTCTGTTTAATTTGTTTCCTTTGCCTTGGCATGTTGCCACTTAATTACTTGACTTTTGGGCTTGTTGCCACAGTATGGCTGGGCCAACAGACAGGTGAACTTACGTCCCAAACGTGTGGGGGGACAACTTCCGTTTCTGGCAAGCTGGAAACCCACCCACGACCTCCGCCCCAGATCACAATCCAGATCCAGGGAGGTCAAAGCAAGAGTGATTACCCCCCAAGACTGATTGCTGGATCTCCCTACAGTTCACAGGCCAGGAGCTGGAGCCGCCTCTGAAAACTACAAAATGGAGTGTCTCCTCAGCAGCTCCCAACTCCCAGGGGAGGAAGCCAACGCATTCCCCAAATACTGGCCCCAAAGTCCATAGGGCACTAACCTCTCACTTTATCCCAGCATGTCTATGTTGATAATTCTGAAATCACCACAGCTGCTGGTGTTCTGGGGTCCCTCCAGCTGGCTGCTGGCCTGGCTGCCCTGGGGCTAAATCTGTGACTCAGGTGGACCTGTGCTCAGCTCCCCGAGCACTGCATGCTGCCAGCTCCCAGAGTGCTGCGCTGGTCCTTCCAACAAGGCTGCTGGGCTGTCCTCAGCGGGAGGTTAGCTTCTCTGTGTCGTTCTGTGGGTGCTGGGGCTCCAGAAGTTGTTCAGAGTCCCATTTTACATAGTTTGGAGGTAATCTGGGGGGAAGAGTGCCTTGGACACGCTGTCTTGGCTCTGCCTCCAAAAGGATTTTCTACCTGGACTTGAAGCAAAAGCAAGAAAAAAGGAGCAGTAGTAGGAAGTGGTGGAGGAAGAGGAGGAAGGAGGGAGAGGAGGAAGAAGAGGAGCTAGCTTGTAAATTGTACTTTAAGATCTGAAGAATGCTTAACGTATATGATCTCATTTGATCTTCATAACAATCTTGTCATATAGGTGCTGTTATTATCCCTAATTTAGACAAAGAAACAGAGTCTGAAAGCAGTTAAGTGACTTGCCCAGGGTTGTATAGCCCATGAAGAACTGAGACAAGATTTAAATTCAAATCTTCCTAACTCCAGGTCCTGCATTCTATGCATGGTGCCACATCTGGTACCTAGCCATGATGAACTTGATTAGGGGACAGGAGGAGGATAGAGATAGAGCCCACAGTGGTCACAACCTCCACCATTCATCCCCTGGACCTGCTATTGGGTCTGTCTGAAGGCAGATCTACATTATAGTTTCTGATCCAATCTTAAGACCCCAAGACTTTTTGAATCCTGCCTAGTGTTCAGTTACAATGAATGATTCTTGGATTTTCACCTGTGTCTTAACTGTTAATTGACTCTCATATGCCCACTGGTTTCCCCAAAAGATGTGCCTATAAATTATCAGGAAACCTGATGGCGTATATAGAAGTATAGAATCTTAGAGATGGGTGGGACTTCAGAGAACAGCTAATGGACAATTCATAACTGAACAGAAAGCTTGCACTTAAATGTTTATTCTATACCAGGCCCTGTGCTAAGTGTTCTGGGATGCAAAGAAAGTAAATGATATTCCTTATCCTTAAAGACCTTACATTCTCATGGGAACAACAACAAAGAAATGCCTGGCCAGGGTCATATAACCACTCTGTAACAAAGGTTGGACTTGAACATCAATCTCTCTACTCCAAGCCCAGGTCTCTATCCACTGGGCAATTCTACCTCTCATTGAACTGCACTTGAGAACCTAGATGACCACATGTGGCCTTGACGCTGCAGGTTCCCCATGCCCTGCAATAGGGAAAGAAATTCCCGTTTATGTTCAACAGCTGTGAACTCGGCCTTTCCTTGATGTTTTAGACCCAACGGATATGAAGACAAAACACAAATATACCACTTAGCAACCACTTGGGGTGATGCAAAATGTAAATATGATCATTTGAGGCTGGAGAGAGAACTCCATGGCTAGGGAAACCAGGGAAGGTTTCCTGTAGAGGTGGCCCATCCACTTAACCTTGGAGGGAATTCAAGACTCAAAGAAACATCAATGAGGGCATGAAGCAAACCCCCAGGCATGGGGCACAGCTTGCACCAAGATATGGACCAAGCAATAATTCCTAGGGCTGTGTAAGTGCATTTGTGAGGATGGGGATAGGGTGAATCCCAGGCCCAGCCTTGCTTTGACTTTAAATCAGAATCTCTCCTTCTATTGCTACCTGACCTACTAATTCTCCCAGGGGCTGCCTAGATTCTTCCTACAGGAATCCTCTTGATTAGTCTTTCCCTTGGTACTGAGCACTTTTCCTCTATCCTTCCACCCTATGAGGACTCCCATTCCCATCAGCATGAAGAAGCATTGCTTTCCTTCCTTCGGATCCTGTTTTCTTTTCAAAAATCCCTCAACCTTGACTTTATTCCTTCACAGCTCTAGACTAAAGGAATCACCAGCTCACCTAGTCAAGTTCAGAAGTTAAATGACGCCACCCTTGTACACATAATTAACCAAGTGAAGAATTAGCATAACTAAAAAAAAATATGAATGAAGGCCTGTTGGTATTTACTGTTAAACTTACCTTGCCCTTTTTGGCTTGCCAAATCCACAGAGGTTTTTTAGAGAATCAGTTCTAAGATATATCTATTATTTCCTTCCAGGAACTATGCTTGGGCAATATTTTCATCTATCTAGGTACTATTCCTTTAAATCAGACAGCTAAAGACAATTCCAAAAGACTCATGATGGAAATGCTATCCACATCCAGAGAAAGAACTATGGAGTCTGAATGCAGAATGAAGCATATTAGTTTCAATTTTTTGTTTTGTTTTTATGCCTTTCCCCTTTTGTTCTGTTTCTTCTTTGACAACACAACTAATGTGGAAATATGTTTCCATGATTGCCAATGTATAATCTATATCAGATTGTTTACCATCTTAGGGAATGGGAAAGGAAAGGAGAGAGAAAAATTTGGAACTCCAAATCTTATAGAAAATGAATGTTGAAAACTATCTTTGCACAGAATTGGAAAAAATAAATATTATCTACCAAAAAATAATATGGCTGACACTAGATAGACAGTGGTGCCTTGATTCTGGCCCAATAGGTTGTCCATAGTTGAGGTTAGCTTTAACAAGAAGTATAAAGTAGCTTCTCCATAGCCTGCTCAGTCATTCTGGTCCCAGGAAAGAAGAACTCAGCCAAAATATTAGTTGGCTCATACTGACTATTTCTGGACTAGTTGTACCTCTAGGAAGCCCTGGGGAAATGAGACTCAGTGATCTGAGCTAAAGGGACAATGTGACTGTTGCCAGTTACTGACTTTGCCAGCTGAGACTGAGCAACCTTGCCTGGGCAAGAACTTGTTATCAAAAAAAATGTCTCCACTACAATAAGACCACAGATTCCACTGACAAAAGATCCTGATCTGATTCTCTTGGCACATGGTATCTATTTAGGTATAGGGCAGGGCAGTGGGGGCCGGGGAGGAGGGAAAATGTCCCACCCCGTCATTTCATTGATGCTGGAAATTCCATAGGACCTTACATTTAGTGGGGGAGGTTAGATTATTTAGATTATTAGATAATTAAGTTATTAGACTATCTAATACAACTTCCTAATTTCATATTATATATATATTATATCTTAACTATATGTAATATATTATACATTGTATTATATATTTATATACACATTTCATATTATATATTGTATCTTAATTATATATATATATAATATAATATATGTATATATAATATGAAATGAGGCCCAGAGAGTGACTTGTCCAAAGTCACATAGGTAATCAGTGACAAAGCCAAAATTAAAACCAAGATCCTCTGACTCTAGATCCAAGATTATTTTCACTGCACCATACTTTCTTCTAAAGAGGAAACTCTCTTGACCAAAGCAGATAGGAAATTCTTCTGAGACATAGTCTTCAAGAGCTGCCTCAAGAACTGAAGCATAGCAGAGAAGTGCTCAGCCAGGGCAACAATCTATAACAAAACTGGGGCTTAAACTCAGGTTTCGTTACTCCAAGCACAGGTCTCCATTCACTGGGCAATTCTACCTTTCAATGAACCCATATTTGTAATAGTAATTGATAATTTCACAGCAATTTAAGATATAAAAAATGCTTTACTAATATCAACATGGTACTTGTAACCTGGTGACACTACATCACTTTTTTAAAAAAAATCTCTGCGATTATCTAGGAAATCTCCTATGAGAGCAGACAGAAAACAGAATCCATGAGATACATCCCCAAAAATTAGACTGCCCTGACCCCCATAGGACAATGAGAGGACAGTGGAAGTTGTCCTATACCAAATGCACTTGGGTTTGATACTCAAAAATCATTATCTCACATGGGGTTTCAAAATGTCATACATAACTGAAAAATTACTGAATAGCAATTATCTTATTATATCATGTTATGGTATGTTTTATGTTTTGTTATATATAATTACTTATGTTTTGTGTTATGTTTGTTATGTTATCTTATGTTACAATTATGTCATTAGCTTTTGCTTCCTGTTTTTCTTAAACCATATCCTCCAGAAGATTGACATTGCAAACCTACTTTCTCTAATCTTTCATCTTTTCCTCTCTATCAGTTCCTTCCCTGTTGCTAACAAACATACCCAGTTCTCCCATATCTTTTTTTATTATTTTTTTATTTTGATTTTTTTTTATTTTTTTAAAGCAATTGGGGTTAACTTGCTCAAGATTACACGGCTAGTCATTATTTCTGTGTGGGTGCTCATTTTCTGAGGCTGGATTCGATCTTGGGTCATCCCAACTCCAAGGCTGGTGCTCTTACTCACCTAGGCGCCACCTAGCCGCCCCTAAATATAACTTTTTTTTTTGCTTTTTTTTTGGAGAGGGGAAGGCAGGGCAATTGGGGTTAAGTGACTTGCCCAAGGTCACACGGCTAATAAGTGTTAAAGGTCTGAAGCTGGATTTGAACTCCGGTCCTCCTGACTCCAGGGCCAATGCTTTATTCACCACACCACCTAATGGCCTAGTTCTCCCATATCTTGAAAGAAAAACAAAAACAAAAAATTCCACTTGATCCTGCCATCCCTAATCCTCTTTCCCCTAATGCATCTTCTTATACTCCAAGTCTTGTCCATTCTACCTCCATAACATTCTTCACATCTATCCTCTTCTCTCTGTTTACACAACCACCCTAGTTCAGGCCCTAGTTAACCTCTCACCTAGACGACTAGATAGAACACACCATCTCTAGTTTCCTATCTTTTATTTTCATGCCTTCACAAGGATCATTTCCCATAAACCCTGAAACTAGATTCTATGCCTGGAATGAATTCCTTCATTTTCTCTGAGTTCTACAATCCCTAATTTCCTTCAAAACTTAGCTCAAGTGCCACTTCTACATGAAGCCTTGTCTGATCTCTCCAATTCCTGGTGCCTTTCCTCCCTCTCACCCCCGAAATTTTTTGTATTTATTTTGTAGAAATATTGTATATACTCCATATATATGTGTGTATGCATACATGCATACATATGTACACACACATTATCTTCCCCAATGGGATATAAGCTCCTTGAGGGCAGGACAGTTTCATTTTTCTCTTTGTATCCCCAATTCCTAGTACAGCAACTAGCACATAGTAGCAACAATAAATACTTGCTGCTTGGTTGATTGTCTTCTTTTCTCTACCCTTGGGATTCAGACTTGTAGGAGAAGTGAGGAGTCAATATGACAAGAGACGGCATGGGGAAATATAATGCCAAGAACAATGCCAAACAGTAACAACCAAGGTCCGATAACTACCATGACTACCATATATGTGCAGGCATTAAGAGCAATGAGACAACCACTGGGTAAACCAGGACAACTAGAATAGGTTCTGATCCTGGGCACTGGGAGCCATGAATGGAAAAGATCCAGTATAGCTAAGTCTTCCATCTCCAAGGAATTCTATTTGGTGAACTTGAAGAAGCTGCTTCTCATTTTTAGTCCACAATTTTAAAACAAAAAATGGAAGATCCTTATTGTCTACCCATTTTTAGTCCATGAGTCCAAGACCAAGAGTAAACTTTTGGGCCTTTTCCCCATTTCTTTCCATAGACTATGGGTATGAATAGATTGGGAGTGTTTCCTATTAGCATAGTCTCAGGAATTGGAGAAAGCAAAAGGGGAAAGACACAAAGAAGCAAATTCATGTATTTCTTTTGTATTATTGAACTATTATTGTATTATTAAAACCCATGTGATCACAACATGGTACAAGTGTCCAAATATATGAAAGCATCAGAAAGCACTTAAAGGTCTACTACAGGGTGGAGTTCCTCAAATATATAGTGGAAGCAAATTTCATAACTAGTATTATAAGTAGTGTTCAATTTCATCCACTAATCTAAATGGAGAAGCAGTCAATGAGGTAGGTACTAATTAACACTGCATTAGGACTATTGCAGGGTGGAGTTAGCTATAAGGGAAACAGTCTAAATGTTTGCAGAATGAATGCCCTCCTGTGGCCCAGGAGGATACTATAGCCTCTTAGGAAAAAGCCATCTCTGCCAAAATGTATCAGAAAATAACTTACAAGACCCATGAGCTATAGGCTCAAGTAGAACATCACTCATGGGCAATTCAGATATTGCATTCAGCTAACTGGATTCCCTTGCTGGATTATTAATACATTAATGCACATTATCTTTCTACTGACTTAAGGAAAGTAGCATTGGAGCCTCAAAACCAAAATACCCCATATGGAAACCAGTGTCACATACAGATAGGGACACTTGGGCATTAAATTAAGTGGCTCATTTAAGTTGTTTCTACAAGTAAATGTCATATGCATGACTTGAACACAGGTTTCACAGGATTTAGATCTAGAAAGCACCTAAGGGATGTAGTCCAACTGCCTCATTCTAAAAATGAGACCCAGAGATGGAGACTAATTTGCCCAAAGTCATACATTTATTAAGTAATGAAGCCAGGATTCAAATCCAGGTCTTCCAGCTCTAATGCCAGTATTCCTTGCATTGTTGCACAAGTTTCATTTCCCACACTCTAGAATCTCAACAGAAGATCCTGTCTTAGACATGGTGTTTACCCCTTGTGTGACTCTTCTTCCTGTTTCCCTCCCTGTCAATCACAAAGCAGATCTGGCTGAACTAAAACTTAGAACATTATCATCTCTTATCCTTAATCCATAGCATAGGTTTACTCATAAATTTGCCACCTTTAATATTCTTACACAACGTCTCAGTAAAAAGATCAAAGTATCTTTTTTATCTCATGCATGGTCTATCTAGCACTTTTTAACGTATATTTTGTTTTTCCTCAATTACATATAATTTTTTGGACATTCTTTTTTTAAAAATTGAGTTCCCAATTCTCTCTTCAATCCCCTCCACCCTCAGTGAAAAGGCAAGCAATTTGATATGTTAGACAGGAGGAGTCATGCAAAACATTTCCATATTACCCATATTGTGAAAGAAAACAGACAAAAAACACAACCACCACCCCAAAATAGAGTAAAGCTTTGTTTCTATCTACATTCAGACTCTATCAGTTCTTTCCCTGGGGTGGATAGCATTTTTCATCTTAAGTCTTTCCACATTTTGGGGGGATCATTGCATTGCTGAGAATAGCTAGGTCATTCACAGTTGATCATTATACAATATGCTATTACTGTCTACTCTGTACTCCTGTTTATGATCACTTTGCATCACTTCATGTAAATCTTTCCAGATTTTCCAGATTTCCAAAATCATCCTACTCATTATTTCTTATAGTGTAATAATATTACATCATGATCATATAATACAATGTGTTCAATCATTCTCCAATTTTTGACATCACCGAAAGAGTTGCTATAAACATGTTTGTACATAGAAATTATTTTTCTTTTCTTCTTTTTTATATCTCTTTGGGATACAGACCTAGTAGTGTTATTGCCAAGCCAAAGGGTATAAATAGTTTTATACCTCTTTTGTCATAGTTCCAAATAACTCTCCAGAAAGGATGGATCAGTTCATAGCTTCACCAACAGTGTTTTAGTGTCCCAATTTTCCCAATCCTCTCTTACATTTATTTTTTTTTCTGTCATATCAGCCAATCTGCTAGGTGTGAGGTGGTACCTCAGAATTATTTTAATTTGCATTTCTCTAAATGAGTAGTGACTATAGATAGTTTTGATTTATTTATCTGAAAACATCCTGTTCATACCCTTTGGCCATTTATCAATTGGGGAATGAGCTGTATTCTTAGAAATTTGACTCAGTTCTCTATATTGTTGATAAATGAGGCGTTTATCAGAGAAACTTGCTGAAAAATTTTATTTACAGTTATAATTACTGTGTCTTTTCCTCCTTCCTATTTTTCTCCTATTTATTCTTCTCTCACTCTCCTTTCACCCTGTCCCTCCTCAAAAGTATTTGGTTTCTGACTACCAGCTCTCCAAATCTACCCTTCCTTCTATCAGCTTCCCCTTCTCTCATTCTCTTCCCATCCTGCTTCCTTGCAGGGTAAAATAGATTTCTATGCTCAGGTAAGTATATATGCTATTTCTTCTTTGAACCAATTATGATGAAGCTAAAGTTCAATCATTATTCTGCAGCCCCTCATCTCCGCCTCCATTGTAAAAGTTCTTTTGTACCACTTTTATGTGAGATAATTTACCCCATTCTAATTTTCCTTTCCCTCTTCTCTCAGTACATATCTTTCTTACCCCTTCACTTTATTTTATTTTTCATAGCCATCCCTCTTTCTCACCCTTTCATTACTTTTGTATGTTATCTCATGATAGACAACCCACACCCACACCTACACCCTCTGTGTATGTATATTCCTTCTAAATGCCCTAACATTGATAAAGTTCTTAACAGTTACAAGTATCTTCCTGCATAGGAATCTAAACAGTTCAACAGTTCAATTGAATCCCTTATGATTTCTCTTTCCTGTTTACCTTTTTATGCTTCTCTTGAGTGTTGTTTTTGAGAATCAGATTTTCTGTTCAGCTGTGATCTTTTCATCAGGAATGCTTGAATTCCTCCATTTCATTAAATGTCATTTTCCCCCAAAGGATTACATTTGTTTTCACTAAGTAAATGATTCTTGTTTATAATCCTAGCTTTTTTACCTTCTGGAATATGATATTCTAAACCCTCTGATCCTTTAATGTAGAAGGTGCTAAATCTTGTGTTATCTTTGCTGTGGCTCCATGATAATTAAATTGTTTTTTTTTTTCTGGTTGCTTGCATTATTTTCTCATTGGCCTGAGAGCTCTGGAGTTTGGCCACAATATTGCCAGGAGTTTTCATTTGAAATCTCTTTATGGGGGTGGTCAGTGGATTCTTTTTTAATTTCTATTTTCCCTGCTGGTTCTAGAATATGAGGGAAGATTTCCTTGATGGTATCTTGAAAGATAATGTCTAGGCTCTTTTTCTGATCATGGTTTTCAGGTAATCCTATAATTTTTAAGTTATCTCTCCTCAATCTATTTTCCAGGTCAGTTGTTTTTCCATTAAGATATTTTACATACTTTTAAATTTTTCATTCTTTTGATTTTGTTTTATCATTTCTTGATGCCTTATGGAGTCATTAGCTTCCACTTGACCAATTTTAATTTTTGAGGAATTATTTTCTTCAGTGAGTTTTTGTACCTCCTTTTCCATTTGGCCAATTCTACTTTTTAAGGCATTCTTGTTAGATTTTTGTGCCTTTTTTATCATTTGGTCTATTCTGGTTTTTATGGTGTTACTTCTTCAAAGTTTTTTTGTGCCTCCTTTACCAAGCTGATGATTCTTTTTAAATTATTTTCTTGCATAACTCTTATTTCTTTTTCTTTCAGGGTTTTTAAAAAGTTTATTAAATTTCATTTACCTATTCTGCTGCAAGGTTGAAGCCTCATCTGTATAAAATAGCTCCAATCAAGCAGTTTATTAAAAAAATTAAGTTGGTTTGTACTGCATCTGATCCCAGCCAGCTAACCAATATCAGTAAATTATTCCCATGGACAGAAAACCAAAAGTATTTTGAACAATACTGGTGATGGATGGAGTTGGCCATTACAACATTATTGATTTAAGGCTTTTTACAGATAAAATTCTAGTTCTGAAGTACATAGTCTTAGAATTCATTTTTACCACATGATGTAATAAATTCAGAACTAGACAGACACTAACTTGAAATTACAAGGAAGAAGTTGTGCAAAAGGTGCAAATAGTAAAAAGCATTTTTATCCTGTCATTTCTGAGTAGTTAAGATTTTTTTCCATGCCATGGTGTTGTTTCAGAAGTGTTAAAGTTACTAACCTTCCATATACCACTAATTTCGGACAAAACTATATTGGGCTGCATTCTTATGCTAATTTATTTGGGGATCCAGTGTTCAATCCTCAATAGATTTTATGTATCTCTCATATGCTTCTTCACTCATCAGTTCATCAAGTTCTGAAGGGTTGTTCAGAGTCATCTTGATCAGCCAACCATCTTCATAACAAGATTTGTTGACAAGTCCTGGGTCTTCTGCAAGAGCTACATTAATTTCAGTTACTTCTCCTGATAGTGGGGAATAGAGTTCACTGGCAGCTTTCACACTTTCCAAAGCTCCAAATTCATCTTGTTTGTTCAATTTTGTTCCAACTTCTGGAAGACTACAGTAAACTATATCTCCCAGTGCTTATTGTGCAAAATTGCTGATTCCCACTGTTCCAATACCATTTTCAGTTGATATCCATTCATGCTTTTCTGTGAACTTTCGAACAACCAGAAGCATGGCGCTGGTGCAGAGGCCCCGGGAGGCGGCGGCCGCTAGGAAGGGAGGGGAGCCTGGGCCGGGGCGGGCCTGGAGACGCGTGGGGGCGGCTGAGAGGGAGGCCAGGGACCTGGAGGTCTCAGCTCCAACCACCGCCCACAGGGACGAGGCCGTGACCCGCATGCTCCTGGCCACTCGCAGCACCATCTTCTCCGGCAGCGGGGCAGCCCTGGGACCAAGCGGTCCTAGGCTGGAGTCTGGAAAAGGAGGTAGTCAATAACTCTTATTTCTTTCCCCAGTTTGTTTTTACCTAACTCATTTGATTTTTAGAACACTTTTTGAGGTCTTCCAGAAATTCTATTTGGTCCTGAGACAAATTTACATGTTTCTTTGAGGCTTTGTTATGTAGCTATTTTGACTTTTTCTTCTGCATTTGTGTTTTGATCGTTACTGTCATCATAGTAACTTTCTATGGTCGGTTTCTTTGTTGTAGTTGTTGTTGTTATTTGTTCTTTTTCAGCCTATTTCTTAACTTTTAGCTTTATGTTAAAGTTAAGCTATGCTCCTGGATTATAGAGTATACTGTCCAAAGCTTTGGGAATTTTGTGCTCCTGTTTTCATAACTAGTACTTGGGGTCTCTAAATTTTCAATTCTCCTAAGATGGTATGATCTAAGGAGAGGTGTGGTCACTGCTCTACTGGCCTATGCTCTTTTCTTTTACATTCTTTTTTTACCTATAAATTGTGAACAAGGTGTCTACTTCCCTTCAATCACAGACTATAGTATGCTAGTGCTCCTCCTCACCCTGGGATGGTGACCTGGAACCTAGCATGGGCAATGCAAAAGAGTCCTGCACCCAGGGTATACTCTGTAATATCCTGTGAACCCTTTACTATTTGTGGGTTGAGAGCCCTACTGACAATTCAATCACTTCCAATATCTACCCCTGGCTTTCTGGGACAAGGACTACGCTGGACAGTGTTCTACTCTCACCCTAGTAAGACAGGCCCTTACTGCCCAACTTTTAAGTTATCTAAGACTGGAAAATTATTTCCCTTCATGCTTTTGTTGGTTCTACTGCTCCAGAATTCATTTTGAGACATTATTTCAAAGTAGTATGTCAGGGAATTGGGAGAGCTCAGGTGAGTTCCTGCCTTTTATCTACCATCTAAGATCATAATATCTTGAAGAAACAAAGAAGAAACCTTCTAATTTCTTCATCGAACAAAACAGACCTCTGTTCTGTGACTCAAAGGTTTTCTCAGAGCTCAAAATCTTTCTTCTTAGCCACAGTCCATGAAAGTGGCCTATTTGCTATAATGGTTGTTTACACTTTTCTTTATTAAGCTAATAATATGATAAAGACACTTCTTGGCCACAAAATGTTCTGTTGGCCTTCTTGAACAATTAAAAATGTATTTCCACTTCATTGAATATGTTGAGTTAATTGAAGAGCTGCGCCATCCAGTGAGCTAAAGGAATCACAACTCCCTTTGGATGTTTTGCTTTTGTATTTAGAAAGTTGTCACAAGTAATTTGGATGGGAGCATGGAATTATAGGCTGCCAAATATTGATTAATTAAGCTGATGTTTGGATTAGTTCTGCAAGAGAGTTTCATTAGGGAAAATGAATGAAAATGTAGAAGAAAAGGAGTGAGGGGGCATATAAAAAGATCTTCACTTAAGGGAGGTCAAAGAAACAGAAGCCAAGTGCATAGCTCCCTACTACTTCCATGTGTCTGAGTGTGTATACTTGTGTGTAAAAGAACCTGACAGTTTGAGGATATAGTGTGTGTGTGTGTGTGTGCACACGCGCAATCTGGGTGTGCTTCTATTCATATATGTGTATTGATTTGACATATACACATTTTTGAGGGGAGGGGCTTTGGTGTTAGGAGCATTACAGCAAAGAAAACCTACCTCTGATATGGAGTACTATTGTGCCTTAAGAAATGATGAAGGGGAAGATTTCAGAGAACCTTGGGATGACTTCTATGAACTGATGCAAAGTGATGTGAATAGAATCAAGAGAATAATATATACAATAAGAATAATATTGTAAATAAAAAAAAAACCTTTGAAACACTTAGCAATTCTAAAAAACACAATGGCCATCCATAATTCAAGATGGTTCATCATACCCACCTCCTGATAGAGAAATTATTGACTCAGAGTGCAGATAGAAGGATGTTTTCTTCTAGACATGGATAATGTGGGGATTTATTTTGCTTGACTATGCATGTTTGTAATATGTTTTGTTTTTCTTTCTTGGAACATAGAAGGAGCTTAATAAATGTTTATTGGTTGCATGTAGAAGAGAATTTGGAGTAGAAAATAAAAGAAAATTGAATTTTTAAAAAAAGAAAGAAAGAAATCTTACTTTCTAAATTCTGGAACCTAAGAGCGAAAAAGTCTAGAAAAACTGGAGCTTTGTGGTGGTCAAAAAAACCGCTAAGGACAATCTTTTAATTTTTAATAGTATTTTATTTTCTTCCAACTACATGTAAAGAATGCCTTCAACATTCACATATAGACCCTCAGTTCAAGGAGAATCTTTTTAAAGGCCTTTTCAAAGTAAAGAAGAATAAAACAGGAATAGACCTGATGTCTGGGGATAGATAGCATAATGTTAGCAGATAAAAGAGAAAAGCAGAGCTACTCAATTCTGCTTTTCATTACATTTTCTCTATCAAGGAGAATAATCTTCAGACTGGAAAAGATAGAATAAACATGATTAAGATAAAGAGCAAGCACCTAGCCAAGCTAAATGTATTCTAGTCTTTAGGCCCATACAAATTGTACCTGAGGGAATTTGCTGATGCAATTACTGAAACATGATCCACAATCTTCTAAGTATCCTAGAGAATAGAAAAGATGCTGGAAATCTGGAGATGGACAAACTCAAAGAGTATATTTTTTAAACCCATAGTACTTAGGGTTGATTCCTTGCAATGTTTTGAGAATATTTTAAAGAGATGGTTTCTGATCAATTAGAAAGAGAAGTGGTGAGCACTTGAAGCCAACATGGACACATTGAAATAAGTCATTTTCTTTCTTTTTTTTTTTTTTAAGCAATTGGGGTTAAGTAACTTGCTCAAGGTTACATGGCTAGTCATTATTTATGTGTGGGTGCTCATTTTCTGAGGCCGGATCTGATCTCGGGTCATCCCAACTCCGAGGCCGGCGCTCTTACTCACTGCGCCACCTAGCCGCCCTTTTAGGGCAATTGGGGTTAAGTAACTTGCCCAAGGTCACACGGCTAGGTTTTTGTTTGTGTGGGTTAAGTGTCTGAAGCCGGATCCGAACTCAGGTCCTTCTGACTCCAGGGCCGGCGCTCTACTCACTGCGCCACCTAGCCACCCCCATTTTCTTTTAAAATATGGATGTCATTAAATGTCATTACAATGTTGCTACCAAGTTGCATATGTTGGCTCTGTACAGACCTCTCCACTGACGCCACAGATTTCTCCTGCTGACCTCCTAAGTTGTCTTAGGTTGGAAAATTTCTCACCTTGACCTTTTGTCCTCTCAGTTACTTCAAAATTTTATTTGAGGTGTTATTTTAAAGTTGTTTAGGGGGGGAATGTTGGGAGTGTTAATGCGTGTGAATGTGTTAATGCTATAGACATACCATATCTTAATTTCAGTAAGCTATTTAATAAAATATCTTATAATATACTATTGATTTTTCTTCAGTTTGTTCAAAAGGTCAACAGAACCATAACTAGTTGGATGGCCAGTCTCAAGGTGTGACAATTTGTTTACTGATGTTATCAGGAGTGCTTAGCAGTTTTAAGCTTAGGAGTTTTATCTTGTTTAAAATCATTGATCTATATGAAAATATATAAAGCAAATGTCATATGGATGAAATAGAACCTTATTAGAATACATTGCAAAGATGAGGAGATATAACTACTTAATAGTAACAATTGTTATCATTTATGGGGTGCTTTAACATTGGCAAAGTGCTTTATATGTGCTATCTCAATGATTCTCAAAATATATTCCAGAGATTCATGTGAATACTCAAGCAACTCTTGTGAGATCTTTGAGGTCAAAAGTGTTTTCATAATAATATTAAGATATTTTGATTAGGGGAGGTGGTGGAACCTAGATGGCAACCACCCACTTGAACATTCCCAACATTTCCCCCTAAACAACATTAAAATAACACTTCAAATCAAATTTTGGAGTAACTGAGAGAACAAAAGGTCAAGGTGAGAAATTTTCCAGCCTAAGACAACTTAGGAGGTCAGCAGGAGAAATCCGTGGCATCAGTGTAGAGGTCTGTACAGAGACAACACATGCAACTTGGTAGCAACATGCAGCAGCAGAAGCTTCAGGATCTCTCAGTTCAGAGATGACAAGGAGGTTAGACAACTGCTAATAAAGAGATTACAGGGGACCCTTTGCTGGCACTAGGTACAACTGGCATTGATTGGCAACTCCATTGCCCATACACAGTTCAGGGTCAAAATTCTAGGACAAAGGGGAGAACTGTTGGTCACTCACAGGAAAGCATGGCCATGGTCACAGTAACAAAGCAAAGAACTCTAGTGTTTGTGGCTGCAGGGTAGCAGAGGGTGTTCCTGGTTAAAGACCAGAGTACAGAACAGGAGAACAGTGACCATACCTCTTCCAGTTTCACAGTGACTTGAAAGAACCAAAAATTTGCAGACCTCCAGAACTAGCTCTGAAAATAGCATCACAAAAAATTCCAAAATGTGGGACAGTGCCTCCCCAACCCAGGTGAGCAGAGTCCAACTTTAACATAAAGCTCAAGTCAAGAAATAGGCTGGGAAAATGAACAATCAACAAAAAAGAATTTGACCATAGAAAGCTACTATCATGGCAAGGAAGGCTAAGATTTAAACTCAGAAGAAGATAACAGTGTGACAACTGCTACCAAAAAAAAAATTAAGGAAAAATGCTAATTATGCTCAAATGCACCAACAATTCCTAGAGGAGGAAAAGAAAGAGATAAGAATAGTGGAGGAAAATTGGGAAAAGAAATGAAAGTGGTTCAAGAAAATTATGAAAATAGAGGCAATGGCCTGGTAAAGGAAGCACACACACACACACACACACACACACACACACACACCATACTGAAGAAAATAATACTTTAAAACCAGAATTGGCCAAATGATAAAAGACACAAAACTCCACTGAGGAGAAGGACTCCTTAAAAAGCAGAATTGTCTAAATGGGAAAGGAGGTAAGAAAGAAAGAACTCCTTAAAATTATGATTCATCAAATGGAAGTCAATGACTCCCTGGGACATCAAGAAACAACAAAACAAAGTCAAAAGAATGAAAAAATAATAGAAGAAAATGTGAAATATCTCATCAGAAAAACCTGGGAAATAGAGTAAGGAGAGAAAATTTAAGAATTATTGAACTATTTAAAAGTCATGATCAAAGAAAGACCTTAGACATCATATTTCAAGAAATTATCAAGGAAAACTACCCTGATATCTAAGATCCAGAGGGTAAAATAAAAATTGAAAAAATCCACCAATCATCTCCTGAAAGAGATCACAAAATCAACACTCCCAAGACTATGATAGCCCAATTCCAGAGCTTTTAGGTCAAAGAGAAAATATTTCAAGCAGTCAGAAAGAAAGAATTCAATATAAGGGATTCACAGTCAGGATAACACAAGATTTAGTGGCTTCCATGTTAAAAGAGAGGAAGGCTTGGAATATGATATTACAACAGGCAAAGTAGCTATGATTACTCAGCAAAACTGAGTGTAATTCTTCAGAAGAAAAATTATATTTAATGAAAGAGAGCATTTTCAAGCATTCCTGATGTAAAGACCAGAGCTGAATAAAAAATGTGAAATTCAAACAGAAGTCTCAAGAGAAGCATAAAAAATAAACATGAAAGAGTAACCATAAAGGACTTAATAAACTTAACTATTTACATTCCTATATGGGAAGATGATACATATAACTCCTAAGAACTTTATCTTTATTAAGAGAGTTAAAAGAAATTTACATAGACAGAGAACATGGATGTGAGTCAATTATGTTGGAATGATCTACACCCTAAAAAAAATAATAATGAAGGGTTGAGAAAGAGGGAGGCACTGGGAGAAGGGGTAAGGGAAAGAAAAGATGGGGAAAATTTTGTCACACAAAAGAGGTGCATAAGGAAGAGCTTTTATAATGAAGGGGGAAATGGTAGGGTGGCAGGCAATGCTTGTACCTCCCTTTCATCAGGTTTAGTTCAAAGAGGAAAGAATATATGTACACAATAGTGTATAGATCTGTAACTTACCCAATAGAGAAATAGGAGGGGAAAGACATAAGTGAGAGAAGAAGTTTCTGATAAAAGGGAGGGCAGATTAAGGAGCCAGGGATTAGAAGCAAAATAGACTTTTGAGGAGGGACAGAATAAAAAGAGTAAGGAAGAAACAGAAGGTAATGTGAAGAGGGGAAACACACAACTAATAATAACAACTGTGAATGTGGATGGGATGAGCTCACCCATAAAACAGAAGCAGATAACAAAATGGACAAGAAACTAGAATCCAAGTATATGTTTCTTACAAGAGACACACTTGAAATAGAAAGACATATACAGAGTTAAAATAAAAGGTTAGAGCAGATTCTAATATGCTTCAGCTGAAGTAAAAAGGAAGGTGTAGCAATAATGACCTCAGACAAAACAAAAGCAAAAATAGATCTAATTAAAAGAGATAATCAGGGGGATTACATTATACTAAATAGGCAGCATAGACAATGAATAATATTGAAATATTTTACAGCAAGTTTCTTTGATAAAAATTTCACATTTCAAATATATGCTGAGTATAGAAGAGTCAAATTTATAGAAACAAGAGCCATTCACCAATTGATCAGTGGACAAAGGATATAAATAGGCAGTTTTCAGAAGAAGACATCAAAGCTATATAGTCATGTGAAAAAAAATACTCCCTATTGATTAGAGAAATGCAAATTAACATCACTCTGGGATACTACCTCACAACTATCAGAACTGAAAAATGCTGGAGTTGAGGAAGGGGAAATAGGTACACTAAGGAACTATTGGTAAAGTAGTGAACTGGTCCAACCATTCTGGAGAACAATTTGGAATTACACCCTAAGCACCATAAACTATGTCCTTTGACCCAACAATACCACCACTGCGGGTCTCCCATTGCATCCTGGGCCATCTCCAGTCATCCTCATGAATATCTGACCACTGGACCCAAATGACTCTGTAGGACAAAGTGAAGCTGGTGACCTTGCACAGCCCTCCCTCACTCAAATCAAAGTTAACTGCAAGTCATGTCATAATCTCTCTGATGTCATGATCCTCTTTGAGAACTAAGGACAAGCACAACAATCACTGTGTCTGTATCGCAAAATTATCAAAGAAAAGGAAAAAGATCTATATGTACAAATATATTTATATCAGCTCTTTTTGTGGTGATGAAGAATTGGAAATGGTGGGGATGCTCATCAATTTGAGAATGGCTGAACAAGTTATGGCATATGATTATGATGGAGTATTATTGTGCTATAAAAAATGTCAGGAACAGTGGTTTCAGAAAAAAATTTCAAGACCTCTATGAACTGATGCAAAGTGAAGTGAGAAGAACCAGGAGATCATTGTCCACAGTAATAGGAATGTTGTAATGATGATCTACTGTGAAAAATTTGGCTACTCTAATCAAGACAACATTCCAAGACAATTCCAAAGGACTTGTGATGAAAAAAAAAATGCTATCCACCTCTAGAGAGAGAACTGATAAATTCTGAAAGTGGTAGATTCATTTTCTTTATTTTTGGATTGTTTTCTCTTTTTAAAAATATGGCTAATATGAAATATGGTTTGTATTATTTCACATGAACAATTGATATTCTATTACCTGTCTTCTCAGTGGGTGAAGCAGGGGGTGGGAGGGTGGGAAAGAATTTGGAACTCAAAATGAAAAGAAAAGAATGTTTAAAATACATAATAAATTGATTTTTTTAATGTAAGACATTTTGATTTCAATACAATTAGTAACTATACATATAGCCTGCATAAACCAAAACTCTGTGAAAGAGCCCTTGATAAGAGTGCAAAGGGGTCCTGAGAACAAAACATTTGAGAACTCTGTGAGGTAGGTGCTATTATTATTCCCATTTTACATGTGAGAAAACTGAAGCTAAGGCAGGCTGAATGACCCAGAATCACATAGTAAATAAGTATCCAAAAAAGGATTTGAACTCAGCTTTTCTTAACTCCAATCCATCTTTCTATCAACTGAATCGACTAATACATTAAGTAACAGTAGCAAGATACAAAGAATATGGCCAGTTTGGAAGGATTATGCAAAGCTAACAAAATAAAATTTTAAATCATAGAATCTCTGAGGTAGAAGGAACGGTGGAGTTCTATAGTCCAAAGTTTCATGCAAACTAGGAATCTATTCTTTTGTCTTCTGGCTGTTGAACATTCAGCTTTTATTTGAACATTTCCAGTGAAAAAGACTATTCTTTCTCCAAATGCAGTTCATTTTATTTCTGGACAACTCTAATTGTTACACAAAACTGAGAAAACAATGTCATTCAAATGTACTCAAATTGGTCCTAGTTCTACCCTTTGCATCTTCACAAGATAAATCAAATCTCCCCTCTACATGACAACCTTATGGCATTTGAAGATGACCATCATGCTAAGTATCTTCATCTGCAAGTTAAATAGCTCCAGTTTCTGCAAATATTCCTAGTTTTCAAGTACCTCCTTCCTCCCCCTGCTTCCCATTATACACATCAGCTTAGTCACCCTTCTTTCTTTTTCAGATGGTTCTCAACCAAAGAATTTCCACATAACAACCCCCAAATTCTGTCTCCCCTATTCCTGGACATTTGGTCAGTTTGGGATTAGTTATAATTCAAGATCATATATAACATAAGTCAGTAATAGTTGGAAGAATAACTTGACCAGACTGCAAATGAAATTAGTATTATAGTTCCCTTGAAGGACTTGGCAACACCCAGGCGATCTTTTCAAACACTATAGTTTACCCATTTGTTGACAGAGTTCACTCTTAAAAGATTGTTATTAGGGCAGTGCTGACCCATCACCTGAGTGAATGTCCTATGATAAACTCAAAAAACTGGGGGCAAGGGAGGCAAATACCTTGGTAAAACTCCCCCTTTAATCAAATTGCTTGCTTGAATGTTACAAGCAAGGGCAGCAATAGAATTCACACTATGAGTATTGAGTATAATATTGAAATATCTATTTAATAAATAACTTAGCTTTCCTTAATGAGTTCAAGTCAACCAGTTTTGAGAGAATTATATCCCAAGGTATTGAAAAGAATTCGCAGATATGATTACTAAGCATTGTCAGAGATTGTTGAAAGACTATGGAAAAAAGGAGAGGTATCACATGACTGAAAAAGGATGAATGCATCAAATTTTCAAACAAGCAAAGAGTCCCAAATTATAGACCAGTGAATTTGACTTCAGTATATGGCAAAATTCTAACTGGCATTGTCAAAGAGATGATGACAAAGTTGTCTCTTTGACAATTGTCAAAGAGATGAAGATGTTAGTGAACACATAGAAATGGAAGTGGTGACCACAAATATGATTTCATAAAGAACAGGTCATGTCAGATTAACCTCACTTCCTTTTATTTCTTTTTCTGACAGAATTGTTAGCCTGCCAGCTCTGGGGAAAGCTATAAAGAAAGTTCCCCTAGGTTTTTTCCCAGTATTTCATAAAATTTCTTGTGCTAGTCTTATGGAAAGGATAGACAGGCTAGGAAATGGGACAGTTAGGTGAATTGAGAGATGGTAAGATGACCTGCATGAAAAATAGTCATAGATGACCCGATGTTATCTTGGAAGAAGGGCTCAGAGAGCACTACCCAGGGCCCTGTGCTTCCTCTCTTACTGCTTAACCTTAGATAAATTCTTGGATAAAGGCATAGATTTTATGCTTACTAAATTTTATGTTTACTAAAATGTAACTGACACAATGCTCTAAAGAATAACTAATGTGATGGATGATAGGATCCAAAAATATTTTGGCAGGATAGAACATTGGTCAAAATATAATATGGTAAATTTTAATACAGACAATTATAAAGTTCCATAGTTGGGCTCAAAAAATGACTTCACAAGTGTAGGATGAAAAGAAGGAAGGATGGAAGGAGGGAGGGACAACGAAGGAACTGAGGGAGGAAAGAAAAAGGAAGGAAGGGAGGAAGGAAGGGAGAAAGAGAGGGAGGGAGGAAAGGAAAAGAAAGGGAATGAAAGAAGGAAGGAAGGAAGGAAGGAAGGAAGGAAGAAAGAAGGAAGGAAGGAAGGGAAGGAAGGAGGGAAGGGAAGGAAGGAAGAAAAGAAGGAAGGAAGGAAGGGAAGGAAGGAAGGAAGGGAAGGAAGGAAAGAAGGAAGGAAGGAAAGGAAGGAAGGAAGGAAAGGAAGGAAGGAAGGAAGGAAGGAAGGAAGGAAGGAAGGAAGGAAGGAAGGAAGGAAGGAAGGAGGGAAGGAGGGAAAGAAGGAAGGAAGGAAGGAAGGAAGGAAGGAAGGAAGGAAGGAAGGAAGGAAGGAAGGAAGGAAGGAAGGAAGGAAAGAAGGAAGGAAGGAAGGAGGGAGGGAGGGAAGGAAGGAAAGAAGGAAGAAAGGGAAGAGGAGGGAAGGAAGGAGGGAGGGGGGAGAGGGAAGGAAGGAGGGAAGGAAGGAAGGAAGGAAGAAGGAAGGAAGGAAGGGAGGAGGAAGGAAGGAGGGAAGGAAGAAGGGAGGGAGGGAAGGAAGGAGGGAAGGAAGGAAGGAGGGAAGGAAGGAAGGAGGGAAGGAAGGAAGGAAGGAAAGGAGGGAGGGAGGGAGGGAGGAAGGGAGGGAGAGAGGGAAGGATGGAAGGAAGGAGGGAAGGAAGTATGAGGGAGGGAGGGAGGAAGGAAGAGAGGGAGAGAAGGAGGGAGGGAGGGAAGGAAGGAGGGAGGGAAGGAAGGGGAGGGCAAGGAATGTGAAGGAAGGAAGAAGGGAGAAAGAGAGTGGAGGAAGGAGGGAGGGAAGGAAAGGAAAGGGAATGAAGGAAGGAAGGAAGGAGGGAAGGAAGGAAGGGAGGGAGGGAGGGAAAGAAGGGAGGGAAGGAAGGGAGGGCAGAAAGGAAGGAAGGAGGGAGGGAAGGAAGGAAAGGAAAAGGAAGGAAGGAAGGAAGGAAGGAAGGAAGGAAGGAAGGAAGGAAGGAGGGAAGGAGGGAGGGAGGGAAGGAAGGAAAGAAGGAAGGAAGGAAGGAAGGAAGGAAGGAAGGAAGGAAGGAAGGAAGGAAGGAAGGAAGGAGGGAAGGAAGGAAGGAATTAGGAAGGGAAGGAAAGGGAGGGAGGAAGGGAAGGAAGGGAGGAAGGAAGGAAGATAGGAAGAAAGGAAGGAAGGAAGATTTAAGTTATTTTTAACAAAAGACAGTATGAAGTTCTTGCCTATAACTGATGAGATCTGTTTCCAGTTTCATTACATATAGCATTGACACATAGTGAAAAATATTTACATCTCCTGTCTGTTCCACACATACTTATGGTGTGGTCCATTGTAGTGCTCCATACCATCTACCTGCATTGAACTCAATAACTGAGTTATTGATACTTCTGATTTATTTCAATATCTTGCCCTCTTACGGAAATAGAGAGGCAGTGGATAAAGTGTTAGGTCTGGAGTCAGGAAGACTCATATTTATGAGTGCAAATTTAGCCTGTGACATGTACTAACTGTGTGGTCCTGAAAAATTCACTTAATCCTGTTTGCCTCAGTTTCTTCATCTGTAAAATGGTCTGGAGAGAAGGAAATGGGAAACCCCTCTAGGATCTTTACCAAGAAAACCCCAAATTGGGTCACAAAGAGTCAGCCATAACTGAAACAATTGAACAATAACAAAAGAAAGAGAAGACCCAGAATTGTCATTCTTTCATCTGTCCTCTCTGTCAGCTGCTCATCACAGTTATTTTGAGGAGGGCCATCCTGCAATCCCATATTGCCCCATATATTTCTTAGATTCATTGTAGTGGTGTCATCTCAGTGCCTGAAATGCTAAATCCAATAAGTGGTGTTGCCAGAGATTTACTGGCAAGGTTCCCACCGAATCATTGCCACAAGTATTGCTGTCTCTGAGCACAGAAAGTCCCCACTATATATCACTCTGCTTGGAGTTCCTTCATTTTTACCATTACCTCTTTTCCCCAGCCCCACGACATGGAAAACGGGCTGTACTTTGAGGGGGATTGATATTATTGTTATTACTTTCATGATTATTACAAGTCTATCAAATACACAAATACTTAATCATCATGTACCATGTGCAAGCCACCTCTTGGCTACTTTATTGTGATAATGTCAGTTCATGGGAAAGAAGGCAATGTGTTCTCCATAAATTCCAGAATGTCACAGAAATGCCAAGTGAGCAGGAAGATTCTTAGAGACACATGAAGACATTTCTCCAACTTACAGTGAACCAGCATTGGTAAGTTTATTTCAAATGTCATGTACTTTTGAAAAATTGGCTTTGGATAATGCACAGTATAAGCAATAAAAGCATTCCTTATTTATTTGTATTTGTAAAAATATCTTAGATTTTTAACCCCACGAAGACACTCATTCAGTTGAATAATAATAACTACCCATGTTACTACAAAGCTTTAAGATTGGCAAAAAGTTTTCTGTACAATTCCATCTAAATACTATGTCTTTATTCCCATTTTAGAGACCAGAAAACCAAGGCTCATAGAGATGGTGTGACTTTCTCATCATTGCCCTGCAAGGATTTGAAACCAAGTTTACTGTTACCAAATCCAGAATTACGCCACACAGATTCCTTATACTTATCACTGTTTTAGAAAAAGTAGGCAGGCAGCTAGCTGGTACAGTGCATAGGGCACTAGGCTGGGAATAGTTCATCTTCCTGAGTTCAAATATGGCTTTAGATGCTTCCTAGCTGTGTGACCTTGAGCAAGGCAATGAACCTTATTTGTCTCAGTTTCCTCATCTGTAATATGAACTGAAGAAGGAAATGGCAACCTACTTTATTATCTTTGCCAAAAAGAAAATCCAAAGTGGGATTACAAAGAGTCAAGGTACAACTGAATAACAGACAATAGGGAAGATAGAACAGAAATGAAAGATAAGGTCTTTGGCCCAATGACTTTGCAATCTACCAGATGAGACAATACATATTAATTTGGCATTATGAAAAGAGCATTTGCAAATTGTCAGAAATACAAAGGAATATGAGAAAATAAATAAAGTAATGCAGAATTTAATAAAGCAAAATCAGAATAAAAGTAGGCAGAAGGACAACTATATAAAATACTAATAATGGAAATGAAATGTGAAAAATTAATATGAAGAAAATAATTCAGAAGTCGACACAAGAGAAAAATTATATCTTTGCCACTGTAGTTTCATATAGGATCTTTTAAAAATTTTTGCTTGTATTTTTGGATTTTGTTGTTGATGGTTACCGACTTAAGAAAACAATTTATTTTGCTTTGTTTTGTTTTCTTTAAAGAAAATGCATTGGCCTGGGAGTCAGGGGACCTGGGTATCTGGCTTCATGGCTTACATGATGTGTGATCCTAAGCAGGCTGTTTAATAGTTCTGTACCTCAGCTGCCTTCTTTGTAAAAATGAGAATAAATAATACTGCCCAGACTCACTAGGTTGTTTCAGGCATCCAATAAAAAACTTACAGCAAAGTGCTTTGTAAAAGAATAAGCATTCTGTTCTTAATATTGTATATTAATATTAATGCTCTATAAATAAGAGGTTCTGAACCATTTCATGAAGCAGCTGGAGACTATAAGGCAGTTAATGTCTTGCAATGGCCTTTGGTCAAGAGCAAAACACAAGAGCAAAACTGAAGTTAAGGTTTTACAAAGTAAAGTAAATATTCTGGAGTTGGATTGTGAGTGGCAACTGACCACTATAGTTGGCCATACAGGTGGGGGCGGGGGGGGCTTTCTCTCCTAGGATCATAAATCTGACACTACAAAAACAAACTTTGCCGCCATATTGGTTCCATTCATCTTACCCCAAACATCTCTCACCTTCATCCTAGAGTGCCCCAAACTGGATAAGAGGAAATGTATCTTCCATTATCTTCAGAGACCCTTGTTACCTTCATTCCCTTTCCCTGAAGCTATCCTTCTCCTTACTTCCCTTTATCTCTCTTCACTAATCTCTACTTACAATGTTCTGACTGCCTATGTGCCCTTCTCAGAACTAGTGCATTCTTTCTATAAAATTATGTGTGTATTTGTATATCTATATACACACATATTACATAGAGCAAAAAGATGTATGCATATGTATAAAATACATATACATATATATGTATGTGTGTATGTATGTATGTATGTATGTATGTTTGTAGAGGCAGCTAGGTGGTGCAATGGATAGAGCATTGGACATGGAGTCAGGAAGACTCATCTTTGTGAGTTCAAATTCAGGTCCAGACATATACTGTGTGACCCTGGGCAAGTCACTTCACCCTGTTTGCCTCAGTTTCCTCATCTGTAAAATGAGCTAGAGAAGGAAATGACAAACAACTCCAATATCTCTGCCAAGAAACCCCCAAATAGGGTCATGAAGAGTCACACATGACTGAACAACAACTGAACAACAAGAACATATTGTGTGTGTGTATCTTTTTGCTGTAGTATATGCATATAGTGAAAGATACCCATATAATATCTGTACAAGCTGTCTTTGTGTATGTATATATAAATTTGTGTGTGTATTATTTCACTATGATAAATATTCATATAGAAAAATATAGTCATACAATATTAAAACAAGGTATAGATATATATGGATATGTGTGCATACCTTTTTGCTGTATATATATATATATATATACATGCATACATATATGAATGTATATATTTACATGTATATATCTTTTTGCTGTAGGGAATGGGGGGCACTAAAGCAAGGACTCTTACCCTTGAGTCTGTAAAAAAAATTTAATTTGATATTTAAATTTTGATAACTATATCTCAGTATCATTGTTTTTCTTTGTAATTGTGCATATGCTATTTTATGCACTTAAAAACACTAATCCAAGAAAGGGTCCATAGGCTTTACCAGCCTTCCAAATGAGTCCATTAAACAGAAAATGTTAAAAAAAAAAAAACCTCTGCCTTAAGGGGAAGGGAGGGTTAATGGGAAGTAGCTCTTACATAGACATACACACTTTAAAAGTCAGTTAAGGACAATCCCATACAGAGACCTCTGATCTTATTGATTTATCTTGCCCCCCAAAAAGGGGGAGGAGAAAATACATCACAAAAAAAACAGTTTTAAATTCATCTCTTCCTGCCTTCCTTCCCATGATATCCCAAAGTTCACTGACTACCACCACCACCTCCACCACCACCACTGCCACCAAATAAAAGGGAACCTATAATGGTTTTTCTTCTGCTACCTTCCTTCCACAGCGCTTTCTTCCCATTCCCCCTGATCTTAAACCTTAAATGACTCAGTGAAAATTAGATTATTTATTGATATTACTTCAGTACATTTATAAATAAGCATACACCGAGGCATGTGGTAACTTTTGATAATAGTTGATTTTAATATATAACATATAAGATAATTTATATAGCACTTTAAGGTTTACAAAGCACTTTACATAGATTATCTAATTTGATCTTTAAAAAACAACAATGTAGGGGACGGAGCCAAGATGGCGGAGTAGAAACAGCTCATCCAAGCCACTCTGCCCCCAGATTCCCCCCAAACTATGTAAAAGGGGACTCTGAACAACTTCTGGAGCCCCAGCACCCACAGAACAACACAGAGAAGCTAACCTCCCACTGAGGACAGCCCAGCAGCCCTGCAGGAAGGACCAGCACAGCGCTCTGGGAGCCTGCAGCGCGCAGGGCTCAGAGCACGGGAAGCTGAGCCAAGCGGAGCCCAGGTCCCCATGAGCCGAGGTTTTAGCCCCAGGGCAGCAGGGCCAGCAGCCAGCTGGAGAGACCCCAGAACACCAGCAGCTGTGGCAACTCCAGAATTATCAACATAGACATGCCTAGGACAAAGTAAGAGGTTAGTGTCCTGTGGACTTTGGGACCAGTATTTGGGGAATGTGTCTGCTCCCTCCCCTGGGGGCTAAAAGCCCCTGAGGATAAATGCCATTATGTAGTTTTCAGAGGCAGCTCCATCTCCTGGCCTGTGAACTGTAGGGAGATCCAGCGATCAGTCTTGGGGGGTAATCACTCTTGCTTTAACCTCCCTGGATCTGGATTGTGATCTAGGGTGGAAATCGTGTGTGGGTTTACAGCTTGCCAGAAATGGAAGTTGCCCCCCACACGTTCGGGATGTGAGTTCACCTGTCTGTTGGCCCAGCCATACTGTGGCAAAAAGCCCAAAAGTCAAGTAATTAAGTGGCAACATGTCAAGGCAAAGGAAACAGAAAAATGCAACCCTAGACTCGTATTTTGGGGGCATAGAGTGGGAAAAGGACTGTGAGGTCAGAGGTCCTGCTCCAAAAGCCCCAGGGGAAAACGTGATCGGGTTTGAGGCCATAGGGGACCTTAAGAAGGACTTTAAAAATCAAATAAGAGAAGTGGAGGAAAAATTGGAAAGAGAAATGAGAAGGATGCAGAAAAAGTATGAAATGAGGGTCAACAGCCTGACTGAGGAAAACAACACCTTGAAAAATAGACTAACTCAAATGGCAAAGGAGGCCCAAAAGGGCAATGAGGAGAAGAATGCCTTAAAAAGTCGAATTTGCCAGATGGAAAAAGAGTCTCAAAAGTTCACTGAGGAGATTCATTCCTTCAGAGTTAGACTGGAGCAAATGGAAGCTAATGACTTTATGAGAAATCAAGATGCTGTTAAGCAGATCCAAACAAATGAAAGATTAGAAGGCAATGTGAAATATCTCATGGGAAACCACTGACCTGGAAAATAGATCCAGGAGAGACAATTTAAAAATTATTGGACTACCTGAAAGCCATGATCAAAGAAAGAACCTAGAAATCACCCTTCAAGAAATTCTCAAGGAAAATTGCCCTGATGTTTTAGATCCAGAGGGCAAAATAGAGGTTGAAAGAATCCACGATCACCTCCTGAAAAAGATCCCAAAAAGAAAACTCCCAGGAATATTATAGCCAGGTTCCAGAATCCCCAGATCAAGGAGAAAATACTACAAGCAGCCAGGAAGAAACAATTTCAATATTGTGGAAACACAATCAGAATAGCCCAGGACCTGGCAGCTTCTACACTGAGGGATCGAAGGGCATGGAATATGATATTCCAGAGGGCAAAAGAACTGGGAATGAACCCAAGGGTCACCTACCCAGCAAAACTGAGTATTTTGTTTCAGGGGAAAATATGGTCATTCAGTGGAATAGAGGACTTTCAAGCATTCTTGAGGAAAAAACCAGAATTGAATAGAAAATTTGACATCCAGACACAGGAAGGAAGAGATGCCTGAGAAGGTAATCAGGGAAAAGAAATCAAAAGGAACTTATCAAAGTTGAACTATTTACATTCCTATATGGAAAAGCAATAACTGTGACTGATGATATCTTTCTCACTATGAAAATAATGGAAGGAGGGTGTGTGGTCATATGAATACATATGTGAATGTGTGTGTATATGGTCACAGTTATATATGGATAGAGGGCATAGGGTGAATTTTTTGGGAAGGGAGAATACTCAAGGGATGAAATTATGAGGTGAGAGAGGAAAGTGGCAAGAGGAGATGGGGAGAGACAGGGTAGGGTAAACTATCTCATGTAGAAGAAGCAAGGGGAAGTGGTTGCAAGGGAGGGGGAGAATAGGAAGGCAAAAAGGCAAAACCACATTCTCATTGAATTTGGTTCAGGGAGAGAATGACATACATACTAAATGGGATATCTCAACCTGCAGCAGAATAGGGGGAAGGGGGATGAGAGGAGGGATGATGGATGGGAGGGCATCCTTGGGGGGAGGGGAGATTGGAAGTACCCACTATAGAAGAGGGACAGGATCATGTAGGGAATAGACCAGGTGGGGGGGTGGGATGAGTTGGAGGGAATTATAAGCAGCCTTGTACAATATATCTACTATGATAATGTTTTGCATAGCTAGACATGTACAACATATACTGAATTACTTATCTCCCCAGAGGGAATGGGTGACAATGGAGGAAGGGAATGGATGTGAAATTCGAGGTCTTAAAATTAAATGTTTCAAATATATATAAATGCTATTATTAATACTCTTTTGCTTATGATGGGGAGATAAGATGTGCAGGCATTGGGACACAAAGATTCACCTTCCTCTAACGGAAAAGTCGAAGGGGTATGGGAGAAGGTATGGGAGAGAGCAGATTGGAGGAAGCGATATCTTGTGGGACTGCTATTCTGGGAGGTTGGGTAGGGGAATAACGGGGTGGGGGATGATTGTAACTCAAAATCTGGCAGAAATGAATGATGTAAAACAGAAGTTAATAAAGCATTTGTTTAAAAAAAAACAACAATGTGGACTTTCACCAATCCATATAAAAGGAGACTCTGAATAGACTTTGGAGCTACAGAACTGGCAAAATGACGCAGAAAAGCTAACCTCATGCTGAGGACAGCCCGGCAACCCGGTCCTTTGACGTGTGGAATATCATATTCCAGGCCCTTCAATCCCTCAGTGTTGAAGCTGCCAGATCCTGTGTTATCCTGATTGTGTTTCCACAATATTAAAATTGTTTCTTCCTGGCTGCTTGTAATATTCTCTCCTTGATTTGGGAATTCAAGAACCTGGCTATAATATTCCTGGGAGTTTTCTTTTTGGGATCTTTTTCAGGAGGTGATCGATGGATTCTTTCAACCTCTATTTTACCCTCCAGTTCTAAAACATCAGGGCAGTTTTCCTTGAGAATTTCATGGAGGATGATTTCTAGGTTCTTTCTTTGATCATGGCTTTCAGGTAGTCCAATAACTTTTTAATTATTTCTCCTGGATCTATTTTCCAGGTCAGTGGTTTTTCCCATGAGATATTTCACATTGCCTTCTATTCTTTCATTTGTTTGGATCTGTTTAACAGCATCTTGAATTCCTCGTAAAGTCACTAACCTCCATTTGCTCTAATCTAATTCTGAAGGAATGATTCTCCTCAGTGAGCTTTTGAGATTCTTTTCCCATCTGGCTAATTTCACTTTTTAAGGCATCTTCTCCTCATTGCCTTTTTGAGCCTCTTTTGCCATTTGAGTTAGTCACTTTTTTAAGGTGTTATTTTCCTCTGCCAGGCTATTGACTCTGTTTTCATAATTTTCTTGCATCATTCTCATTTCTCTTCCCAATTTTTCCTCCACTTCTCTTATCTGTTTCTTAAGGTCCTCTATGGCCTGTAACCAGTTCGTATTTTCATTTGAAGCTTTTGGTGTAGGAGTTCTGACCTCCCAGTCCTCCTCCTATTCATGCTTTTATCCTCTTTGCCCCCAAAATAGGAGTCTAATGTTGAATTTTTCTGTTTATTTTGTTTCCTTTGCCTAGGCAAGTTGCCACTCAATTACTTGACTGTTGGGCTTCTTGCCACTGCAGGGCTCTGCCACCAGCCAGGGGAGCTTCCATCTCAAATGCTGGGGTTTTCTCAGCTGCCAGTGGTATTAGTGGGGTGCCCTCTCTGAAGCCTCCACATGCTCTGGCAAGGTGGTCACATACCCCAAGACCTCCACCTTAGACCCAATCCAGATCCAAGAAGGTTAAAGCAAGAGCAATTACCCCCCCACCAGACTGATCCCTGGGTCCCCCTACAGGCCAGGAGCTGAAGCTGCAATGTGGTGCTGGCTGCACCTAAAAGTCTCAGTGACTTCTTGCCCTGGGGGAAGAGACCAACACTTTCTCCCAACTAGTGGGTCCCAAACTCCATACTGCACTAACCTCTCACTTTGTCTTTGGCATCTACATGTTGATAATTCTGGAAATGCCACAGCTGTTGGTTTTCTGGAGTCCCTCCAGCCAGCTGCTGGTCAGGCCACCCTGGGCCAAAAACCTCTGGCTCTCAAGGATCTGGGGTCAGCTCCCAGAGCACTGTGCTGGCCACTCTCTGTCAGGCTTCAGGACTGTTCTCAGCAGGAGGTTAGCTTCTCTGTGTCATTTTGTGGGTTTTGTAGCTCCAAAGTTTGTTCAGAGTCCCGTTTTACATGGATTGGTGAAGGTGGAAGCCGGAGCCCCTGGAAGTGCTATTTCTACTCTGCCATCTTGACTCCACCCCCCACTTCCAAGCATTCTTGAAGAAAAAACCAGACAGAGTAGAAAATTTGACATTCGGATACAAGAAGCAGGAGAAGCATGAGAAGGTAAACAGGGAAAAGAAATCATAAGGAACTTATCAAAGTTGAACTATTTACAATCCTACATGGAAAAATGATAATTGTAACTGAGGAAACTTTTCTCAGTATGAAAATAGTTGAAGGGGATATATATATATATATAGTCTTTATTGGAGGGTATATAGTCATAAGAATGCATATGTGAATGTATATATATATGTGTGTGTGTGTGTGTGTGTGTGTTTGTGTGTGTGTGTGTGTGTTTACAGGTATAGATAGATAGAGGGCACAGGACCAATTTAATAGGAAGGGATGATACTTAAAAGGTGAAATTAAGAGGTGAGGGGGAAATATAATGAGAGGAGATGGGGAGAGACAGAATGGGGCAAATTATCTCATATAGAAGAAGCAGGGGAGAATGGGTACAATGGAGGGGAAGAATGGGAATGCATAAGGGAATGGGTCAACCTTATAATCATTGAATTTGGCTCAGGGAGGGAATGACATACATACAAAATGGGGTGTCACCCAACAGGAGAGTATGGGGGAGAGGGATTATAGGGGGGATGATGGAGGGGAGGGCAGGCTGGGTAGGAGGGAAGCACACACTTTTGAAAAGGGGCAGGACCAAAGTAGAGAATAGAACAAGTGGGAGGTGGGATACGAGGGAGGGAAATATAATCAGTCTTCTACAATATATCTACTATGGTAATGTTTTGCATTAGCTACACATGCACAACCTATATTGAGTTGCTTATCTTCCTAGTGGGGGTGACAGGGGAGGAAGGGAATGAATTTGGAATTCAAAGTTTTAAAACCAAATGTTAAATATATACTATTATTAGTACTATTTTACATGTAATTGGGAAATAAGAGGAGGGGATGTCCTAGGGGACTGCTACTTTGGGGAGGTGGGTAAGGGAACAACGGGGAGAAAATTTGTAACACAAAAACTGGCAGAAATGAAGTAAAACAGAAGTTAATAAAGCATTTGGAAAAAAAAAGATAGTATTGGTGAAAAAAAAAACCCACCAACCTGTGAGTTAGGTGCTGGTATCATTCCCCATTTTACAAAGGAATTAACTGAGGCTGAGAGAGGTTAAGTGATTTGCCCAGGGTCACACAGCTCAGAAATTTCTGAGGCTGAGTTTGAACTCAGGTCTTCCCGATTCCTCCTAGCTGCCTACTCTGTTGAGTTCTGGGCACTATGTCTTAAGATGAAACTGACAAACTAGAGATGGCAGAGAAGGGCAAACAGGGTGGCCTGGGGATTCAGGCCTGTGCCGTGTGATTTTGACCAGTTAAAAAAACTGAGTGAGGGTTACTGGCTTATTTTCTATAAAAGACATGACTTAGGGAGGAGCTGGGGGGAGGGGGACAGTGATGATAACTTTCTTTAAGTATGTAAAGGACCCTTAGCTTTTTCATCAAATGAAAGTGAAGTAAATGTTCTTCTAAGGTCCCATGTAGCTCTGATATTTTGTCATCCGGAAGGTTGGGGAGGTTGAAGTATTTATGATCCAGATGCCAAGAGGCAGACACAAGGTATGGCTAGCACCAGTAGCAATGCTAATTTCTGTTGTTTATTCCCAGAGGAGATTTTTGCATAGGCTGCAATTTAAAAATTCCAAATGATAGTAACTCAGTGCATAATGTAATGTGTGTTCATTTATCTGTTTTTGTGCAACAAAATTACTATAAAGATTCCAAGGCCAGAGGTAGACAGGCTCCCTACAATGTCTGGGCATGCTAAGTGGGGTTATTATACAAAAAAGTCCTAGTTTCATTCCTGATCAAATTGGGCAAAAGAAAAGACTGCAGATTCAAACACAATCTTCCTGCCCCGGGCATCCGTGAAGGTAACTTTACTGAAACAGCATTAAGTCTCTGGAATGTAGTGAGGTGGGTGAACAGACCAAAGTTCTTTATTTTGTGAGGAAGAAAAATGAAGGAAAAAGCCTCTATTAGTGTTTACTGTGCCAAGCACTGTGCTAAACAATGTGAATGCAAAGAAAAGTGAGCAAGACAGTCCCTACTTCCATGAAGCTAACATTCTAACAAGGAAGACAATATCATGTGTATGCATATAGATGTTTGTAGGTGGGTGGGTGGATGGAGACAGAGACAGAGACAGAGACAGAGAGAGAGAGAGACAGAGACAGACAGAGACAGAGAGATTGAAGAGCAGACCAAGCCTCTTTTCCTCTCCCCATGTATAAAATGAGGGGATTGGACCTGATAATCTCGATGGTCCTTTCCAGATTTAAATCAGTGAGAGGACTGACCAGTGAGCCTCCAGTCCTTAGGGTGCTCTGGTCTATACTCTTCCTTGTTGTTAGTCCTTTATTTTCAGAGGACCATTGACGTTATGGGGTGATGTCTTGACCTGCTCATGAATTGGATTGGAGTGAGACAGAATTTCATAGTCATCAGCCTCCCTCTTTCTTCCTGAGTCATTGCAGTTCAGTGGTAGGATAAAAGTCAGGACAGCTGGTGATTCCCCAGGATGCAGTAGATGATCTTGGTGTCTCTGAGGTCAGATCAGGCTCCTAATTACTCCACAGCACCTGCTTGAACTGCTTTGATGGCCATTGGAACAAATTGTTCTCAACCACTTATTCTACTGGGGGAAGCCTTCACATGCTTGGGGCTGACATCCCTCTAATTTACCAATCCCTCTAATTTACCAATTTACTAATTTACCATCCCTCTATCAATTACCCTCAACCTGGTTTAACCTGTCTGCCAAGATGTTTTCACTCAGGTGTGGCTTCTGAACATGCTGCAACTTCTTGGAGCTACAGGTGGACACCAAAGGTGGATAAGCAGCCCTAAAAAGGACTTGACAAGCCCTCACACCAGAGGTGCTAATCCTCTCTGGACATCCCATACACTCTGCTCTTTCTGAGCATGTGAAAATATTCCCCACCTGGGTTCAATCTAGTACATGAAACTTGGGACCCATTTCTGGCTGTAATTGAAGGACTGATATAATATAATAATCAATTGACTATGGACACAAAAGAACTACTTATTGACTGAGTAGGTATTGATCCTGACCTGAGTTCACATACAAAAGGGACACAGTCATGATCTCCCAATCTCTTTTCCTGGACGTTAGTGAAGCAGAATTTCTTTGAACCTGTGGGTGGGAGAGTAGCAGCAAAATGCGTTTACTCTCACACAAATGGTATGTGACCATGATCTTCCCTGACCTTTAGGCTACCAGGTATCCAGAGATGGACTTGAGCAGGTAAACTCCAGAAGGTCAATAGAACCATCAGATAAGGCCTTCTGTCAATGAGAGTCAGGTGTAGAGTCAGTCCACTGGAGGAGGTTGAGCAGCTGAAGAGAGAGGACATGCCTGGGGACAGATGGGAAAAGATAATCACTCAAGAATAGTGGTAGCTTCAGGAATTATGATCCCTTGTGACTGATGTGGGACTAACAAAGGTTCTGTACCCAGCAGAAAGTTATCCCCAAGAAGCACCTCATAAAGTCTTCATGAAGTGAGAAAAAGGCTTCCTTCCAGTGCCAGGACACAAGAAGCATCCCTTGGACTGTCCTAGAGCTGCGGTTTGGTGGTACAATGGGTATAGCACTGGCATTGGGAGCAGAGAGACCTTTGTTCAAATCTAGCCTCAGATATTAGCTGCGTGATCCTCCTATGTGACTGTGGGAAAGTCACTAAACTGCTGACTGCCTCTGCTTCCTCCAGTAAAAAAATAAAGATGATCATAATAGCAAGCGACTTACAGAGTTGTTGTGAGGATCAAGTGAAATATTTATAAAGCACTTAGTGTAGTCTCTGGCACTGTGTAAGCTTTGTAAATGTTTGTGCCGTTCCCTCCCCACAATGTGCCTTGTTACCCTTATATTTTAATTTTTAGCCTACTGTCCCCATTTATATTTACAGAGCACTTTCACCCTGATTATCTCATTTGATACAATAATTCCTTTCAGGGAAGTAGTGCACAGAAGAGGAATCTGAGACCTTGGGGAGTGAATGGGACTCACCCAAGGTCACAGAATGGTTAAGAAATGGGGCTCATAGAATGCTTGAGCTGGAAAAAAGCACAGGAAATCATCTCATCCACATCCTCCTTTTATATGCAAATATCTGCTCGACTCTAGGATTGGGGGTGCTCCCTCCCACTAAGGAACCCCAGCTGCAGGCTCATGCAGTCTGGGCTCAGCTCACACGCGGTCTTAAAGAGGTGACTGGGGTTTTTGTACATTCTCAGGTTAATTATGCCCCCTCCTAAGACACAGAGCACAATATCTTAAATAAAGTTAAGGTCTGATTCATATCTAGGGTTTCCTCAAAAGATACATACACATCATCGGCTCATAATACAGGTCATCACAGATACACGCAGTGAAAGATATCCATATAATATTTGTACAACATTTTATATATATATATAGATAGAGAGATAAAAATCTATATAGATATATGTATATATCATATATATATACAAACACATACATACATATATACACAGGCATATATGCATGTATATCTATATATGATTTCACTATGTATATATATTCATAGCAAAAGATATCCATGCAATATTCAGACAAGATATAGATACCTATATACATGTGTGTACATATGTGTGTATACCTTTTATCTATATGTATATACATATATATGTATACATTCTGGAAAGATGCTTACCATAGAAAGTAGAACAAGTATAGGACAGCTAATTATTTTCTCCAGTCAAACAAATGTTTAAAATATAAAAAACATACATTGACAAATAATTAAGCATAATATGAGTACCTATAATTCCATCACATGCTTGCAGAAGGTCGATGTTTAAAACATGAAACACTTGGTGGGATTTCTGAGCAGATATTTTTACCTTCACTTGAACTCTTTGTTGTTCTTGTTGTGCAGTCGTTCTTTAGTTGTGTCTGATTTGTCATGACTCCATCTAGGGTTTTCTTGGCAAAGATACTAGAGTATCTAGAGTTTGCCATTTCCTTTTCCAGCTAATTTTATAGAAAAGGAAACTGAGGCAAACAAGACTGTGACTTTTTTAGGGTCACATAGCAAGTAGATTTAAACTCAGGTCTTTCTAACTCCAGACCTAATACTCTATCCACTGCACCATCCACTTAAGTTCTATATTTTCCAAATAATTAATAAAAGGTTCATATCTTCTGATAAGCCATCACATGATTTGGTTTCAGTCTCCTGTTGAAGATCATCTTCTCTGAACAGTTGTTTAAGTAATCATTTACTGTTGAGCAACCAGCACCAAGATTCAGGAATTCTTGACCTCTCAAAAAAGCCGGCAGACTAGAAATATCCATTACAAGATCACTGTTTCATCATTTGTACTATAGGAAAGAAATGCAAAATAGAAGAAGGCTTTAGATTTGAAGTTAAGTCTTGGGCTTACACAGATCAGCCCATTGATGACTGCCATGAGCTTATAACTATCATAGTTATCCAGGAAGAGAGGAGAGGAAGAAGAAATTTCTTCCCATTCCTGTGGAAAGCCTAAGGGAGAACTAAGAAGAGACCGAAAATGGAGGTTGTCTCTCCATATGTCTACACAGTGGGCTATACTTTCAGTAGCCAGTCCTCTTTGATACATCATGGGCAAGTCACTCAATCTCTCAGAGACTCAGTTTCCTTATCTCTAAAATGGGGATGATAATACTATACCACCTACACAATATTCATAGCATTGACGATGACTTTGAATATACCGACACAGTTCTGAGACACAAAATATAGCAAGACTATCCATATAGAAGACAGAAGCAAAACATTTATTCAGACACCAGAAAACCAAATCCCAACATCAGAATGTCAAATTCATCATAGCAACAAAGTTAATACACCATAACACAGCAGGAGCCACACCATCCTTTAGCCTTCCCACAAACACTCACAAGCCTAGCTCTCACAGCAGGAGGCATATGCTCACAAGCCTAGCTGTCTCCTTGCCTGCACTCCTCTCTCTCCCACCATCTAGCTGCTCTGACTCCCAGCTTCCTGTGGGCTCTGCTTCACCCTTCAGCAAGTTCCTTCCACCATAGTCTCTATGTGATTATATTCAGCCTATTAGAGGTCAGGGAAGATCTTCAAAGCAGGAAAGATCTTCAAACTCCCTTAGGCTTATTAAGCGGCAGGGAAAATCTTCAAATTACCATTACCACTACAAATACTTATACTCCCTGCATCATAGGACAGGTAATGTGTTTATATAAAATTTTTAATGTACGTAATTATAATTCATATAATTATTTATCATTTCTATAGGCCCAATAAATGTTTGCATGTAGTGTTGCATAAGCATGAGTTATTCTTCTTAGTAGAAGGTTAGATATCAGGAAAAACTTCCTGACAGTGCAAAGCACTGAGATAAGAATGTGTGATAAGGTATGTGTGTAAGAATCTCCTTCCCTGAAGAATATGAGAATAGGAAAGACTAATGTAAATCCTTCTTCCATCCTGACTCATAAAGTCACCCAGCCCTTCATCTGTAGGGACAGCTTTCTTTCACTTACTCAGCCCTCTAAGACACTTTCCTTGGGCTGCTATCTACTATCTTGACATCCTTGCCCAATCCTAGCAACAAGTGCAAAGCAAATCCTCAGCAGGAGGGCACAGAGACCCCCGTGTGTCCTCATGCAAGGTGACAAACTGCCAATTATCCAAGCATCGGTGGATCCCTAAGAACAACCCTGCCAGGGAGCCAAGCAACCAGGCATGATAAATGACAAAGCCCAGGGCAGGGACATTTGGGGACTGCTCTAGCAAAGCAGTGTCAAGCTGAGGAAGTCATCAGGACGATGTGTCTCTGGGGCTCTGTCTTGTGCCTTCCATGTTTTCATTCTCGGAGAGAGCTAAGTCATCCCCAGTAGTGACCTACAAAGATCTAGTATCCAAGAAAAATGCTAGGCCTGGGAACTGGAACTTCCTATCCAGGATGCTTTTCATCACTAACCTATCCAGCTCCCTCAAAAACCTCCCTAAATGTCTTAGTGCATCACCCAGACTCCTCCTTTGTACTTAATTCACTCCTCCCTGAATCCCCATTATTTGCATTAATATCTTTCCCCTGATATCAGAAAGCAAAGAAGTTCCTTGAGAACAAGGTCTGTATATTTATTCTTGGGCAACAGAGACTATAAATTTCTATATTCCCAGTAAATGGCCATGCTGGGCTGTACACTTGGTTTCCCCTGTCTATTTTTCTACCCAGAATGTTACAGAAAGTAGCTTGAAGGCAATTTGAATAACTCATCAAGTTGATTCCAGTGGAAAGTGGGGGGTTCAAGGGACAACTGGGAAAACTGAAGGTTTTTGTTGTTGCTTTTATTTTGTTTTTAAATAAGTTTCTAGCAACATGGGAAGCAGCAACACCAATGGAAACATTCCATGCTGGAGAAAGTAAGACATAAGTCTATGAATTTCCCTTTGATCCAACCTGGTATCAGGGAAGGAGACCTGCATAAGGATGAGAGGAATTTTTGTTCTTAACTGTTGGGAACATTTTTGGAAGCTCTAAGGTATGAGTAAACCCAAAGAACTAGGGAAAGAATTCTATCTCTGACATTTACAAATTTCGTGCTTTCAGACAGACTACTGAAGTGATCTGGGCCATATTATCTGTGTTTTAATCTGTTAAATGGAAATAATAATATTTGCCCTATTTATCCCCCAATGTTGTTATGAGGATTGAATGAGAAAATGCGTTTTGAAATACTTAAGAATTAATTAGAACATCAGAAGTTGCTATTGTTAGAGCTCCTTATATCTCTTGCAGGGCTTAGTATAAGTACCAAGCTCAATAAAAAATCTTTAGTTAATTTTTCCCTTCTATCTTCAGTCCTCTAAATGATATGTTTATGTGATTTTGTGTCTTTTCTAAAAAAAAAACCCATTTCCATTAAAATTACACAAAAACCAATTCAACTGAAGTATAAATTATGCCTCCACCAAGTGAGTCTTTGATTTGTCATTGTGGGAGTAGAATTGACACTAAAGTATCCAAAGGCTATGTCAATGTTGTGTGAACTCTGGAAGGTTCTACCAAAATGCAGTTGCATTCCAAGGACCCGGCTAACAGAGAAGAGAGGTGCAGCATCTCTAGACTGACGACTTGATAATGAATTCTTTAGTCTCAAAAGTTCATGAAACCAAGAAAAATTAAAAATGGCCCTCAGTCATCTGTAGTTCCTTTCCATTTTGTTAGGGATGAGAGCAGGGTAATGGAAAAGGAGGCAAAGGATGCTAAGAATCACACAATTTTTAGAATGTTAATAAAAAGTAACCTAGCTAATATTATTCTGAATGTGAGACCTTTGTCCATTGATCAATGTGTATTATTCATGGAAAGGATCATATCAGTCTTGACATTCTTGCTATAAACAAGACTAGAAAATAGAAAGGTGAGGAAGCTAAGCTGAAGTATAGCTCACAAATTGTCCCTGTAGATGCAAAGGAAGGTTTGGATGGAATTGGTTATATTGTCCATGCAAAGATGAGAGCATTTAACCACCTTGTGTGACACCATTCGTGATAAGCATTTTCATAATGCATAAAAGACGCCCCCCCCCATGAAGATAATTGCATCTTTTGAAGCAACA
The DNA here is from genome assembly GCA_011680675.1 of Gymnobelideus leadbeateri. Classification (NCBI taxonomy): domain Eukaryota; kingdom Metazoa; phylum Chordata; class Mammalia; order Diprotodontia; family Petauridae; genus Gymnobelideus; species Gymnobelideus leadbeateri. Next base: position 251,942 of record WOXC01001002.1, read on the forward strand.
TACATTGCAAAGAAAAAGAGTTAAAAATATTCTATAAAAAATATAATAAGACCCTTCTAAATAAGTTGACATCTACTTTGATATGCCAAATGAATTCAATGCACAGGTTGGAAAAGATGATGATAGAGAAACATGCATTGGAAAATGGTTCAGGTGTAAAACATGAGAAAAGCTAAAGACCTGAAGAGTACACAAAAACAAAGGTGTTTTGGAGGCAATCCAAACCAGTTTATGAAAGCCAATTGTTAAATTCTCAGTGTGGGCATTTATATCTCAGAAATAGGCAAATGCTACAAATCAGAGTTTAATTTATCATTTTGTTGACTTGTGGATTTCAGAAATTGATGGATAAAATGTTAATAATCTAGATTAAACTAAAAATTGTGTTGCACATATATTTTTTTCAGAGTTGTCTGCGAAACATTTACCACACATCTTTTCATAGAAGTCTAATGACACAAATAAGCTTTTCAAGAGAGAAAAAAAGTAAAGTATTGGATATGGCTAGTACCAAGCAACTTCACAAAAAAAGTGAAAATAATTATATTTTAATAAATAGGAAATTATGTATCATTGATGTGGATGTCATTCCTGAATCACTACCTGGATACAATCAGACTACTGAGAGTGAAGATCAAGACTCATACAAAACTAGAAGAGAGAATAAAAATTAGAAAACTGTGTGGCATCCAATGAAAATAATTCTGAAATGACCTATTTAAACAAACTATTGATAGCCCTGCAGTAGGAAATGGGTAGAGGAAAGGTCATCAACCCAATTGTAAATAACTTTATATAGAAGTTTAACCAGCTTAAACCTGCAGCCATAAAAAGATTGGGAAAGCCTACAAACACCCACATGAACAAAGCTTTGACCCATTTGCCAAAAGTGAAAGAGATGTCAGTCCAGGGTAGCACTGGGCAACGTATAACACCTCACCAGTAGTATCCTTCACAGAAGAATGGCAGGAGATTGTGGGCATCATCATTATCTCATAAAACAGAATGGAGCAAGGGGGAGAAAATTCAGTTTAAAGAAACCTTAAAAAGGGATTAATAAGTGAATAAAGTCATTCTGAAGACATTCAAAAATAAAAAAGAAGAAAAGTAGTCAAATATGTAAAAGATACAATGAGATTTTTTTTTTTTGCTTTTTGAGGGGGGAAGGTAGGGCAATTGGGGTTAAGTGACTTGTTCAAGGTCACATGGCTAGTTTTGTGTTAAGTGTCTGAGGCCATATTTGAACTCAGGTCCTCCTGACTCCAGGGCCAGTGTTTTATTCACTGCACCACCTACCCTCCCCGAGATATATATGTGTGTGTGTGTGTGTGTGTGTGTGTGTGTGTGTGTGTGTATGTATATATGTGAATATATGTATATATACACACATATATATGTATATGTACATATATATGTACACATATATATACATATATATGTAAATATATATATATTTAAATAACAAACGTTTTTCACAGTAGAAATGCCACATTAGGATACCCACTACTTGGAGTAGTGGAAAGAGTACTGGTTTTTAACTTCCTAACTCTAGGTCCAGCACTCTAGCCACTGTGCCATATAGGTGCCCTCTTCTTGTTCTAAAACTATAAGCTTATCATATCATTCTATACTGAGGTGAAGGAAAGAGAGGCTAATAGCTGGAGGAATCGGGAAATAGACTTTGTATAGGAGAAGCAAGAAGACACAGTAGATAAGAGAGCAGACCTTGAAGTCAAGGAGACTTAGGTTCAAGTTTCACCTGGGAGGTATTTTTGCTGTGTGTCTCTGAACCAATTTCTTAACCACTTTGTGTGACCCTAGTGCCAACTGACGATAAGGCTCTTAAACAACGCTGAGTTTGAAGAGCCTCAAGAGATATTCATATCATTGCTTCTTCACACTGGCCATAGGCTCAGAGCTCCCCACAAGGATGAAGTCCCAAGTCCAGAAAAGGAAAAAGGTATATTATAAGACAAGATCCTCTCCATTTCAGTGCTGCTGTTTACTCTCTGCATGACCTGGGGGGAAATCACTTAATCACTTCCAACCTCAATGTCATAATCTGTAAAACATCAGGGCTGAAATAAATGGCATCGAAAATGCCTTCCAACTCTAAATCTGTTATTCTCTGACCCTGTTCCTCATCAGGAACTGCTCTTACCCATAACTGCAAGGGACTTTCCTCTGTTCCCCCAATCTCTGACCTGTCGATAACTTTCCCCTCCTTTAACTCAAAGAAGCCTTCCCTGATCCTCCCCAGGAAGAAGCAATTGTCCCCTCCCCCTTTCCCTTGATTCTCTCAAATGACTCTGTTTGATTTCTTTTATTCTTAATTATTTTCCAGTTTGTATTATCGTCATTTGTATTAGTATGGAAGGGAGGAGGGTGATGAAATATTCTAACCTTGCCTAGGAATTGCAAGTTCCTTCCTTGACCCAGCTCTGCCTGTAGGGAAGAAAGCTCTTCATGGTCTATTCCAATACCTGACAACCTACACTTTTATGAAAGTCTTCCCTGTGTCAAAGGCATTTCTTGTGCTGAAAGAGCTCCTTCTCCATATGGCTGGGCTGTTTCTGTTCAGAAAATCCACACCTTCTTCTTTGGATTAGAATAAAAAGCTAGAGGGGGCTGGAGATGAATAAGGACAGGGAAAAGAGACACACAGGCAGAGAGAATGAATGAGTGACATACTTTCTCTGTAGGCAAGAAGCTACACGAAAGATAATAAAGGGAAACAGCATTGGAGACTTTTGCGCCTAGAAAGTCAGTAAGGATGTCTCCATGTGCTCACAGTTCCAGTATCTATTTTTTTAAAGCATAGTCTAAGAGCTTCAGCAACAGGCAAAACCCTTGATTCCATGGCGGTTCTGCAGAGCACACTGCTCAGAAACCCTGAACACAAACCTCAGATGAAAAACCCCTTGGTCTGAGAACGTTAGTATCTGGGGGTGAGGAGGGAGTGAAAAAATTGGGAGCCTCTCTGGTTTCACTGGGGCCAAGCAAGAGGCCAAGACAGACAGTAAAAATGTTTCTCTTTAATCATCTCACAATTTATAGTCCGTGACAATTATATCAATTAATGAACGGACACATTTAGAAGAGGCTAGAAGACAATTTACAACTTTAATGACATGAAGATGTGCCTGACTTTCATTTTTCAAAAGACATCAGAGAGTCAAGTGCATCTCTTGGCTTGAGAGACCGAGGATTTTGTTCCAGTAGGTGGAAATAATAAAGATAACAATGATAATAACTGTATTGTGTGCCTGTGTGTGCGTATATATGTGCATGTGTAGATATACACAGACACACAACACATATGTACATATATATATATATATATATATATATATATATATATAGCATTTTTAGTTTACAAATAAGTTCCTACATTTATTGTCTCGTTTGATTCTCACAACAAGCACGTGAATGAAGCAGGTAGGCTAAGGATTATTGTCCCCTTTACAGAGGTAAGAAAACTGAGGCTTAATGAGGTTATGTGATACATTAAAGGTCCCACAGCTAGTGAATGGTAGAGACAGTACTCCTGTCCAGGTTTTCTTGATCCCTAAGCCCCAGATACTCTTGAGAATAAATTAAAGAATTTATTAAATTCTTATTATGCACAACTCACTCTGTTAAGTACTTATGAAAAGTTCTTTCCTCAAAATGCCTTAATTCTAATGGGGGAAGACCATACATATAGGACAGTCACATACAATGGGAGTATTTAGGTCTTGGATGTCACAGGAATGATGCATGGAGTCATAAGTAAGCCAAATGACTTCTGTCTTCCAGGAATAGCAGTGTGACTCGGTGGAGACCATGTCAGACCTGGAGTCAAGAAGACTTATCTTTTTGAGCTCAAATCTGGATTCAGATCATGTGAACCTAGACAAGTAACTTAACCTGTTTGCCTCAGTTTCTTCATCTATAAAATGAGCTAGAGAAGTAAATGACAAACCACTCCAGTATCTTTGCCAAGAAAACCCCAAATAGGGTCATGAAGGGTCTGACATGACCAAACAACAACTTGTTGTACTAGACTTCAAAAAGCTTTCAGGCTCCTAAGAAAGCTCTACAACAACAATAGTAAATACCCAAAATGACTGAAAAATCATGTGTCCCATCTTAATAGTTTGGGGCTATCTTTACTTACTTGAAGTGCATTTGGTTACTTTAGCAGGACAAAGCTGGACTCTATAACAACTCTATGTAACGTTTTTTTTAAAAAAGGTGGCACGATGTATTGGTTAGATCACTGGACTTGGAGTGGAGAACATGGGGATATAAATCCCACCTTTGATACAATACATCCTAGCTGTGTGACTCTGGGTAAGTCACTTAACCACACTTGGCCTCAGTCCTTCATTTATAAAATGAAGAGGATGCATGCAATGGCCTCTTCTAAGTCTAAGAGCCTATGGCCATACCCTTGTCTAAAATCTTACATCAGTCTATGCCCTTCTTTCATTAATTAATTTATTTTTAGTTTCCAGTACTCACTTCCCCAATATTTTGAGTTCCATATTTTCTCCTCATCTCTCCCATTCCCCTCCCCACAAGATGTTGTACATTCTGATTATCCCTACACCTAATCTTCCTTCCCTTCTATCACACACCCCCCTTATTTCCCATTTGCATGTAAAAACAATTTTTTAATATTTGTTTTTAAAATTTTGAGTTCTGAATTTTCTCCCTTCCACCCTTACCACTAACCCTCCTTGAGAAAGTAAGCAATTCAATATAGGTTATACACGTGTAGTCATGCAAAAACACTTCCATGACAGTCATGTTGTAAAAGACTAACTACATTTCTCTCCATTCTATTCCACTAGCTATTTATTCTATTCTCTCCTCTGACCCTCTCCCTCCTCAAAAGTGTTTGCTTTCAATTAGCCTCTCCTTAAATCTGCCCTCCCTTCTATTATCTGCCCTTTCTCTTATTCCCTTCCCCCATACTTTCCTGTAGGGTGAGATAGATTTCCTACCCAATTGACTGTGTACATTATTCTCTCCTTAAGTCAAATCAGATGAGAGTTTAAGTTCACTCATTCCCTCTTACCTCCCTACTCTTCCCCTCCACTGTAAAAGCTTTTTTTGACTCTTTCATTTGAGATAATTTATCCCCATTATATCTCTCCTTTTCTCCTTCTCCCAGAACATTCCTCTTTCAGCCCTTAATTTTATTTTTTAGATATCATCTCTTCATATTCTACTCACCCTATTCTCTCTCTTGCTCTGTCTCTCCCTATCTCTCTGTCTCTCTCTCTGTCTCTGTGTGTGTCTCTCTCTTTCTCTCTCTCTCCATGGATATAGATATGTATATATGCATATGTAAATATGTATGTATGTATATGTGTATATGTATGTATGTGTATGTATGCATATTCCCTCCTAATACTGAGAAAGGTCTCATGAATTAAAAATATAATCTTCCCATGTAGGAATGTAAGCAGTTCAACTTTAATAAGTTCCTTATGATTTCTCTTTTCTGTTTACCTTTTCATGCTTCTCTTGAGTCTTATATTTCAAAGTCAAATTTTCTATTCATCTCTGGTCTTTTCATCAAGAATGCTTGAAAGTCCTCTATTTCACTGAATATTCATTTTCCCCCAGAAGGATTATACTCAGTTTTACTGGGTAGGTGATTCTTGGTTTTAATCCTTTGACCCCTGGAATAACATATGCTAAGCCCTTCAATCCCTTAATGTAGAAGCTGCTAAATCTTGTGTTATCCAGATTGTATTTCTACAATACTTGAATTGTTTCTTTCTGATTGCCTGCAATATTTTCTCCTCGATCTGGGAACTCTGGAATTTAACTACAATATTCCTAGGAGTTTTCCTTTTGGAATCTCTTTCAGGAGGTGATGGGGGATTCGTTTGATATCTATTTTCCCCTATGGTTATAGAATATCAGCGCGGTTTTCCTTGATAATTCCTTGAAAGATGATGTCTAGGCTCTCTTTTTGACTGTAGCTTTCAGGTAGTCCAATGCTTTTAAAATTATCTCTCCTGGATCTCTTTTCCAGGTCAGTTGATTTTCCAATGAGATATTTCACATTGTCTTCTATTTTTTTTTTTATTCTTTTGGTTCTGTTTTATAATTTCTTGATTTCTCATTGGCTTCCATTTTCTCCATTCTAAATTTTAAGGAATTATTTTGTTCAGTGAGCTTTTGGATATCCTTTTCCATTTGGCCAATTCAACTTTTTAAGGCATTCTCCTCATTGACTTTTTGGATCTCTTTTGCCATTTCAGTTGGTCTGTTTTTTAAGGTGTTATTTTCTTCAGTACTTTTTGGGTCCCCTTTAGCAAGCTGTTGGCTTATTTTCATGATTTTCTTGCATCACTGCCATTTCTCTTCCCAATTTCCTCTCTACTTCTCTTATTGATTTTCAAAATCCTTTTTGAGCTCTTCCATGGTCTGAGAACAATTCATATTTTTCTTGGAGACTTTGGATGTGGGAACTTTGATTTTGTTGTCTTCCTCTGATTGTATGCTTTGATCTCCTTTGTCACTATTCTCTAGTCTGAGTTTTTCCCACTGTTTGCTCATTTTCCCAGCCAGTTACTTGACTTTTTAACACTTTGTTAAGGTAGGACTCTGCTTCCAAGGTGGAGGGTATATGACAAGCTTCAGGGGTTTTTTATAGTTATTTTCATTGATACTTCTAGGCATCTTTAAGTTTTCAGTTCTTCCAAGGTGGTATGTTCAAAGGAGAGGTGTTTACTCCTCTTCTGGCCTGTGGTCTGGTCTGTGAGTGACCACAAACACTTTTTTCAGTCTTGGAACTGTGAGGAGGATTCTCTCTCCACTAATACCACAAACTCTGCCCCACCAGTGCTCCTCCTTACCCCAGGACCACCACCAGGACTGCAACCCAGATCCAAGCACAGGCAAAGCAAGAGAATCCTGCCTCAACACCAGCAAAGAGATCCCTGCAATCTCCCTCTGATTAACTGCTTGATCCCCCTCACTATCTGTGGGGTGAGAGCTCTGGAAGCAGCTGCCACTGCCACCACCCTGGGGCTGGGACCAGACCATACTCTTCTCTCACCTAGATCCAACAGACTTTTACTACTGACCTTCTAAATTTTCTTTATCATTTGTAGGTTGAGAAGTCTGAAAACTGCCACAGTTGCCAGTGATTTAGTCCACTGAGGCCTGCTCTGGGTTTACTGGGGCCCAGTCTTTGCTGGCATGTTTTGCACTGGACTACACTACTCTCCCAACCCAGTGCATTAAATCTTTCCTGTCAAAAGGTGGAAATGTGTTTCATTCTGTCATTTCGTGGGTCTGCTGCTCTAGAATTTGTTTAGTCATTTTTATAGGCATTTGGAGGGGTCTGGGGGAGAGCTCAAGAAAGTCCGTGTTTTTACTGCTCCATCTTGGTTCCACCCCCCACTTAGTATCCTTCTTAAACATTCATCACAGACTACTGCATGCTATAGTTATCTCTGTACATGTTGTATAGTATCCCATGCTAAATCATAATTCCTTCAGGGAAAGACCTCATCTTATAATATTTGTCATTGTTATTTACTCATGTCTGACTTTTTGTGACCCCATCTTAGGGTTTTCTTGGCAAAGATACTGAAATGATTTGCCATTTCCTTCTCTGGATCATTTTTTACAGATGAGGAAACTGAGGCAAATAGGGTTGAGTGACTTGCCCAGGGTCACACAACTAGGAAGTGTCTGAGGCCAGATTTGAACTCAGGGAGATGAGTCTTCCTGATTCCAAGCCCAGTGGTCTATCCACAGCACCACCCTGCTGACTGTCTTATATATACTTTTAGGGGGGAGATTTGTGATTCCAATCCTGCAGGGAATTCCTCCTACCAAAGCAGAATGACTCCCTGAACCTATGGCTAAGGAGTAGAGGGAATGGTATGTATAGCTCTTGAGGCTCTTCAAACTCAGCATTGTTTAAAAATCGTATAGTTGGGGCAGCTAGGTGGTGCAGTGAATAGAACACCAGCCCTGGAGTCAGGAGGAACTGAGTTAAGATCCAGCCTCAAACATTTAACACTAGCTGTGTGACCTTGGGCAAGTCACTTAACCCCAACTGCCTCTCCAAAAAGCAAATAAATAAACTAATAAATGAATGAATTAATAGATAAATAAATAAATGAATGAATGAATAAAAATAAAATTCATATAGTTGCCTAGGCTCATACAGAGTGGTTAAGAGACAGGCACAGAGTCACGTGGAACAAACACATTGGAGATGAAACTTGAACTCAATTCTTCTGGACTTCAAGGTCTGTTCTCTTATCTACTGTGTCTTCTTGCTTCTCCTGCACAAGGTGTTTTTTCCTGATTCCTTCAGCTGTTAGCCCAATCTTTCCCTCATCTCAGCATATTATGTTTTTGTTTTGTTTTGTTTTTTGGAGAAGGGAAGGGAAGGCAATTGTGGTTAAATGACTTGCCCAAGGTCACACAGCTAGTTAAGTGTCAAGTGTCTGAGGTCAGATTTGAATTTGAGTCCTCCTGACTCCAGGGCCAGTGATCTATTCATTGTGCCAACTAGTTGCCCCATCTCAGCATATTATGAAATGATAGGATAGTAGATTTAGAACCAGAAGAGACATAAATGCCCATCCAGATGCCCCCGTGGCTAAAGCAGAGGACCTAGAGTCAGGAAGACCTGGGTTCAAATCTAAGCCTTTGACACATCCTAGCTTTGTGACCCTTGGCAAACCACTTAACACTTGTCTACCTCAGTTTCTTCATCTGTAAAATAGGCATAAAATAGGGCATAATAATAGCACTCAACTCTCAGGTTGGTTGTGAGGCTAAAATCAAATTATTTGTATTTGTGAAGTGCTTTGCAAACCTACAAATACTATATAAATGCTAATTATTAGTATTTGCCCAACCCTTCACTTTACAAATGAGGAAGCTGAGGCACAGAGTTCTTAAATGGCTTGCTCAAGTTTACAAAGCTTCTTTCTTAATCAGAACTTGGACCAGGGTTCTCCTGAGCTTATGTCCCTATCCCTTACACCATCCTTTCCTTATTACTTTGAAATTATCTGCATATGTGGCTCCCCCCTCCTTCCAATTAGAGTGTGAACTTCTTGTGGATGAAGACTGTTTTTGCTGTTGTATCACCAGTATCTAACATAGTTCTCTGCACATAGAAATTATTTAATCAATATTTGTTGAACAAATGAAGAAATGAATGAATGAAAAAAATCTTGCCCTCAGAAAGGAGGCAGTATAGCCTGGGAAAAGGTGTATCTTTCTGACTTCAAATCTGACATCAAATACTTACTAACTGTATGGCCCTGGGTAAGTCACTTCACCCTGTTTGCCTCAGTTTCCTTATTTGTAAAATGAGCTGGAGAAGGAAATGACAAACCACTCCTGTATCTTTGCCAATAAAACCCCAAATGGGGTCACAAAGAATAGGACATGACTGAAACTACTAAACAACAATAACAACAATCAAAAAGTTCTATTTAGGGGATTTGGAATTTGAGGACCTGAATTCAAATCCTGCTTGTGGAATGTACTCCCTATGTAATTTTGATCAGATTGCTTAACTCCCTGGGCCTCCACTTTTTCATCTGAAAAATGAGGCAGTTGGATAAAATGGTCTCTGAGGTCCTCTCCAGTTCAAAACCTAAAATAGAAAGGCTGGCCTTAGAGTGTTTGAGGATTATTATGACTCAGGAAGAGAAAGTTCACAAAAGGGAAAGAAAAGGCTCTATTATTACCTTAGAAGCCTCAGGAAAGACCCCTGAGCCCTGTGTTTGTGGCAGAAAAAGTATCCTGTGGCCCTCCAGATCTTTTCATTCCCCACACTCCCTCCCAGGAAAGTTCAGCTTTCCCTAACAGATCATTGGAGTGGGAGGCTTGGGCACTGGAGGGAATCAAGCAACAGTTTTTTCACAGATGAATTCTCCTGATAGACTGGAGAAGTCAGAGCCCAGAGCCATCCCAGGCTCACCAAGCGGCGACCAAGGCTGCCTAGGGCTGATGTGTTGTGGAAGAGGAGTGGTCTGTCATCCTGCCCTCCTGTGATGTACTGGGGCTGCCTGAGGGTGAGATGTGGCACTTCCCCATATCTACAACCAGACTTTGGAGGGAATGATCTGTAGATCTCATGAGGCTCCCCACATGCAGCAGTGTTTAAAAACCTTAAATAAATTCCCATTTAATTTCAACTGGTTCCCATCTCTTGCCTGAGTTCTCAGTCAGAGCATGAAATGAACAGGCAGGATTGCTCCTGTTGCTTTTTCTCTATGGGCCCCAGGGGACATACTAGATGACCTAATGGGTCTCCTCCATCTCTGATATCTATGCCTGTAGCTCCCTCTCTCCTCTCTCCACGGCCCCACTACTTCCTGACTCTCGTGTAAGATCACTTTGTCACTGCCTCAAATCTCTCTTAGGCCCTCCACCCCCTCAGGCCTCCCCCCACCAATGTGAAAATATTTCAAAGTAAAAGTCAGTTTTTAAAAATATCGGCCAGCTTCATATTGCAGCTACAACCAAACTGAGTGTTCAATATTCATCCTAATGTGCCTTCAAGATGGAAAAAAAAAACCCGGAGAGCATCTAAACCAAACCCTTTTGCTTTACATGTGAGAAAACTTGAGATCCAGATAGGGAAAATAACTTGACCAAGGCCACGTAGGTAGTTTAGGTACCTGGGAGCAAAAATTTGGCCCCAGGTCTTTGGATTTGTTTCTGCATTTATCAAATTATCATTAGAACTAGAGGGTTTCTAAGGGCTTTTCAGGCTTCATCGCTGACTCCAGAGTCAGTGTTCTTCTTACTAGACCACATTGCTTCTCCCACCTTTGATTTTACTTGCTCCAAAGTCCAATCGATGCCAAGGACATTCTGAAATATGACCTTCTTTACCGAGTCATTTAAAACATGTACTTGAACGAAGTTGAAGAGAGAAATGTAGTTGAAATAACACCTATAACCAAATATCCTGTTGTTGTGTGACCCTGTTTTCCTGAAGAGATCACACACCAGAGAGGGGAGGAGGGTAGAAGAGGTTTGAATTTTATATCAAATTCTAAAATGGTGTCAGATCCCTGATTAAGAGATCATATTGAAATTCACTGATACTTGGGGATACCTTGTTTGGGAAATTTCTATGAGTTGAGTCTATTTGGAGTGTAGATGATGTCACTGATGGTGACCATAATTTTTATGTCAATAGTAATGGAAGGTTCATGTTCCAGTTCTGTGGCTTCCTAATTGTGAAACTTGAGTGACTCACTCAGTTTCTCCATCTGTAAAATAGGGATAATTGCACTTATGCCACCTATCTCATTGGTTAGTTGATTGATCCTTGTCCCTCATTCTCAAAGAGGACCAAAATGACATCACCATGTTGTGGTCAAGATACAGTGTGCCCGAGTGTAACTGATCAGAGCGGTATGAACTCAGAAGGCTTTACCACAGGTCAGGCACAGATAGTCCATATGAACATTTGCAGTGGATATAGCTCTAAGTTTGTGTAGCTCAAGTTCTTTTTGAGCTGCTACAAATAACTCTAAAAACCTTAAAGTTCTACAAAAATGTGAGCCATAGTGGTTATCATTTTAGTGGTAGTTGTGAAATTGATGTTGGAGTTGCTGGTGCATATCACTGTCAGCCTTTCAGCCTGTCATTCTGTCAGAAAAAAAGCATCTATTGGGCATTCACTATGGGCCAGGCGCTGTGCTAAGTGCTGGAGATACAATGAAGGGCACCAATAGCCACTGCCCTCAGAGTGTTCACATTTCAGTAGGAGAGACAACAGGCAAATAACTATATGTATACAAGATAAATTCAGTGTAGCTGAGAGGCAATTTTAGAGGGAAGGCAATGGGAGAGGATGGGAGAAGGGAGAGTAAAACAACTAGCAAAGGTCTCTGGATTCCATGAGTATAGTTTTACCCTAAAGCTATAAGGAAAACCTGGGGCTCACACAGATGAGGACAAATCTTTCCCAGAAATCAAGAAAGCAAGATAGCTAAGGAAGACATAGAACCACACATGATTCAGACAGAGACTGAGTACCCATTGCTACTTTAGGCTTACAGGCAGGAAATTGGAAGTCATAAGAAAGAACAGGGATTCCTCAAAGTTTGGGTTAAGGAAGCCAGATAGTGGGAGGGAGCAAAAAACAAGAAGAGCAAGCAAGGCACTGATTAATATTTTCATTAAAATCAATAGATTTAAAGAAACCTGTACCAAGTTGAGTAGTGTGGAATTCTGCATGTATTATATGTTCTACTATATATAATTTGGGGTGTTTTTTTGTTTTTTACCATAAGATTCTGCCCCTTCACAGTTATGAAAAAAGAGCTGTGACTTAACAGCTGACTGTATGCTATACTTCAGCACACATAGTAGGGAGAACCATTTACAGAAAAGAAAAAAAAAAGAAATGAAATAGGAATATCGGGAAGTTGAAATTTGGGATCCTATGAACTGGTATAGAAAGAAAAATCACAGAATTATAAAAAATCTCAGAACTTCAGAATTGTAATGAACTTTAGCGCCATCAAATCCAACCCATACCCCCCAAAAAGCCAAACGGGCAGGTGATCTTCCAGTCTTTCATTCATTCATACAACTAGCATTAATTAAGTGCCTATTTTCCCATCAATTTGAAGAATAACTGAACAATTGATGATATATGAATGTGATGAAAGACTATTGTATTTCAAGAAATGATGGAGATATTTTCAGAGATGCCTGTGAAGACTTTATGAACTGATGAAGAATGAAATGAGAAGAATCAGGAGGACAATTTCTATAATAAGAACAACACTATAATGACAATTTTGAAAGATTTAAGAACTCTAATCAATGCAGTGACCAACCATGATTCTGAAGGACCAGAGATGAAGAATGCTATCCACCTACCTCCTGATGGAGAGATGATACACTCAAGGTACAAATATATGTGTACATGCACATGCACAATATACACACGTGATTATGTATTTATGTTTATATACATAAAATTGAGCATATATTTATAAGCACGTATACATACATGTTTATGTGTATATAACATATATGTTGTATTTTATATTTACATATACACATACTTTCTAAATATGTATATTGTGTAAATATATATGTATGTGTGTATGCATGCATAAACATGTATATGTGTGTGTGTTTAATCTCCAGGATAAATATTCCTCCCAACACCTCCAGGGCATACTGCCCTAAACTACATCATTCTTTTTTCTTTCTGTTGGGGGGGGGGGATAGGTTCACCTTAGCTCAATTCCTATACAGCATTGGTCCCACCAGATTCACGCCCAAAGGCAGTACTTTTGTCTTAGCTTCTACTATACTAGCAACCCAAAGTCCCTTTCAAAAATTATTCCTTGATCCTCAAAGCATTGATGCAAGGTTCCCTGAAGTATAGATAGATAAATAGATGGATAGATACATGCACATGTATATACAGCCTCATAGGTAGGTAGAAGTATATGTATATAGATAAAAAATGTATACAAATGTGTGTATATATATGCATATATATGTATATTCATACACACAGGTGCATGTTTCATATATATATATAGATATATAGATATATACAAATACGCATACACATACATACATGTACACACACTATATAGGATATGACCAATGTGGGAATTTGTTTTGCTTGATTTTGCATATTTGTTACAAGAATTTTGTTTTTCTTTCTTTTTCCAAAAGCCTAAGTGGTAAAATGGATAAAGTGGAAGAAGACTTGGATTCAGGAAGACCTGAGTTCAAATATTGCCTCAGACACTTCTGTGTGACCCTAGCAAGTCACTTAACCTCTGCCCCAGTTTCCTCATGATACTACCTCCTAGGGTTATTGTGAGAAACAAATGATTTAACATCTATAAAAAGTTGTGCAAATCTTTAGAAACTATATAAAAGCTAGCTATCTTTATTAACTAGGAAGCAGGAGGGAGAGAAAAGATTTTTGTTAATTGAGAAAATGAATTAAAGTTAAAAATTCAAAACAGAACAAAAAAAGTTACCTACTATGTACTCTGGGTACAAAGTTAATCATGAAGTCTTCCCTGCCTTTAAATAACTTACATTTTATTGAGGAAAAATAGCAGGAGTTGAGATAAGCAAATATGAATTATATGCAAATGAAACATAAAGTTATTTCTGAAGGAGAGAACACTTACACCTGGAGACATCAAGCAAGGCTTCCTGTGGAAGGTAGCACTTGAGATGGCCCTTGAAGGAAGCTGGGGATTCTGAGAAACAGAGGTGAGAAGGGTCCACAAACAGGGCGGGAGATTATCTGAAAAGCATGTAACCAGGAGGTGGCATATTTTATATAGGAAACAGAAAGTAGGCCAGGTTAGCTAAGGTATAGAGTGTATAAAGTATAAAGTGCAATAAACCTGGAAAGGTTGGCAAGAGACAGATTCAAAAGGGCTTATCACGTCGAAATAACGTTCACTGAGTGCCTATCATGTTAAGGGTTAGAGATACAAATGTAAAAAATAAAATATTTAGAGATAGCCTTTGCTCTCAAGGAGATTCCTATTTAATGGGGCTGGGGATGGGGAGGTCAAGATAATATACAAAAAGAAACTGAAAAGTCAGGAGGAAAGTACCCAGTCTGGGTGCATGATGAAGAAATCAAAGAAGTTCCAAGTCATGCAACAAGTTATAAGAGATGTCTATGCTGAGCCCCCTCCTTAAATGGAGATTTGTGAGCTTGGCTCCTCCTTCCATCAGAAGAGCAGAGGGCAGTGGTGAGGTATGAGAACCAAGACTGATTTAATCTCACAGGATGATAAGGTTTTCCCAATGATGAGCTTCCTGAGGCATGGTGGGAAATCAGAGAAGTCCCAAAGTAGTATGGTCAGGTGGAAAATGAGTCGAACAAAGAAACCTGGAAGCAAGTAGAAGTCACCAAAGCTTTTGAGTGGAGTAGAGGGATGGAAAGTGACATGGTGAGACCTGTGCTTTAGGACAATCAATGTGTCAGCTCTGTGGTGGGTGGATAAGAAAGGGGAGAGAAGTGATGTCTGGAGACCAAATAGAAGGATATTGCAATAGTTCAGTTTGGGAGGTGATAAAGGCTTGAATGAGGAGAGGGACTGTATGCTTGAAGATAAGGAGATGGAAAAGAAAAATGAAGTTTTAGATTTGACAAGAGAGAGTGGTCAAATGGACATTGAGAGGTGGGAGAGAAAAAAAATCAAGGATGATTTCTAGGTTAATAACCTCAATGACGGGAAGCAATGTTATAGAACAACATGAAAGGTGTGCAGAGAAGAGGGGTTTAGGGTGAAAGATAATAAGTTCTTTTTTGGATGCTGAGTTTGAGATACCTACAGGATATCCTGTTGGAAATGTCCAGGAGGCAGTCATTGATGAGGGGCTAGCACACAAGAGTGAGACTAGAGTTGAATGAATAAACCTGTGCAGAGTCATCTGTACAGACATGGCATTTAAACTCCAGGAAGCTGAAGAAGTCACTGAGAGAGTATATAGAGAGATGAGAAGAGGGCCCAGGAGATGGCTCTGGGTTATACCCACACATAGAAGTCAGGACATGAATGATCATCCAGGAAAGGAGTTTGATAAAGAGTAACCAGTTGGGGAGGAGGAGAAGCAAGAGGGATCCGTGTCATGAAAAGCCAAATACACACACAGCAAATGCCAAGATAAACTCCAAATTAATATATGACTTAGATGTAAAAGGTCACATCATAAATAAATTAGAGGATCAAGTTTAAAAAATAAACCTTTTTCATAACTATGGATAGGGAAAGAGTTCATTACCAACTAAGAGATAGAGAAAATCACAGAAGAGAATATGAAGAATTTTGATTACCTAAGATTTATTTTTTTCTTTGCACAAACAAAACCAATGCAGTCAAAATGAAACAGAAGACAATCTCTGTAGCAAGATTTTCTGATAAAAGTTTTATATTGAAGATATGTAAGGAATTAATTCAAATTTGTCAGATCTAGAGGCATTCCTAAATAGATGAATGGTTAAAGGATATAAGCAGGGAGTTTAAAAGGAAGAGCTCTAAGTTATCAACAACTATATGAAAAAATTCCAAATAACTTGTAATTAGAGAAATGCAAATTGAAATAACCAAAGTTATAACTCACATCCATCAGATTTCCAAAGATGACAAAAAAGGAAAATGACTATTATTTAATGAGTTGTTGGAATATAGGCACACTTATGTATTCTTTGTGGTATATGAATCAGTCCAGTCATTCTGAAAAGCAATTAAGAAATATGTACCCCAAGGCATTAAATTGTGCATACCCTTTGACCAAGCAATACCACTGTTAAGGCTATGCTCCAAACAGAATAAAGGAGGAAGAGAAACATCATAAATGTACAAGAATAGTTATAGATGCTCTTTTTGTTACAGAAAAGAACTGGGAACTAATGGGATATCCATGCATTGGGGAATGTTTGAACAAATAATATTATATTAGTTCTATGTAACACCATTGCCTAAGAAATGATAAACGGGGTGACCAGATAAACCTGGGAAAATTTATATGACTCAAAGCAGGCAAAACCAGCAAAACAATTTCTATAATAACAAAACTAAAAAGACAAATTACTTTGAAAGATTTAAGAATTCTGATCAATGCAATAACCAGTCACAATTCTACATCAACAATGATGAAGAATGCAACCTACATGCTGATGAAGAGGTGATGGCCTAAATGCAGATTTAGGCACACATTTTTATATGATTCATAAGGGAATTTGTTTTGCCTGACTGAATACTTAATACAAGAATTTTGTTTTTCCTTTTCAATTTAAGGGTGCAGCAGTAGTCAGATTGGGACTAGGAAGAGGGTAGCCAAAAAAGAATGCAAAATAACACAAAGAGGGCCATCATAAATAAGCAAGATGGTTTTAAAAGTTACATGTTAAATTTATTACATATGGGGGAGATGAGAAATTTTTACATTATAGGGATTCCCTGTTTCATGTACAATTTTGTTTTTCTGTTCTACTATGTACATGGAAATATTAAGTTCAGAATAAGAAATGAAATAGAATTCTAAACAAATCTGAGGAAAGAGTTTTTACAAGGAGCCCCCAGCCCTTGCATCTCCAGAAAACAGCTGCCAGCAGAGGAGGGAGGAGCTGTTCATCTATCACAGGCAGGAAACTAACTGTGTCTGTATGAATTGTCGGTCGATACTTAGCCTCCATGAACAAGAGGAAAGACAGCCTATGAGACAGCAGGATGCCCAGGCGGGATGCATTTGCTCAGGAGATCAATATGTAATTCAAACCAGATTGTCCCCTCCCTCCCTTTTCCCTTCAGAGAATTTGAAGGAGAGGGAAAAAAAGAAATCTACAGTGTGAGTGAGACTAAAGGTCAAAACTGATGATGTGCATCTGAAAATCCTCCAGAAGGAGAGAGAGTGGAGCCAGAAATCTGGAGTGGGGACAGAGGATTGATAAAGAAAGGTTAAAGGATATCAGATGAAGCAAAGGAGGACGAACAGAAAGAAGTAGGGGGAAGGGAGTACTCTCATAATAAGATCATAGATCCCTCAAAAGTACTGTGGAAAGATCACTGAACTTTTTGTCACAAAACCTGAATTTGAATTCCACACTACTTCCCACCACCTATGTTACCTTAGGGAGGTCAACTGATCTCTTGGAACATCAGATGCCTCATCTATAAAATGACTAGACTAGATCAGAGGGTTTTAACCTAAGAGATTCAGGTGGTCTGTAAATGGAGAAAAATATATCTTAATTTCAATATAATCAGTTTCCTTTGTAATTCTCTGCATTTTATTTAATGCATTTAAAAACATGATTCTCAGAATGAGCTCAGGTTTCACCAGACAAAGAGAATAAGAGCTCCGGAATTGAATGGAATTTTCTTCAATCCCTTCCAGCTTAAGATCCACAATCCTGGGATCCAATAATAACCAATCCCCTTTCCGTTACTTTGGCTATAGATGGGAAGGCAGTATTTTACTGACTTGCCAAGGATTCTGCAGGAGAATCTTGATTTGAATATGAATTCCTTAAAGAATTGTTATTATTATTATATATATTATATTATTATTAACATATTATTAACAATCCTTAACAGATTGTTCTGTTGTTATCTTTCTATCACTGGTGCCTTGTACATAGTAGTTGCTTAATAACTGTTTATTGAATAGAATTGTGTTTGTTTGTTTTTTGTTGCAGAAGCTGTTTTGTTTTTTTTTTAAGTATACATGAGTGAATTTGGAATGAAAAAATATTTGGGCTGAGATGATATTTAAACAAGGAGCCACATTAGATGAAGACAGAGGTGGAGAGAAAAGGGGTGAAGATACTATTATTAGTGATATGCTCATTGTGGTGCCATGGCCACTTCCAACACCACCACAATGACCACCAGTTTTGATATAATGCTGGATTCTTGAAAACTAAGAACTCTCACTCTTTATAGCCTCTTGCGACATTTCCCAAATTCAGTGTAGGTTTCACTAAGTAATCAGTTCTACAAATCATAGTCTGCACTCCCACTAATGAAATGCTATCTGCTTATTATGCAAGTCATAAATCCAGTAGCAATAATATTTAATTAAGCTATCAAAGCAAAGTAAATAATAGAAAGTAATCAAGTAGTAGAATCAGTTTTACCCCCATATACAAGTGGGTTTGACTACATGAGAAAACCATAACTACAGAGCTAGTAAATGTCCAATGCAGAATTTGAACACAGTCTTCTCGACTACAAGTCTAATGCTCCATCCACTATATCATACTCCTTTAATCAAATCCTTGCCCAAACTCCACAAATCACCAAATGGGTTTGGGAAAGAGCACAGTAGCCTTAGAACTCATAGACCAGTAACCTAAGCTTGTGGTTTTGGTGCTCTCTGGCTTTTGGAAATATGCAGAAGTCCCTTAGGGCAGGATGCCATGTATTGAAGCTTCTCTAATCAATTCTGAGATAGAAAGCATTTTTCCAGTACTCCTTGTATTTGGGCAAACCATGGTCATACCGCACAATATCTTCCACTTTTGCATGAATTCACTGCAACTGCAGTCTAAAACTTTCCTCTATTTCTGCTTGTTCCCATGGCTCTCTCTAGGCAGCTCAGCTTTTGGCATCCTTCTCCTTTCCATGGAGCTTCTCCCTCTCTTCTTCCATTTCTGAATTTGTACCTTTGATTTAATCCTTCACTCTGCAAAAAGTCTCTCAGGATTTTGATGAACTTCATCAATGAACAACAATGCCTTTGTCTCAGCATTGTGAGCACCTAAAGCCATATTGGACAGTTCCACTACTGGAAAAAGTAATTCTTGAGTGTATTACATTGATTCAGGTAATCCTAGTTGGGATACTGCTTTACTCACCTGGGGAAATCACTTCTCTCTGGGCCCCAGTTATTTCATCTGTAAAATAAGGAAGTTGAACTAGATAATTTCTAAATGTTCTTCTATCTCTAACATTCTATGACCTGGATTCAATTCAGTTAAAAAAAAAACAAACAAACATTATGATATAGTTCTATTTCTTTTGCTGAAATTGGATTACTTAAGCTTCCTTTTGGTGTTCTGTTCACTAGGATATTTTGCAGTTTTGAAGATAATCCTCTATTTTGTGTTCTTCATTTTGTTGGTCTGTAACTTTATATGTAGGTTCCAATAATTTTTTATTTCTTCTTGATTTATTGTGATCTGAACTTTTTCTTAAAAAAAGCCTTTTTCTTTAAAAAAAAAGGTTTATTTAATTTTCTGCCCTCTTTAAATGGTTGAATAAAGGTTCATAATTTTTTCTTTATAAAAAATTACAAAGATGGTGGCTTAGAAGTAGGAAAACTCCTTGGGCTCCCCCCATAACCACCTCAAATACCTACAATATATGACATTAAATAAACTTTAGAGCTACAGAACCCACAAAGTGACAGAGAGAAACAAATCTCCCACTGAAGGCAGGCCAACAGGCTGGTAGGAAGGGTCCATCAGAGCATACTGGGAACTGAGCCCAGCCCTGAGTGAATCTGCAGTTTTAGCCCCAGAGTGGCCACAACCAGCAGCTGCAGCAGACTTCAAGGAGAGTGGATCGCAAGCAGCCATGGCTGTTTCCAGAAATATCACACCAAAAATGCCTAAGACAAAGTAAAAGGTCAGTGTAGAACTCTGCTGGAACTCGGGAGGGACGGCACAGTCTGGCCTCTGCCCCCAGAGCAAGAAGTGGCTGGGGTGTGGTGGACCTGGAGCCACTGCTACGTGGCTGCTTCAGAACTCCTGGCCTGCAGATTATAGGGGGACCAAATGACCATTCTAAGGGGCAATCACTTTTGCTCTAGCTTGCTTGGATCTGGATTGCTGTCTTTGGGTAGAGGTCTTGGGATGTGTGACTAGTTGCCAGAGTCTATGGAAGCTTTAGAGAGGGCACCTAGCTAATAGCTCCAGCAGCTACAAAAACCCCAGCTATTTGGGATAAAGCTCTCCTCTCTGGAAGCAGAGTTCTACTGTGACAAAAAGCTCAAAAGTCAAATAATTGAGTGGTAACACGAGCAAGCAAAGGAAGCAAAGCAAGTACAGCAGTCAAACCTTAGATTCCTATTTTGGGGGCAAAAAGGATCAAAGCATGGAATGGGAGTCCTGCACCAAAAGCTTCCAAGAAAAATGTGAACTGGTTACAGGCCATAGAGGAGCTCAAGAAGGATTTTAAAAACCGAGTAAAAGAAGTGGAGGAAAAATTGGGAAGAAGAATTAAAATGATGCAAGAAAATCATAAAAAGCAAGTCAATAACCTGACTGAAGAAAATAACACCTTAAAAATAGACTAACTCAAATGGCAAAAGAGGCCCAAAAAGGCAAAGAGGAGAAGAATGCCTTAAAAAGCCAAATTTGCCAGATGAAAAAAGAATTTCAAAAGCTCACTGAAGAGAATCATACCTTCAGAATTAGATTGGAGCAAATGGAAGCTAATGACTTGATGAGAAATCAAGATAGTATTAAACAAACAGTATTAAACAGATCCAAACAAATGAAAAAATAGAAGGCAATGTGAAATATCTCATTGGAAAAACCAGTGACCTGGAAAATAGATCTAGGAGAGATCATTTAAAAATTATTGGACTACCTGAAGCCATGATCAAAAAAAGAACCTAGAAATCATCCTTCAAGAAATTCTTAAGGAAAATTGACCTGATATTTTAGAACCACAAGGCAAAATAGAAATTGAAAGGCTTTGCCAATAACCTCTCAAAAAGATCCCAAAAAGAAAACTCCTAGGAATATTATAGCCAGGTTCCAGAGTCCCCAGATCAAGGAGAAATATTACAAGCAGCCAGGAAGAAACAATTTGAATACTGTGGAAACACAATCAGGATAACACAAGATCTAGCAGCTTCTACATTAAGGAACTGAAGGGCTTGGAATATGATATTCCAGAGGTCAAAGGAGCTAAGATTAAAACCAAGACTCACCTACCCAGCAGGACTGAGCATCATGTTTCAGGGGAAAATATGGTCATTCAATGAAATAGAGGAATTTCAAGCATTCTTGATGAAAAAGCCAGAGTTGAACAGAAAATTTTATATTCAGATACAATAAACAAGAGAAGCATGAGAAAGTAAACAGGAAAAAGAAATCATAAGGAACTTATCAAAGTTGAACTATTTTCATTCCTACATGAAAAAACAATAATTATAACTTATGAAACTTTTCTCAGTATGAGGATAATTGAAAGGAATATAAATGTGTGTGTAGGTATATATATATATATATATATATATATATATATATATATATATGTATATATGTATATGTAAAAGGGTATATATGAATACATATGTGAGTGTGTGTATATATGTGTAAAGGTATACATAGACAGAGGGCACAGGATCAATTGAATAGGAAAGGATGATATTAAAAAATAAAATTAAGAGGTGAGAGAGGAATACAATGAGAGGAGATAGGGAGAGACAGAATAGGGTAAATCATTTCATATAAAAGAGGCAAGGGAAAACTGTTACAATGGAGGGGAAGAACATGAAGGCAAAAAGGGATAGGTCAACCTTACTCTCATGGAATTTGGCTTAAGGAGGGAATAACATACACACTTGATCGGGTATCTTACCCTACAGAAAAGTAGGGGGAAGGACAAAAGAGGAGGGATGATAGAAGGGAGGGCAGATGGGGGGGGGAGAAGTTAGAAGCACACACTTTTGAAAAGGGACAGGGTCAAATTAGAAAATAGAACAAGTGGGGAGCAGTATAGGATGGAGGGAAATATAGTCAGTCTTCCACAATACATCCACTATGGAAATTCTTTGCATAACTACACATGTACAACCTATATTGAATTGCTTATCTTCCCAGTAAGGGTGGGTGAAGAGGGAAGAAGGGAAAAAATTGGAATTCAAAGTTTTAAAATCAAATGTTTAAAAAAATATTTTTACATGCACTGGGAAATAAGATATACAGGAACTGGGGTATGGAGATCCATCTTGCCATAAAGTTGGAGGCGGAATGGGGGAGGACATGGGAGAGAGCAGATTGGGGGAGGGGATATTCAGTGGGATTGCTGTTCTGGGGTGGCCGGTAGGGGAAAGATGGGAAGAAAATTTATAACTCAAAATCTTGTGGAAATGAATTTTGTAAACTGAAAATAAGCATAAAATTTTAAAAATTAAAAAAAATTTTTTTTTTAAAAACTATTACAGGCACATCTAGGTGGCATAGTGAATAGAGCTCTGGCCATGGAGTCAAGAGGACCTGAATTCAAATCCAGCATCAGACACTTGACACAATTACTAGCCATGTGACTTTCAGCAAGTCACTTAACCCCAATTGCCCTCCAAAAAGCAAAAAAAGTAAAAATAAAATTTAAAAAAAAATTAACATACTTAGTATGCATCAGGAACCCTGCTATGTGTTTGGTGGATATAAAGACAAAAATGCAACAGGATCTGCCCTCAAGTTATTTTGATTCTCCTTAGAGGTTACAACATACCCACAAAGAAAATTTGAGGATGGAGAATGTATTAATAACCAAGAATGTGGGGAAGGAGGGTAGATGTGAAGAATAGATTCGTGTAGGCAGGGGCATTTGAACTGAGCATAGAAAGACATAAAGAATTCTAATATTCAGGGCGGCTAGGTGGCACAGTGAGTAAGAGCACCAGCCTCGGAATTGGGATGACCCAGCATCAAAACCAGACTCAGAAAATGAGCACCCACACATAAATTATGACTAGCCGTGTAACCTTGAGCAAGTTACTTAACCCCAATTGCTTTAAAAAATAAGAATTCTAATATTCCTTAGATATGTAGGTGGCAGAGTGGATAGAGAACTGTATCTGAAGTCAGGAAGTTCCCTGAATTTGAATCCTGTCTCAGACACATATCAGGTGCATGATGTTGGGTCAGTCACTTAATCTCCCTTAGTTTCAGTTTCCTCTTCTTTAACATGAGAATACAAATATTACCTACCTTCCAAGTTATAGTAAAGGGAAATGAGAGAATAATCATAATAATATCTAATATTTATATAGCACTTTAGAGTGTGCAAAGCACTTTACAAATAGCATTTCCTTTATGCTCACAACAGCCCTAGCAGGTAGGCACTGTTGTTATCCTATTTTACAGATGGGGAAATTGAGGCAGACAAGGGTTAAGTGACTTGCCCAGGGTCACACAGTTAGTAAGTGTCTATGACTGGTTTCAGTCTCAGATCTTTTTGACTCTCAGTACAGAGCTTTATTCACTGCATCTCCTACCTACCTAGATAATATATGTAGTAAAGCACTTTGTAATCTTCAAAGTGCTATATAAATGCTAGCTATTATTGTTGTATCACTAAGAGGCAGAGGTGAGGAGGATGTCCATTTTAGGCATGGGGCAATTGGTTCTCAGAGATAGGAGACAGAATGTTTAGTTCCAGAAGTTACTAGATAATAACTGTTTTATGTGTGTTTGATGTAAATGTGGACACTTATCAATGTAAATTTTTAGTGAAAGATTGGTTGAAGAGAAGCAGAAAGTGTCAAATTTTGGATGAGTTGGGAATAGTACCTAGGACTGAGAGATGCCAGTTGCATGAGGAGCCAGTTCAGAGGTTATAGAAGGCCGAGCATCCCATAAGAGCTGATTATGGGGGATAAAGACTGAAAGAAGTTCTATGAATATTGAGGTTTGGAAAGTACTCAGAGAACCCAAATAACAATCTTGCTTTGTTTGCTCAGTTTCCCGAGGAAGAAGGAAGGGCAGAAGAAAGAGTAAAGGGTTTAGTTTAGATTGGTTATAGAAACCAAGCTAGAACTAGGAAGTTAAAATGGATCCCTCGGGGAGCCAGACTGAAAGAAATATTTAGACTGGAATGAGCTAAGCTCAGGGGAGGGGATAGAGGTATAGACTAAAGGAAATCCCTAAGTAAAATTTATTTCCTAAATAAGATTTCACATCTATCCTGTGTGCCTGAATGAAGTTTATTCCCTGAGATTCCTTCAAGCATAGTAAAGCAGTACTTAACACTTCACATGACTGACTAAAGACTCACTCAGTAATCAGGGGATTTTATTTGAAAAGGTGATTCCTATCTGAGCAAGGCTCATGATAAACAGAGTAAGAAAGCACACTGCAAGAAGAAGGGTTAAAAAGCCTTCCCTCTCTCTGAGGCAATATGGCCTCTGATAAATGGCACCACCTTTCGGTAGAAGTTTCCAATTTGGTTGGAAGAGTAAAGCACAGCAATACAAGCATATTCTTGCTCCAATCCCAGAGCAATAGAGCAAGGAGCAATCTATGTGTGATGATGCGGAATCTAATCCAATATAAATATTCACCTCACTGTCATACCATATCTGGACATGAATTTGGTGGGGCTGATGCTATGTAGGAGTTGACCTAAGGTTTGACTCATAACACCCCACATCCTTGAGACCAAAGAAGAATAGGGGACAGTATTCCCCTTTAATGGCAAGCAAAGAAGTACTTAGTGCCTTGTTTCAGCTACTTACGTATTTAACACCTTGTTTGAGTTCAAGTGTCTTTGAGCCTTGCCCTGATTATATCAAGTCTTTGTTAAGAAACAGAACTTGTGAAACCCACAGTGGGAGGAACTTGCTGATGCAACAGGAAGGGGGAGAACAGGGAGGAGCTTGGTGACCATATATAAGGAGAAGCCCAAGCTGGGAAAGAGCAGAGCTGAGAAGAAAGCACTTGTGGTGGCAGAATTGAGAAATGGAATGGTTGTGGAGGCCCAGCACTCTGTTTGCTCTGTTTGTGCTGGTTTATGTTTGTAATATTTTGTACAAAAGCCCTGGAACCTTACTGGAAATCCTTGAAAGAGGATTTTCTTGTTGTCTGTTTACAGAACTCCTGGAGGAGGGTTTCAAAAGTCCTAGGACTTTATTGATGATTTGCGTTGACATTTTGGACCTTGTTTGTGGGTCTCCGCTGATTTCACAAGCAGATAGAGAATTGATGGTGGTGCTGAAAATGTCCATGAATGTCGTTTTGGCTCTGTTAAGCTTTGTGTTCCCAGAAACAGAAACTGTGAAGGACTTGAAGTGGACTCGACACTATGAGCTTCAATATGGAACAGGAACTAGACAAGGAGCTGGAAGAGGAGTTGAGAGCTTTCTATCTTTGATCTCAGGTGACAGTTGTGTAGATTCAGGTAGGAGTTGGACCCATGGAAGAGGAACCATGGAATTTGGGAGCCAGCCTCAAGTCAAGATGAAAAAGACCTCTCCTTAGGTACTTGATGCTAACTGAGGAGATCATGATTTATTACGGCCTTGGGGTGAAAAATTTTGACTTTTGTACTTTGTGTCCATTGAAGAAGCTTGCTTTTTTTTTTATTTATATTTTGCTTTTTGGAAGGGGAAGTCAGGATAATTGGGGTTAAGTGACTTGGCCAAAGTCACGTAGTTAGTAAGTGTTAAGTGTCTGAGGTCGGATTTGAATTCAGGTCCTCCTAACTCCAGGGTCAGTGCTCTATTCACTGTGCCAAGTAGCCACCCAGAAGGCTTGCTTCTTAAGGATGATTGAGTTAAACATTTACTAAATGATATCTTTTGTTTAAAACTATGTGGCCACTTTAATAATAAGCTGTTACATCATAATATTGTGAATGCTATACTTTGGTTTCTGTCAATGTTTTGTTTTAATTTAATGCTGAATAGAGAGTTCACTATATTATGCAATCAGAACCTTGAAACTACTCACAGCAGCAGTCCTTTGGAAAGGTGCATGTGCTTGTCTTTATAGCTCCCAAAGTTTATTTTTGTTATATCTTTGAGGTAAATATCCTTTTGAAAAAGGGATATGTGAAGGGGGCAGAGTCAACACGGTGGAGTAGAACTAGGACTTCCAAGTGGCTCCAGCTCCCACTTTCACCAATCCATGTAAAAGGAGACGCTGAACAAATTCTGGAGCTACAGAATGCACAAAATGACACAGAGAAGCTAACCTCCCCCTGAGCACAGCCCGGCAACCTGGCAGGGAGCAGCCAGCACAGTGCTCTGGGAGCCGACTCCAGGCCCTCGTGAGCCAGAGGTTTTAGCCCCAGGGTGGCCAGACCAGCTGCTGGCTGAAGGGACTCCAGAACACCAGCAGCTGTGGCCGTTTCCAGAATTATCAACACATAGATGCCAAGGACAAAGTGAGAGGTCATTGCAGTATGGACTTTTAGACTTGTGGGAAGAGCATGGGCTTTTGCCCCCAGGGTGAAAAGCCACTGAGATTCTGAGGTTCAGTTGCTGCCAGGTTGCAACTTCAGCTACTGGCCTGCAGACTATAGGTGGACCATGCGACCAGTCTACAGGGTAATTGCTCTTGCTTTAATCTTCTTGGATCTGGATTGCAGTATGGGTGGAGGTCCTGGGGTGTATGACCAGCTTGCCAGAGCATGTGGAGGCTTCAGAGAGGGCACCCAACTAATACCTCTGGCAGCTGAGAAAACCCCACCATTTGGGATGGAAGCTCCCCTAGCTGGTGGCAGAGTCCTACTGCGGCAAAAGGCCCAGGGGTCAAGTGACTGAGTGGCAACATGAGTAGGCAAAGAAAGCAAAATAAACAGAAAAATTCAACATTATACTCCTATTTGGGGGCAAAGAGATCAAAGCATGGAACAGGAGGAACACAGTGGGGTCGGAACTCCTGCACCAAAAACTTCAAATGAAAATACGAGCTGGTTACAGGCCATAGAGGACTTTAAGAAGCAGAGAAGAGAAGTGGAGGGAAAATTGGGAAGAAAAATGAAAATGATGCAAGAAAATCATAAAAAACAAGTCAACAGCCTGACTAAGGAAAATAACACCCTAAAAAATAGACTAACTCAAATGGCAAAAGAGGTTCAAAAAGGCAATGAGGAGATGAATGCCTTAAAAAGCCAAATTTGCCAGATGAAAAAAGAATCTCATCTTTCCTTCAGATTTAGAATGGACCAAAGGGAAGCTAGTGACTTTGTGAGAAATCAAGATGCTATTAAACAGATTGAAACAAATGAAAGAATAGAAGGCAATGTGAAATATCTCATGGAAAAAACCACTGACCTGGAAAATAGATCTAGGAGATATAATTTAAAAATTATTGTACTATCTGAAAGCCATTATCAAAGAAAGAACCTAGAAATCATCCTCCAAGAAATTCTCAAGGAAAACTGCCCTGATGTTTTAGAATCAGAAGGCAAAATAGAGGTGGAAAGAATACACTGATCACCTCCTAAAAAAGATCCCAAAAAGAAAACTCCTAGGAATATTATAGCCAGGTTCCAGAAATCCCAGATCAAGGAGAAAATATTACAAGCAGCCAGGAAGAAACAATTTGAATATTGTGGAAACACAATCATGATAACACAGGATCTAGCAGCTTCTACACTGAGGGATCAAAGGGCCTGGAATATGATATTCCACAGGGCAAAGGAGCTGGGATTAAAACCAAGAATCACTTACCCAGCAAAAGTGAGTATCATGTTTCAGGGGAAAATATGGTAATTCAGTGGATTACAGGACATTCAAGCATTCTTGAAAAAAACACCAGACTTGAGTATAAAATTTGACATTCAGATACAAGAAGCAAGAGAAGCATGAGAAGGTAAACAGGGAAAAGAAATCATAAAGAACTTATCAAAGTTGAACTATTTACATTCCTACATGGAAAAATGATAATTGTAACTGATGAAACTTTTCTCAATATGAAAATAGTTGAAGAAAATAGAAACATATACATACATACATATATATATTTTCTTTATCAGAAGGTACATAGGCAAAAGAATACATATGTGAATGTGTGTGTATATGTGTGTATATATATATATATATATATATATATATATATATATATATATATATATATGTTTACAGGTATACATAGAGAGAGGGCACAGGACCAATTTAATAGGAAGGAATGATACTTAAAACGTGAAATCAAGAGGTAAGAGAGGAATATAATGAGAGGAGAAGGGGAGAGACAGAATGGGGCAAGCTATCTCATTTAGAAGAGGCAAGGGAAAATGGGTATAATGGAGGGGAAGAACAGGAAGGCATAAAGGAATGGGTCAACCTTATAGTCATTAAATTTGGCTCAGGGAGGGAATGACATGCACACAAAATAGGGTATCTCACCCTACAGGAGAGTAGGTGGGAAGGGGATGAGAGGGGGGATGATGGAAGGGAGGGCAGGGTGGGTGGGAGGGAAATAGGAAGCATACACTTTTGAAAAGGGGCAGGACCAAAGTAGAGAATAGAACAAGTGGGAGGTGGGATAGGAGGGAGGGAAATATAATCAGTCTTCTACAATATATCTACTATGATAATGTTTTGCATTAGCTACACATGTACAACTTTATTGAATTGCTTATATTCCCAATAAGGGTGGGTGACAAGGAAGGAAGGGAATGAATTTGAAATTCAAACTTTTAAAACCAAATGTTTAATATATATATATACTATTATTAATACTATTTTACATGTAATTCAGAAATAAGAGGAGGGGATATCCTGGGGGACTGCTATTTTGGGGAGGTGAGTAGGGGAATAATGGGGAGAAAATTTGTAACATAAAAACTGGTGGAAATGAATGATGTAAAACAGAAGTTAATAAAGCATTTTTAAAAAGGGATATATGAAAAAGTCAAAAGGGAGGAGAGGGGAAAGAATGGAAGCAGTTGTGTTAAACTTCAACAAAAACAGGAAGGTTCTTTTCAGAGTACTTCTGACTTTCTTAAAGTGTATCTGATGACCATGTATAGGATGGATTGGACTGGTAAAAGACTTGGAAGCACTTACACTACTTATAAATCTGTCACAAAACTCCAAGTAAAGGGTGATGAAAGCCTGAATGGTAGAAGTGGGAATGGAAAAAATAAAGAGGACAGATTAGGAGATATCATGGAACAGAATTGACAGATCTTGAAAACCGATTGGGGTAGAGGATAGAAAGAGGGGAAATTCATAGATTACATAGAGGTTTTGAGGTGTGATAGCTGCAAGGAGGTCAGCACTATTAGCAGAAATAGGGAAACCTGGGGGAGAATATGACTTTGGGAGAGGAATGAGTTCTATATAAAACATGTTGAGTTCAAGGTGTTAGTGGAACAACAAGGCAGTTGGAAATGCCAAGCTAAAGGCAAGATCATAAATTTAAACCCAAAAGAACTCTTTGAGGTCCTACTCCTCCCTTCCCCATTTTACAGATAAGGAAACAGATCCAAAAAGATTATATAAGTTCCCCAAGATCATACAGACAGAAAAATATTGGTGATAGGACTTAAACTCAAGTCTTCTGCCTCTATATCCATTGCTTTCCCCACTATAGCATTGCACCTCACTGAGAAAATAATTTTGAACATTCAGATTTGAAAGTCATCTTCAGAGAGGTGATTTTTGAAGGTGAGAGAATGAATTAGATTTTTAAGGAAGAAGGTTCAGAGAAAAGAGGAAAATGTGTAAAAAGAGAGTGTTGAGGGTATATGAGAACTCAGAAATGAGAATCAAGAAAGATGAAGATGAACTATTCAAAGAGACAAAAGAAATTATCAGTGAAATAACTAATCTTAATTCTAGAACAGTGGTGTCAAACTCAAATAGAAAGGAAGTTCACTAATCCCTAAAAAGGATCTCTGTCAGGCTGCATATTGACTTAGATTTAAAATGTGATGTTATCTATATTTTGTTGGATTTTTATTTATTGTATTATATTTCCTAATTACATTCTAATGTGATTCAAGCCCCACTTGAGAAGCAAGCTATTTTGACTCCTTTATTCTAGAGTAGTGGTGTCAAGCTCAAATAGAAACCAATCTGGACCATATATTTGACTTTAGAAAACCACAAATTAACATTATCTATGTTGCATTGTATTTTTATTTATTTTGTTAAACATTGCCTAATTATATTTTAATCTAGTAAAACTGGAGTTTTGTGGGCTACTTGGGGACAGGTAGCTGAAAGTTTGACCCTATTTAAAAGATTCTTCCCAGCATAGAAGTGATAGAATATAGATGCAGAATGAGATACATTATGTTAGATATGGTCAATTTTGTTTTTTTAATCTTATTTAATATTTTATTTTTCCTAACTACATGTAAAAATAATTTTAACATTCTTATTTCAAATTTTGAGTCCCAGATTCTTCCCTTCCCCCACACTGAGCAAGCAAGCAATTTCATATAGTTTATACATGTGTAGTCATATAAAGCACATTTCCATGTAAATTATTCTATGAAGGAAAACAGAGACATTAAAAAAGGAAGAGTAAAGAAAGTTTAAAAAAAATATCTTTGATATAAATCCAGGCTCTTCCAGTTCTTTCTCTGGAGATGGACAGCACCTTTTATCATAAGTCATGATCAGTTGTTGACTTATTTGGCTTAGTTGTTCTTTGTCACAAAGAAGGGCCTTTACTGTGCACTTGAATGTTCTATACACTTAACGGTGAACTGACAACTTTAAAAATCATCATATTTATTAAGAGAGGGAAAAGTTATCAGAGAGATAAGAGAACAATCATAAGAGTGAAGAAGAATAGTATAGATTTAGAGCTAGAAGAGAATTTAAAGGTCATTTGATTGAACCCCCTAATTTTAGAAAAGCAGAAAGTGAGGCATAAAATGTTATGACTTGTCCAAGGTCACACAACTAGTATGTAATAAAGGTGAGATTTGACCCAAGGCTCTCTGAGTCCGGATCTACCACTATTTCCCCTGTACTACAGCTATCCCAGAAGGCACAGAAGGAAAGGGTAACCAGAAAAAACCAAGGGTGTATCCCACAACATCAAATGCTCCTGAGGGGGTTAAAGAGAAATAAAACCTGGGACCCAGCCATTAGACAACTTTGGTACAGAGAATAAACAGACATCTTGGGTTATATATGCTCTGTAATTCAAGATCACTTCAGACAAATGGGGAGTTTCCTCATTTGAAATTCCTATGGGGATAAATTAGCTAAGAAGGCATGGGAGCTTTGAGGTTTGGAGGCCTCCAAGCAATGATGGAGAGAGCGGAGAGGGGAATTATAATCCATTAGGAAGGCCCCTTTGATGTTACCAGAGAGGATTCAAGTTCATTAAACTAACAAGGTACAACCCTCTTATAATTCTTTGTACAGTCCTCATGTCCTTCCTCCCCAGTCTCATGGTAGATAGCTATCAGGAGCAGTAGCTGTAATGTCGAATGACAGTTGATTGGTGAGGACTCTGTCACAGGAGTCTCAGATTGCTTGGAAAACTAAGTCAGTACCATAGACAGCACATAGACTGCAGTCTGATGGAACTGGAGGAGCCACAGTAAGGTTGAGTAGAGTAGACAGAACCCCAGTCTGCAGGTCTTGATTTGAGAGCTGGTGAAAAGTGGCCCATGCCTTGACCCAGACCTGAAATACCTACCTTGTAGAGTGGTGAGGAAAATAATTTTTGAGCCTTAAAGGATAGAAAGTGGAACTGTGATTTCATTAATATAGGGAACCCCCAGATTAGGATATTCCCTCCACCAATTCAGGTATATTCTCCACAACTTGTCATCTTCAAAAATTGCTAAGAACATTGAGAGGGTGAGTTGTCCCAGGTGTCACAGCCAGTATGTATTAGAGACGGCACTTGAACCTAGGTAATCCTGGTTCCATGGTTAACTGACTCTACACTACATTATGCTGCCCCTCTGCAAGTCTTAAAACATTAGACAAATATGAATTACTATTGTCTCTTGCAGGACTGAATGGGGAAAAAGGTCACATTTCTTCAGTGCTTTAGAACTTAAAGAGCTCTTGCTTCACGCTGACCATGTGAGATAGGAAGTGTTATTACCACAATTAAGCAGATGAAGAGAATGAGGTTCAGAGAGAATGAAGGGATTGTCAGTGTGGAAAAGGGATTAGATGTAACCTCTTTGGTGCCAGGGGGATGAAGAACAATGACTAGAAGTGACAAAGAGGAAAATCTAGGTTTGAAGTGAGGAAAGGCTTTCTACAATTAGATGTATCCCAAAGTGCAATGTGCTGAAAGAAGGGGTGAATTCCCCTTCCTGGGAAGTACGAAAGAAGAGTCTGTATGATTCCTCATTGGGCATGTTATGGTGGGATTTCATTTGCAGGTATGGAATGGACTTGATAGCCTCTTGGGCACCTTTCCAACTTTTCAAATCTTGCAATTCTGCAGTTTCACTCCATATCATACAGCTTGTCCAGGGCTGAGCTGGAGCTCAAATCCAAGTTGGCCAAGTACAAATACACTGCTCTTTCCTTTGGATGATGCTTGCTGCCTCCCTCCATTGTATTCATTCTTTTTTTTTTTTTTTTTTTTTTTTTGCTTTTTGGAGGGGGGAAGGTAGGGCAATTGGGATTAAGTGACTTGCCCAAGGTCACACCTCTAGTTTTTGTGTTAAATGTCTAAGGCCAGATTCGAACTCAGGCAGGTCCTCCTGACTCCAGGGCCGATGCTCAATTCACTGCACCACCTAGCCACCCCTATAATATTTGTTCTTTATGAGCATTCTGGAAGGTCCTGATGAACAGTTCAGTTGTGTTTCCTAGAAAGGCACCATTAGCAGTTTTCTTGTTTTTTTGTATATCTAAATGTTTGCTTGTTGATCATTATTACAGTCATAATTTTAAAAAAAGAAAAATAATTAAAGATTTCTAATTTGTTCATATGTGGCCTTTCAAAGAATCAGGCTCCAAGGTAATGGGACTTAGGTCATTTTAATGAGAAGAGAAGCAGAGGAAATGCCTGTGAGTATTGCTCAGGGAAGGCGGGTCTTGGAAGGGGGAGGCAGTGATTCGGCTTCAGTAGAAGAGTACAGAACAGCCAGTGGAAGCAGCAGAGCACTGGAAATCTAGGGAAAATTCAGCAAAAGCTGAATACTGGTAGAGAGACTGAAAGACACTGAAAGATAGAGTTGTTGTTTTTTTCTAGGACTACCTGAAATAAAATAGGGTTTCCTGCATTCATTGACAATCAAAAAATCAATTGCATAGGCCTGAGGTAGAGGCAATATGACTAGAGATAATCACAACATCTGATAAGTGGTAGAGACCTCACCAGCAATATAGTACAGCATATATATAAAAGGGATCTCCACTATAATATACTTCAACAAGTGGTCATTCTGCCTCAGCTTAAAGAGAGCATGGAAAGGGAATCAATCACCTCTAAAGACATGTCATGGCATCTTTAATTGTTAGTAGGTTTTCCTGATATCAAACCTAAATGGTACTCTTTACAGCTTCTACCCAAATCAGCCTGCTGGGGCCAAGCAGAACAATCTGAATCCTTCCTCCAAATGCCATCCTTTCAAATACTTGGAGACAACCTTCATGTGCCTCCATAATGTTCTATTTTCTAGATTAAGTAGGCCCAGTTCCTTCAACAGATAGGACACAAACTCAAGACGTTTCACCATCCTGGTTACCAGGATACTTTCTAACTTGTCAATGTCCTTCTCAAACTATAGTGACCACAACTAAACACATGTAGCTTGGGGAGCAAGTTCATTTACATAATACATTCTTCATTGGTGGAAAATGACTACTCAACTTCTTCATGCCTGTATGAGTAGCAGAGTTGGCAAGAACTTGAAAGAGGAGAGGTCTTGAGTCTTCTAGCTTCCAGATTCAAAAAAAGGCCACATGTGATTTTAGGTTTTCTTCAGAAAGAGGTCCCTGAAGGGAAAATCCAGGAAGAAGTTGACATGTGGAAATGTCTGACCCTGGATAGGTCCCTATCCCCAACTTATCACACTAGATACTTCAAGGAATTTCCTCTTGGGTGAGATCAGGGGCACTCTCTTGGTTGAACTGAAATATCATGCTCTTAGTGGGAGAATTCATTTATTCTTTTCATTGTCTAGCATATTCTTTTTACAAATTTTCATTGATATTGTTTCTTGCATCATTATAGTATCCCATGTATTCCTCACCTTCCACCTTACCAAGATCCATTCCATATGATGAATAGCATTTTGAGAGAGAAAAAAAAGTCAGCACAACTCATTGATGCAATGAAAAAGTTTTAAAAAATGCAATGCTTAACATCTGTTGACCTCTTACTTTTACAAAAGGATTGTTTGTAGGTGTCTTTTCATATTTCTTCATTCCAGTCCCATTTAGTCTTTATGTTTTTGTTACATTTACTTTTTATTTTTTTGACGTGTCATTCTTTCCATTTATATTGTTGTAGTTACTATATTATTATAATATGGAAATTTTTTTTATTTTTTAAGATATGTTTTGTAGCCTGGAACTTTGCTAAAGCTATTCATTGTCTCAGTATATTTGCTGATTTCCTGGGGTTTTCCAAGAAAACTATCATATATATCATCAACAAACATGGTTAGTTTTATCTCCTCTTTACTTATATTTATCTATTGAATTTCTTTCCCTTTTCTTATTGCTATTGTTAGCATTTGACTGGCATATTCTAATCTGTATAACTTCTCTAATTTCTGTTTGCCATCACCTTGGATAAGTGAATAGATTTGGACCAATTCAGGTACTATTCACTTTGTGACGATCTTTGTCTAACTGTCATTTGATAGGAAGGGAATCAAGTCTTTGGATATATACCTTGAGACACTGTTACCCTCCTACCCTGTTAAAGGACAGGAATCATGACACTGTTAATCAGTCAGTAAATAAACATTAAGCACCTACTGTGTGCCAGTCATTGTTCTAAGCCCTAGCAGTGGTTTGAACTTAAAAATTATTTCCCCTAGATTAGAAATATGTAGGGAGATGGATAAATATAATTCTTATTCCAAATCTTTTCTCTGAGGTGAGAAAAGTGGTCAGCTTTATGGTCTCAATATCCTGTCCCACTCTTAATAAGAATCAGTCTCCGTTGGAGAAGGGTGAGACTATAGGGATATCTATTCACACTTCCTTCAAAATACTAGACAGATCCATATAGATGCGGGATAGATATGTAAACATGTAACCTACAAAGGAAACACAAACACACCTTACACATAGTATACCAGATGGGGTTTTGTAAGAGCATAATACAGTGGGACTATTATTTCCTTATTCTTGTATATCATATTCCTCTTTTTAAAATTTTATTTTAGACCCAAATGCCAGAAAACAAATTCAGAATAGAAAAAAGAAACAAAAACATATCATAAACGTAAATATTGGAACTTAAATACAAAGTTAGAAAGGAGGGGGAAAGCATACCATGTGCATAGCAGAGCATAAAACAGGATTTTAAATATGTAACAATAAATTTTCATTTCAAGAAAGCCTGTATGATAAATAATACTCGTATTGAGAATTTTCCATCTTTTCTTTGCTTCCTTGTGAGTTTTCTTTTGTTCTCTACTGTGTACTTTTTTACTTTGTTATTTTTTCCCTCCCTTCCACCCCACTCCCCAGAAGGCTACAATAAAGTTTAGATGTGTTTCTCACTAGCTAGATAGATAGACAGATAGATATACATACACATATATGTATATACATACATATATAGACACATACTTTCCAAAACATATTCTGCTCCTGATCTTTGCTTTTATGTTTGCGCATATCGCTTGTTTCCTATCCTTCCTGCCTCCTTTGCCCACCATATTCTTCTTAATGTATCTCAAGATTGCATTAGCATTTTTGACTGCCATTTCTTCCTCCTGACTTACATTGAGCTTGTAGTTCACCAAAACACTGGGATCTTTTGCAGAACAA
Source organism: Gymnobelideus leadbeateri (assembly GCA_011680675.1). Lineage (NCBI taxonomy): Eukaryota > Metazoa > Chordata > Mammalia > Diprotodontia > Petauridae > Gymnobelideus > Gymnobelideus leadbeateri. Next base: position 288,089 of record WOXC01001002.1, read on the forward strand.
TTGCTGTCTTCACTACGTCTTCCTATCTTTCACTTATGAAGATGATTTTTTTACATTAAGTGTGATATTTTTCTTTGAATTTTATTCTATTGAATTTTATCTTACTATATTCAGCCTGATTCTCTGGACTGTCAAACTCCTTTTGGATCCTTCCTTAGTCATTCATTGTGTTAGCTATCCCACCCAGATTGCTGTCATCTACAAATTTGATGAGCATGCCATCTGTGCATTTATCCAAGTCATTGATAAAAAAATGTCAAGTAACACATGGCCAAGTATAGATCACTGGGATAGTCCACTGGAGGCATGTCATGAGACAACAATTATTAGCAAAAAGTCTAGGGATCTTAGTGGGCTACAAGCTCCATATGAATCAGTAGCATGACTTCTCTGCAGCTAAAAGTCCTTATGTGTGTTGATGGAGTTGTGAACTGATCCAACCATTCTGGAGAGTAATTTGGAACTATGCCCAAAGGGCTATAAAACTGTGCATACCTTCTGATCCAGCAATACCATTATTAAATCTATAACCCAAAAAGATCACAAAAAAGGAAAAGAACCCACATTTACAAAAATATTTATAGCAGTTCTTTTGGTGGTGCCAAAGTATTGGACATTTAGGGGATACTCATCAATTGGGGAATAGTTGAACAAGTTGTAGTATATGAATGTAATGGAATACTATTGTTCCATATGAAATGATGAGCAGGCAGACTTCAGAAAAACCTGGAAAGATTTGCATGAACTGGTGCTGAGTGAAGTGAGCAGAACAAGGAGAATAGTGTTCACAGTAACAACAACAACATTTTGCGATAGCATTGCATTCTCAAAAATGCAATGACCTAAGACAATTTCAAAAGGCTCATGATGGAAAATGCTATCCACATCCAAAGAAAGAATTATGGAGTCTGAAAGCCAATCAAAGCATATTATTTTCTCCTTTTTGGTTTTATTTTTTAGGTTTTTTTCTCTCTCATGGTTTTTCCCTTTTGTTCTGATTCTTCTTTTACAACATGACTAATGTGGAAAAATGTTTGATACGATTGTACATGTATGGCCTATAGCAGACTGCATGTCATCTTGGGGAGGGGAAAGGAGATGGAGAGAGAGAAATTTAGAACTCAAAATCTTATAAAAGTGAATGTCAAAAACTAAAAATTAGTTAACTTTTCAAAAATGTGCCTTTACATTAATGTTTCCTCCCTAGTCAAACCCCATCTGAAGTACTATATCCAACTTTGAGTATCACCTTTTTAGGAAGTATGTTGACAAACTGGAACATGTGCAAAGAGAGATGACTAGAAGAGTAAACAGACTTGTAACCATGCCATACAAAAATAAATTCCAGAACATAAAAATTTTAGCTAGAGAATGTTTCATTCATCCAAACTATCCTAATTGTTTTCTAAAATTGGTCTTCTATGTCCTATCTCCATGCCTTTGCATAAACAGGGAATGTACTTTCTCCTTTCCCCTTTCCTCTTAGAATTTATAACTTACTTTGAGGCTCAACTGGGAAAACTTTCCTGGTACTTCTTCATTTAAGTTCTCACCCTGTCATTAAATGATCACTTATATAGTATGCTTACCTGGTTTTTGGTGTTATGTTTTCCCATAAGATAAATAATTCTTAAGAGACAGGATTTTGGTTTTATTGTTGTTGTTTTGTCTTTACCTTCTTTGAGTCTAGCACAATGCTTACTATATAATAGTAATTTAATACTTAATATAATAGTAATTTAATACTTAGTGGATTAAAATAGAAGACAAAGAAGATTGGGGGAAGAGATTCTTAAATTGAATTCTCCAAACTCCAAAGCATCCATGGATAAATTTAAAGAGGTCTGTGAACTTAGAATACAATATACATATATATGTATATATATGTATATGATAAATATATATATATATATATATATACTAACCTCTAAATGAAATTTAGCATTTCCTTTAATTATCTAAAAACAGTATTCTTAGAAGAGAGCCATAGCTTTTGGCCAGTACCAAAAGGGTCTGTGACACACAAAAAAGCTTAAGAAACCCTGATTTAGACATGATAACTGCCTTCAAGAATTTGGTGGAAGACTCCAATTTATTTTGCTCAGCTGTAGAGGAGAAAAAACAGAAGCAACAGCTGTAAATCATGGAGAGGTAGATTTGAACTCATTTTCAGGTGGAGAGGGGAAAAAAGCTGGAATCTAATTTCCATTCATGGTTTTTACACTTCCTATCTGTTACACCTTGGAGAAATCATATAAACTCTGTTTGTTTCAGTTTCCTCATCTTTAAAAGGAAGGGATTGGTCTGGATAATCTCTTAGTCCCCTTCTGGTTCAAAGTGCATAATTCTAAGTGTGACACATTTATTTTGGCTCATGCCATCTGTCTCCTTTAAACATACAGGGAGACAACTGACACAAAGGTTAAAATTCAGTCAAATGGTTTAGAGTAGCTTTAAATGCGATGTCTGAGTCAGTCACAAGGTGGTTGTAGTGGTAATGGGAATTTGAAGATCTTCCCTGTCCCTTAATAGGCCAAATGTAATTACATGGAGCCTATGGTAGGATGAGTTTGCTGAAGGGTGGAGCAGAACCCAGAGGAAGCTGGGAGTCAGAGTAGTTAATCAGGTAGTAGAGAGAGGATGCAGGTAAGGAGATTACTGGGCTTGTGAGTGTTTGTTTGTGGGAAGACTTTGGGGGGTTGTTGCCTCCCACTGTGCTGTGGTGTATTAACTTCTTTGTTGCTATGGCAGATTTGGTTTTCTGGTGTTGGGATTTGGTTTTCTTTGTCAGAATAAATGTTTTGCTTCTGTCTTTTATATGGAGAATCTGCTATATTTTGAGATTCAGAACTACACCAGCATAATCATAGTCACCATCAGTGCTGTGAATTTTACCTTGGCACTATTGCTGTGCTGTACTTGATCTGTTTTGTCACAGTTTGAAATTAGTAAGACTCAGCAGGTTTCAATATCCCCCTCAGTGAATGAATGAGAAACTATTTAATAAGCATGTATACTGTAATAATTGTTGTGTAAATAAAAACAAAAGTTACAGTAGAGGAAATTGAGGCAATTCAAGGTTAAGTGACTTGCCGAGGGTCACACAGCTAATAAGAGTTTCAGGTTAATTTTGAACCCAGGTCTTTGTGATTCCAGACTCCACCTAGTGGCCTAGGAAGAAAACAAATATAGGAAAATATTAGGAAAGGCTCTTAGACAGGGATGATGAATTGAAAAAATAGGGCAGTACACTGAAATGCCCTTTCCAGAAGCAATGATAGAATTTATTTGATTACAATTTTTAGAGCAAGAGGTGAAAGGGGTAGGGCAGGACAACAAGGCAGAAAATGGTCAAGGGAGGTGGTGAAAATGAGAACACATGGTCAGGGAATTCAGAGCTGAGGGAAGTCCATGTACTATATATATATATATATTGTCATTCACTTTTCTGTACAAAGGTAGTATTCACCTCCTTGTGCCTGCTACTGCCCCCAGACTTCTAATCTGGAAGATGGAAATATTTTTAAAAGAGTATTTGTTACAATTCATATCTCTGAACACTTTAAATAATTTGTTCTTTTAAGTTTTTCTTCCCTCTATACCTGAATGATCCTACAGAGGGATTATTGGTGTTAATGATATCCATTTGACAAAGATGTAGTCAAAAGAGCTCTATCTCTGTCTCTCTGTCTCCTGGTCTGTGTCTCCATTTTTGTGTCTGTGTCTGATTCTCTCTGTGTCTCTATCTTTCTCTGTTTCTGTCTGTCTCTGTCTCTTTCTCTCTGTGTATGTCTGTGTCTATTTCTCTGCCTCTGTGTCTCTGTGTCTATCTCTAAGTTTCTCTCTGTTTCTGTGTCTATATTGCTGTGTGTGTGTGTGTGAGAGAGAGAGAGAGAGAGAGAGAGAGAGAGAGAGAGAGAGAGAGAGACCCTCCCCTTTCCTTCTCTCTACTCTTTTGCATTGGTAAATTCCCTACATAATCCCATGGCTTGTGAAATGTGGGGGACAAGGAAGACCTCTTCAAGTATTTCTCAAAACCATTCCAAACCATACAGTTCATAGTAGTCTTAGCAATAGCTGATTGTGGTATTTTTTCCCCTTTGTGGTTGAACTTCACCTCACATGATCCCTGAAGCTTCTTCCTCTGATCATGGTGGTAGAATCTCAACTCTACCCTGAAATCTTCCCCCCATAAAAGTAGTAAATTACAACTAACTTCCTTTTATAATGTTCTCTGTTAAGGGAATTATCATAACCCTTAGAAAGTCCCTTTATGGTAGGAAGATCCCAGATTCTTCTCTACCATGGTTCCTCACTGAATTTCATAGGCCTAGGGGAGATTTAAAAAGCAGAACTAACAAAATGAAATTCTCCTGGGATACATAAAATTAGAGCTGTCCAAAAGTAGAATAGGCTGCCTCATAAGGTAATGAGTTTCCTGTCACTGAAGGTGTTCAATCAGAAACTGGATGACTAATTTTGGGTGATGTTGTAGAAATGACTCATCCTTGAAACTTACATTGGATTAAATGTCCTCTGAGGCCCCTTTCAGCTTTAAAATTCTTATTCATTTTTTTTTCTTTCTTTCTCCTGAGGACACTTATATCTTTCTTTCTTTTACAGGCTCTTCCTGGGGGTATTGTTTCACACAACCCCACAGGGAGTCTATAGATGTCTTAGTCCCTGAGGTTCAGTCTACTTAATTATATAGCTTAATTCTCCTAAATGACTTCTTCCTTGATGATTTTCTTTTCCTGGTCTCAGCTTCTTCATCTTCCTGAGGTAAAGCTAATCAGCTCTTTCTCTATACCTAAAAATCCCTTTCACTAACTGCTTCTTGATCTTCAAAAGGGGGTAAAGAGCAGTAAACAGGAAATTATAGGATATTTATATAAGATTTTCACATTTTTAAGCATTTTATACTTCCTATCTCTTCATTTTGCCCAGAATCACATCAGCATTGGTCAATCAAGAAACAATTGATTATCTATTATGTGCTAGGCACTGTCCTAAGAAGGGGATATGAAAAAAATGAAAAAGACAACCTTTGTTCTGTGGAAGCTCGCAATCTACTAGTAGACACAGCATGCAAATAACTTTTACAAACAAGCTATATACAGGATAAATAGAAAGTAATCTATTTTTATAGAAAAAAGAAATAAATAGGATGCAATCCTATTTGCTAATTAATAGATAGATTTACTAACATAGATAAATAATAGGAAATATTCCTTTCATGATCCCATTTTCTTCCAGTGATTATTCTATAATAAAGAGAAATAAGGAAAAGGTTTCTATAGTTTGGATTTTAGCTGGAACTTGAAGGAAACAAGGAAAGCCAGGAGGCAGTGATTAAAAGGGAGAATTCCAGGCATTGGGAACATCTAGTGAAAATTCTAGAAGTTGGAAAATGGAGTATCTTGCTCATGGAACAGTGAAATGACCACTGTAACAAAAAGAGTATGAAGCAATGGAAGAGAGAGGCATGAAATGTAAGAAGATTTAAAAAGTGGAAGAGGAAGAGATTTAACATTCAGAATCCCAGAATGTTAGTGTTGGGAATGACCACTTATTCCAACTCCTTAATTTGTCAGAAGAGAAAATGGAGGTCCAGGAAAGATACATAATTATCCTAAAGTCACACAACAAGTAAGTGACAGAACTGGGACTAGAAACCAAGACCTAAGTTTTTTCTTCCATACCATGAATTAAAACTAAATCCTTCCCCCTAGGATTAACTAGTCTTCTATAACAATTTATGTAATCTTCTTGCCAAAGATTCTTTATTGATACAAAAGGCTAAGTGTAATTTGACGATCTCATTGCACTATAGCCAGGTAGAACCTGGAGATTTCTATATCTGATTCTCCTCAAATTATCACCATCAGTTCTCCTTACAAGTTCTGTGGCTCACAAGGCTTCAAAATGGAGGATAACTTGATTTATATAATAAAAGATATGGAAATTATTACTATCTAAGCCTAGAGAGAGAGAGAGTAAAGAGACTGTCCCTCTCCAATAGGCCATCCTACTCCATTAGAATCACTGTGATTGGCAGAACTACCCTGGTCAGGTATCCACTGAGGGAAAATGAGGTTTATTATTCCACATACATGGTCTATGCTGCATTAGTCATACACTATCAACTCTTCTCCCCTTGCTGTTTTTATCATTCTGTTTGTATTATTCTGTTTCAGTCATGTTTGTGACCCCAGTGGGTTCTGATGTTCATGGATTTATGAACACTTTCCTATCTTCTCACCACTGTATCACTGTCCTCTCCTCTCAACAAATTTTTGGCTCTGCTTGAGGCCCTCACCATCATTTCTGTGTCACTATCTCCCCCGATGCTTGGTTTTGCTCCAACAAATGGTACTGTGTAAATGTATTATAGCTCTTTCCTTCCTCCAGGGCATAATGTACCTCTGACCCATTTAAATATTCTGTTCTTTCATATCTAAATCCCACAGATGTTTTACATCTGAATCTCTCATCAAGTGGCTGTGAGAATTCTTCTTTCTTGATCATCTCATACAGGTCTTGGTTTTCCTCTGAGTTCCCTTAGACTCACAATGAATCTATATCAGTTTACCTCCTTTCCCTAGTAAGTCATATGTCTCATACTTATACCAGTCTTTAGGGGTTTGTATGGTACTTCTCTTCTCTGTTTGTTCAACTTCCTTTTTCCAATCTTCTTCCACAGAAGACTGGGCTAGGTCACACAAGTTTCACTAGGTAGAGTTTCAGAGATTTCCCCAAGAGGAGATGGAACCAGCAGCTCCCCTTGGTTGAGCCCTGGTGCCTATGATACAAAAGAAGTGGGATAATCCCTCATTCACTTATATTTCTTTTTTTTTTGTCTTTTTGGAGGGGAGAAGTCAGGGAGATTGGGGTTAAATGACTTGCCCAAGGTCACACAGCTAGTAAGTGTTAAGTGTCTGAGGCCAGATTTGAATTCAGGTCCTCCTGACTCCAGGACTGGTGCTCTATTCACTGCACCACTAGCTGCCCCAACTTATATTTCTTATTACATAGTGCTTTCCAGTCACAAAACACTTGACTTGCATTGTCTCACTTAGTGCTTTCTCCTCCTATGAGGGAGCTAATATGTGATTTATCCCCATTTCACAGATGAGACTCCATATCATGGAAAAAGTTGATTGGATGTGAACCCAAGTGTCTCATCTCCAAATCCAGTACCCTTTCCACTATGGAGAAATATCATAGATCATAGATTAGAGGCAAGAGGGACTGTAAAATTCATGCAGTACACTTCACTCATTTGATAGATGAAGAAAATGAACTATGGAGACATGGAATCTATGGAGACAAATCACCCAGGCAGTAAATGGCATGGCCAGGATTTGAATCCAGGTCTTCTAAATCTGTATTCTTTCCACTACACCAAAATATAGCCCAGCCCTTAATTTTATACAGGAGGGACTAAAGCTCAGAGAGGTGCCATGATTCACCAAGATCACAGAGACAGTTGAAAAGTCTAGTTCAGACACTAGTTCCTCTAACTCTGGCTTAAGGGTGATTAGCTTCGAGCTAATTTCACTTGGCTGCCCCACCTGATCTCATCTCCCTTGTCAAATTTTCTCTAATTCTGTTCCTTCATATGTTTCCTGTCCCACTTTTGTCTACCTTCTGCTTTCCTGGATTCAGCAGGAACCTTCCAGAATCTGTTACAGATTCCTAGCTCTGTGGTCAAGTCATTTTTCTCAAGAAGCAAATGTGCGCAGTAACTAGGATGCTTATGTCCTTGCCTGAAAACTCCATTGTCTGCAGGGTCAAATAGTACCAGCATACTTGGAGAAAGTGGGACCTCAGGCCTACTACAAACTAATATGCTAAAGTAGCACTGTCTTCCTCTGTCTGATTTTCCATATGCTATTCCCCATGTCTTCCCATGAAGAGTCTCATCTAAATAGGCTGCACACCCCTTCAAAAGAACTCTGAGTCCTGGTCCTCACTCTTCTCTGAACTAATTGAGAGGATCTTGGGCAAGTCACAAGAAGACAGAAGGGTGCTGGAAGGGACCTTAGGTAGGGATCATCTAGCTCCATCCCCTTTATGTTACAGAGGAGAAGCTGAAGTTCAAAGAGGTTAATTGGCTTGCCTGAGATCATACCACCATTAAATAGTAGATCCCAGATTCAAACCTAGGTCTTCTAACTCTGAATTTAGTATTCTTTATACCAAGTCATGTAGGTGTATGCTGGTAAAATGTTTAACAACTGGATCTCCAAAAAAAAATGTCCATAACTCACTTTTAAGTTGAATCTGCATTACGAACGTCTTCTCCATCACTTTCTTAAACCTAGATCACAGATGTCAAACATATAGTCCACAGACTGTATTAAGACAATACTCCTAAGTGTGGAAATATTTAAACAAAATTTAAAAACCGTAATAGTCTATAGATAACGTTAATATGTCACTTTCTAAGTTAATATGGGACCTGCAGGGTTGTTTAATACCCCCATTTCTATTTGAATTTGACACCTTCGGTCTAATTACTAGAAAACGAGCCCTAATTTGTAGTGTTTGTAGATTTATGGCATATAAAGATCACACTGGAAATTTAACAACCTGCTCTCAGGAGCAGGTCTGAGAAGACTCCAGAACGCTCCTGATGATATGTGACTCTCTAGGCCTTAGTTCTCACCATCTGCACCATGAAAATTATGATGAACGCTCTGCCCCTCTCAGACGATTGTTGCCAGACTCATGAGAAAATGGACTTGTAAGTTGTCTGTTAGAGCCCCATATGAATACCTGGTCTGATGGTAGTTCTGACCAAGTACTTAGGAGTAGCTATAAGCTGGGTAGAGCCAAGATGGCAGAGAAAAAGCAGGGACTCCCCTGAGCTCTTCCAAATTCCTCTCTAAAAACTTTAAATAATACCTCAAAATAAATTCTGGAGCAGCAGAACCCACAAAAGGATGGAGTCAAATAATTGTATAGGCCAACACAACTTAGAAGGTTGGCGGGAACGGTCTATTGTACCAGGAAGAGAATACGGCTCACTTCAGTGGTAGGCATGTCAATACAAGCCACTTGGCCTTTAGGGCAACTGAATCAACAAAAACCAGCAGTATCTTCTGGAACTCTTAGTCCATAGATGGTAAGGGGAGAGGACAACTGGTCAGAAGGGTCCCTTTGCTGGTACCAAGTGCAGAGCTCTGTTGCAATGCCCATAGTCATATCCAGGTCTCTGGATCACAGTCCCAGAACAAGGTGGAGCATACCAGAGCTTGCAATCTCAGTGAAGTACATATCCCGGTCACAGTTCCAGAGTGGAAAAGAGTGCTTCTGGTCACTCACAGACCAGAGCACAAGCCAGGAGAGAAGTAAACACATCTTTCCTTAGTTTATGCCACCTTAGAAGAACTAAAAGCTTACAGACCCCCACAACTAGCTCCACAAACAGCTGCACGAAAAAAGCAATCTGAAGCTTGGAACAGCTCCCCTTTCACACCAGGTGCAGAGGCCAACTTATATAAAGGAAAAAGTCAAGAAATAGACTGGAAAAATAAGCTAACAACAAAGAAGATCCTGACCATAAAAAGTTACTATGGCAGGGAAGATAGAAACACAAACTCAGAAAAAGACAACAAAATCAAAACTGCTATATTCAAAACCTCAAAGAAAAAATATGAATTGGTTTGAGGGCTTAGAAGAGCAGAAAAAAGGGGCGGCTAGGTAGCGCAGTGAATAGAGCACCAGCCCTGGAGGTGAGGACCTGGGTTCAAATCCAACCTCAGATACTTAGCACAAAAACTAGCCATGTGACTTTGGGCAAGTCACTTAACCCCAACTGCCTTCCAAAATGAAAAAAAAAAGAGCAGAAAAAATGAGGTGAAAGAAAAGCTGGCAAAAGAAATAACAACGATGTGGGAAAATCCTGAAAAAGAGTCAACAACTTGGTAAAGGAGGCGCAGAAAAAATGAAGGAAGTAACACCTTAAAAAACAGAATAGTCCAAATGGGAAAAGGAGCACAAAAATCCAGTGAAAAATTAAAAAGCAGAATTGTCCACATGTAAAAAATTCACTGAAAAAAACAATTGCTTAAAAAATAGAACTGACCAAATGAAAAGGGAGGAACAAAACTCAATGAAGAAAAAATTCTTTAAAAATTAGAATTGTGTAAGTGGAAGCTAATGATTCCATGAGACATGAAGGAAAAATACAACAAAATGGACTGGAGAAAGAAATAGCAACCACTTCAGTATACTTGCCAAGAAAATCCCAAACGAGGTCATTAAGAGTTGGACGTGATTGAAACAACTGGACAACAATCATTCCCACCCCTATCCCCTTAAACTCTTGGCTCAATATTCCTAGTTCCTTCAGCTAATGTTTACATGCTATGAGCATTTATCTTTTTTCCAGGTACCAGACCAAATCCTGGGGATACAAAAACAAAAAGTAAATGTTTCCTGCTCTGGAGAAGCTTATGTTCTACTAGAGAGACATAACATATCTATCTATATCTATAGCCACATATCTAGCGATGTAGATAGAAATAAGTAAAAAATAACAATTACAACTGGAATTTATATACCACTTTAAGGATTTCCAAAGGACTTCTGGCAGGTAGGTGGTACAGTGGATGGAGCACCAGGTCTGGATGCAGGAAAACTCTTCTTTCTGAGTTCAAATCTGATCTCAGACACTTACTAGCTATGTGACCCTGGGCAAATCACCTAACTGTTTGCCTCAGTTCCCTCATATGTAAAATGCACTGCAGAAGGAAATGACAAGTCATTCCAGTTTCTTTGCCAAGACAACCTCAAATGTGGTAACAGAGTTGAACATAACTGAAATGACTGAACAATGATTCCATATATTATTTAAACCTTACAACAAGGCTATAAAGTACAGCTAGGTCCTGATCATCAAGAATAAAAAATCCATAGAAATGATTCCATCACTCAATTCTAATGAGTGGTTAAGACAGGATTTGAACTCAGATCTATTTTTTACTCCAAGTCCAGTGTTCTACTATAAAGATATCAAGCTCCCTACCTGCAGTCTTGAGCAGTAACAGTCTGCAAAACTCTTGAGTACTGCCTGAACTATATTAAAATGTAATTGGTAAATATTTAACAAAATAAATAAAAATATAAACCAATATATTCATTAATTTTTCAGTTGTGTCTGACTCCTTGTGACCCCATTTGGGATTTTCTTGTAAAAATACTGGAGTGGTTTGCCATTTCCTTCTCTAGCTCATTTTACAAATGAGGAAACTGAGGCAAACCGGGTGAAGTGACTTGCCCAAGGTCACACAACTTGTGTCTGAGACCAGATGTGAACTTATGAACTTATGAAGAAAAAGTCACCCTGACTCCAACAACAACAACAAAGTCATCATGGGCTTGGGGTATCTATTTCTATTTAGTTTCACACCACTCCTCTACTGTACTACTATATATAACATATATCCAAAATAAGGCTATTTGGGCTGTACAGGGCTGGGCTGGGGGAGTAGCTAACAATTAGGGGAACCAGTAAAAGACTCATCTAGGAGGTGACACTCAAGTGGAACCCTGAAAAGAGCAAAGAATTCCAAGAAATAGATCTGATTACTCCATGCATGGGAGACAATCTGCAAAAAAGGCTCAGAAACACAAGATAGAATGTTGAGTATTTGAGGAGAAATAAGAGAGTAGCAAAGGCTACAAAGGTAAGTTGGGGCCAGAGTGTGAAAGGTTTTAAATGCCAAACTGATGAGGTTACATCTTAGCCTAGAGGCAAAAGGAAGACTTTGAAACCTTCTAAGCAGGACAGTGACAAGATCAGACTGGTAACTGAGTAATATCAATTTGGGAGGATGACTTCTTAGGTAGGGTAAACCTGAGATGACTTAGTTATTAAACAAAAAATAAACAATCCCATGGGAAAAATAGAAGACTATATGATTCATTGTCTCCACCTTGTTCAATGACTCCAATAATTCAGTCACACACAATCAAACAAACTAATTAAGACCTCATCCCATTGGGTTTCCTACCATCTAGGCCATAGCTGTCTATTTACTTGGAAGACTTAAGGAAAGATTATAGAAGAAATAATAGTGTCAGTTACAACGAGAGAAAGTACAATTATCAGAGAAATTCTATTCAGTAGAAATCTTTGTTTTTGCTGTGGATGCCCTGGGTCCTTTGGGTTGGTTTTGACCCCTTATGATGCTCCCTTAGTGTTCTTTTTATCTTTATTCATATGTCAAAGTGACATATGAATAAAGTCTTTCTCCTCTCAATGTTCACCAGAGATTTACCTCAATCCTAACCAGAGGCTAAACTTTCAGTCATGACTCTCTAGGAACTCAAGTAAATAAACATAAGAAAATTCCAATCCACTAGCAGACACAGGTTTTCACCAACTCCTATTACAGTAACTTTTTATTTGATCACTGTCTTTGTGTTCTCAAGTCTACTCTGTTTTGGGTTGGATACTTCTCTTTATGACTGCCTATATCATTGTCATTTTGGAATTCAGAGGTAGGGTCTTGTAGAAGACAACAATGAATGATTCAAAAGTAAAGGAATGGACTATGATTAAATAGGATACAGCCTTCTCCTGAGGCAGGCACAAAGAAGTTTTGCTTTCAAGGATAAGTCAGGTAGTTTATTATACATAAACATGCAAGTATGCACCTCTCTAACCCTTCAGTCCCATGCACAAAGATGGGCAATGCCTTGAGCCTATGATGAGATCCATACTCTAGTTGAAAGTCCAGAACAATTGTTGTTGCTAAGCTAATTCACAGTGACCAAGTGGGAGTAAACCTTAGGGACTGTCAATCAGCAGGTGACTCAACCATATACTTCATCGATCTCAAAGATATCATGTTTAGGAAAGCCTTCTACCCTACCTAAATGAAGCTAGATAATCCGATTATTGGGTACATAGAAACATCCTGGTACATATTTCAATTAGTATTTAAATATAAAGTCTGTTTGCTGGGGTCTAGCAAGAGGCAAATTCTTATAATATTCCTGTACCTTCTGTTATAAGCATGGTTCACCCTTAGTTCAGGTTTGATACTGGGATGAAATGAGACACTCATAAATTATTGAACAAAGGAGGTAAATTTTGATCAAACATAGAAAGGATATATAGCAAGGATATAGTGGCATTAGCTTCTAAGGACTTAGGGACCTCCCCTCATTTCTATATGGAAATGCATTATCAGCTTATAGTGATAATTCACCTGGTCTAAAGCACCCAACTCTGAGAGGCCCCAACTACACAAGGCTGGGACATTTTGTTCCCCCAGCTCTGGAAACTCCATTAAAGAAACTGGAGCCAATCAGATTACATGGTGGGAAAAAAAAGTCAGAGAAACTGAGTCAGGAAAATAGTGGTCCTATCACACCTTCTCTATAGATAAATTCAGTTCAAGTACTCAAATTCTGTTTACTATAATATGCATGGATCTTGAGATCTTACCCAGAGCATGTTTATTTACAAATAATCAGTTTCATTTTACAGCAACCATTTAGTTTGGCACAGATTTAAAGTCTGGCTTTTGGCCATTGAAACATCTGAGTTCTTTTCTGTCTGCGTCCCAGGGTCCAGCTTTAAATCAAAATGATTTTCCTTCTAGCCACCTGGAGCCCAACTCAGCTGGCATTCCCTCATCCTGTTCATGTAAATTTTCTTTTCCTGTGTCCTGAACACCCAGTGTAATGCTTACCAACCTGTGACCGAATCTTTCATCTTTTTAAAATATATGTATATTTTCATTGCTATCTGTTATTTTTACATCAGTTTCATTTCCCAATACATCCCTCTTCCCTCAGAGTGCCTTATCTTATATCAAAGAACAAAAAAAAAAAAGGAAATTCAGTGAAACTCGCCACCACATTAGCCAAGCACAACATTATGTACCTCATTCTATACCTACAGTCCCCCACCTTTGCAAAGTAGGAAGGTATGTGCACTCTCTTATCTCTGTTCTGAGGCCAAGCTTGTGAACCTACCAGTTTGACCATGACATCCTCATGCAGTAGCTGCCATAAAACTCTTCTCCATCTCATCTAAACACACAAGTCTATTCATTCTATTCATTCAGCAAATTTAAGTACCCATTATATGTAAGATAATGAGAAAAGTGCTAAAGGAAATAAAAAGAAAACATAAAACACAATCTCTGCCCTCGGTACAGTTACAATCTAGTAAAAGAGGTACCAGTCCTTTTATCGCTTTTATCCCCCTTTATCACTGTCTGCCTGAATGAAGAATAGTTAATATCCATCAAACATAGCTTAATCCTAACTCAGTAGGTGACCTTGTTATTGATGAATTATTTCAGCCATGTCCAACTCTCTGTGACCCCATTTGGGGTTTTCTTGGCAGAGATACTGGAGTAATCTGCCATTTCCTTCTCCAGCACATTTTACAGATGAGGAAACTGAGGCAAACAGGGTAAAGTGATTTGCCCAGGGTCACACAGCTAATAAGTGTCTGAGGGAGGATTTGAACTCAGGTCTTCCTGCCTCCAAGACTAAAGTACTATCCATAATGCCATCTAGCTGCCCTGTTGGGTGACCTTACTCGACTCATTTATTTTCTCTGATCCTCAGTCTCTCACTGTTTAAATGAGGAAATTTTGGATGGTCTCTAGCTCTGCTATTCTTTCTTCTAAGACTGTAGCTGTTATGGTAAAGTGGAAATCATGATGGATTTTGAGCCAGAGGGCCTGGGTTTGAACTCTGACTTTACTATTTACTGTCTATGTAAACTTCTAGGTTTCAGTTTCCTCATCTATCAAAGGAGGAGTTTGGAACAGATGACCTCTGAGGTCCCTGCTAACTCTAAATCTATGACTGTATGGAGATAGGCCAGAAGCGAGGTGGTACAGTGGATAGGGTGCCAGGTCTGGAGTCAGGAAGATCTAAGTTCAAATCTGGCCTCAGACACTATGTGACCCTCCATCTATCACTGAACCCTGTTTGCCTCAGTTTCCTCATCTATAAAATGAGCTGGAGAAGGAAATGACAAACCACTCCCCTATCTTTGCCAAAAAAAACCACAAATGGGGTCATGAAGAGTCCGACATGATGGGAACAATTGAACACCACCAACAGCATCACGGTGATGGCATGATTTGTAATCATGTGGTGCAGAGTGCTACTCCCAAACTCAGGAAGATATGAGTTCAAATCCTGCCTCAGACATTAATTATTAGCTATGTGACCCTGGGCAAGTCAGTTAAATTATTTGCTTCTGCTTCTTCAGCTATAAAACGGGGGTAATAATAGCATCGACCTGTCAGGGTTATTGTGAGGATAAAAATGAGATGATGCTTGTAAAGTGTTTTGCAAATGTTAAAGTTATATATGTATGTAAATATATATATATATATATATATACACATATACATATACAAAAACAGAGAATCTATATAGAATATATGTTAGATATAGAATATGCCAAAAATGTTATATATATATATATAGAATATGCTATATATGTTACATATAATATATAGTTGTTGCTATTATTATGTGCAAGATAAAATAATTGAACTAAGTAATCTTTTTAAGTTACTTTCTTAACTTTTTAATAAATCTGTGGCCTTTTCAAGCTTCTCAGTTTCTTAATGAAACTAGCAAATGGGAAAGGTGGAATGATGAAATAAAGAAACACCTTTCCTTTTCCCTCTGCTCCCCACCCTTGAGGAGATAACCTCTCAGTACTTCATACACAGTCTATGTTGGACTTTTAAGCCTGCAAGGTGAATGGGAGATGTATAATTCCTTGTAATTCCTTCTGAAGGCCTTGATGCGATGGTTTTGCTATGTGATTACCTATGGGGCAGCTAAGGAGATTAGAAAGTCAAAGAATTTTCTGGGTGGTATGTCAGGGACATGAATCCTGCTGTGTGAACAATGAAGCTTAGGAGCCTGAATGTGCCATGAGAAAGTCAGAGAGGTGACAGAATCAATTAATCTTTTATTCAGCTAGTGTTCCCCCAAAACTGGTCTTATCCCTGTGAAGTCCATAAGAAAGAGAAGATATGGGCCCTCCCTTCAAAAAGCTTATAGTCTTCACTAGGAAGCCAGATCGCAACATAGACCTTTTTCCTTCAAGGAAAATCTTATACTGTTCAAGGATGCTTGTGAGTATATGTGTATGGCCATGCTCTGGGATTATTTCTCCTTTTCTGCCCCTTATACTTTAGGTGGGGCAGGTAACAGTCTAATAAGAATTAAATAAATAATCTTACCCAGTCACTTCAAAGAGATTGGCTGGTCATGAAGAGACAGTCTCATTGAATAACATATTCAGCAAAGACCCCTAGACCTGTGTACTAGTTGTTGTTGTGTTTGTCTTTGTTTTTGAAGAGGACCATGACATCAGGGAATGATGACATGACTTGCAGGTGACTTTAATTTGAGTGAGGGAGGGCTGTGCAAGGTCACCAGCCTCACTTTCTCCTCCAGAGCCATCTGGGTCCAATGGTCAGATATTCATCAGGATGACTAGGGATAGCCCAGGATGCAGTGGGAGACCCTGGTCCTTTTAGGTTGAGGTCTTTTCAAGGTGTGTGTACCAGTGGAATATTATATGACAAAACAACAGAATCCAATAGAACAATATGCCCAGCCCATAATACCAAAAAAAAAAAATAGCATAGACCCAGTGATCCCAGGGAAAATAATGTGCCTAAGAGAGATGCTATGATCAGCAGAGCTATGTGCAGATGGAGGTTGTGAATGAATGCTAAATGGGGATGCTTTGGCCAATCTAGTGAGCATATAGGAGACCCCAGAGATCCTGACACTTCAGAGAACTGGGTTTCCCACTAACATATATTTTCTGTATATTGGCTCCTTATGCTTGATCCCTCTGTATGTTCCCTCTCTCAACTAATGGTGTATATATTTGTGAGATAGAGTGACCCAGGTCTACAGGGGGACATTTCTATAGCAAGTATAATTAAATGATCTCCCCTGGATCAGTATACTATTTCATTAAATGGATTCAATTTGAACTAATTGTGTATTCTGGTTGACTAGAAAAAAAGTAAACACATCAGACTGGACTAATGAGCTATTGTTTTGAGTAGATATGGACACACAGAGTATTCTGAACCTGGGGTGGCTATTCTGAGGATCCTAAGTATGAAAGGGGATGTCTTAAGTGATACATGAATAACTTCAGGAGGTGGTGTCCACTGGGAACCCTGCTGAGCAGGACTGTATATAGATATTTGGAAGAGGAAGTCATTAAAAGTTGTCTTTATTTTCTTAAAACCTATAGCAACCTAGCTCCAAAGTCAACCAGCATTTATTAAATATTCACTGTGTTCCAGGCATTCTACTGAGTGTTAGTGGTACAAAAAAAAAATAGCAAAAATAGTGTCTACCCTCAGGGAGTTTATGTTCTAATGAGAGACACAGGATGCAAACAACTATGCAAAAATAAGATACATGCAGGATAAATTGGAGGTATCTCAAATGAAAGGCATTATAATTAAGGACAGGAAAAGGCTTTTTGAAGAAGGCAGGATATTACTGCCTATCATATATAATACTTTCCAGAAAAGAGCCCTGAACACAACACTACATCTCTGTGCCTTAGCGCAGGCTATCTCCTATGGCTAGAATGTATTCCCTCTTCACATCTAGGTCTTAAAAACCTAGGAGAAGGGGGAAGAGCCAAGACGGCAGAGCAAAAGCAAGGATTTGCTTGAGATCTTCCCCAAGACCTTCCAAATACCTATAAAAATGACTCTAAACAAATTCTAGAGCAGCAAAACCCACAAAATGATGGAGTGAAACAAATTTCCAGCCCAAGACAACCTGAAAGGTCAACAGGAAAGGTCTGTTGCACCAGTTTGAGAGAGGAGCACAGTCCAGCACAAAATGCAGCAGCACAGGGCCCTAGCAAATCTGGAGGAGGCCACAGAGAATTGAATCACTGGCAGCTGTGGCAATTTCCAGACTGCTCAACCAACAAATGCCAAAGACAACTTAGAAGTTCAGTAGGAAGGGTCAGTTAGATGTGGGTGATAGAGGAGCATGGTCTAGCCCTGGCCCCAAGGCAGTGGGGGGGGGGGGCAGCAGCTACTTCTGGAGCTCTCAGCCCACAGACAGTGGGAGAATAGAGTGGCTGATCAGAGGGGGATTGCAAGGACCTCTTTTCTAGTGCTGAGGCAGGATTCTCTTGCTCTACCTGTGCCTCGATCTGGATTGCAGTCCTGGGTGGCAGGACTGGGCAAGCACACTAACTTATGATGGCAGTGGAGAGAGAATTCTCCTGACAGTTACAAGACAGAAAAGAGTGCTTGTGGTCACTTGTAGGCCAAACCACAGGCCAGGAGAGGAATAAACACCTCTCCTTTGATCATACCACCTTGGAAAAACTGAAAATTTACAGGCCCCTAGAAGTATCTCTGAAAATAGCTGCATAAAACCCCTGAGTATTGGGACAGTTTGCCCTCCACCCTGGAAACAGATTCCTACCTTAACAAAGTGTTAACAAGTCAAGTAACTGAGCTGGGAAAATGAGAAAATGGGGAAAAAATTCAGACTATAGAATCTTATTTTGGTGACAAAGAAGGTCAAAACATATAATCAAAAGACAAAAACAAAGTCAAACCTCATACACCCAAAGTCTCCAAGAAATACATGAACTGGTTGCAGACCATAGAAGAATTTAAAAAGGATATTGAAAATCAAGTGAGGCAAGTAGAGGAAAAATTGGGAAGAGAAATGAGAGGGATGAAAGAAAATCATGAAAAATGAGTCAACAGCTTCCTAAAGGAGACTCCCCCCCAAAAAAATACTGAAGAAAATAACACCTTAAAATAGACTACCCCAAATGGCAAAAGAGGTCTGCAAAGTCAACAAGGAGAAGAATACCTTAAAAAACAGAATTGGAGAAATTGAAAAGGAGGTCCAAAAGCTCACTGAAGAAAATAATTCCTTAAAAATTAGAATGGACCAAATGGAAGCTAATGACTCTATGAGGACTTAAGAAAATATAAAAGAAAACAGAAAGAATGGAAAAATAGAAGACAATGTGAAGTAATCTCATTGGAAAAACAACTGACCTGGAAAAGAGGTCCAGGGAAGATCATTTAAAAATTATTATATTGTATTGTACTTGAAAGTCATGATTAAAAAAAGAGCCTAGACATCATCTTTCAAGAAATTATAAAGTAAAAACTGCCCTGGTATTCTAGAACCAGAGGGGAAAATATAAATTGACAGAATCTACCAATCACCTTCTGAAAGGGATCCCAAAAGGAAAACTCCTAGGATTATTGTGGTCAAATTCCAGAGTTTCTAGGTCAAGAAGAAAAATATTATAAGCAGTCAGAAAGAAATAATTCAAGTATTGTGGAAGCACAATCAGAATAATACAAGATTTAGCAGTTTTCTATATTAAAGGATCAGTGGACTTGGAATATGATATTCCAAAGGTCAGAGGAGATAGGATTAAAACCAAGAATCACCTACCCAGCAAAACTGAGTATAATCCCTCAGAAGAAAAAATAGATATTCAATGAAATAGAGAACTTTCAAGCATTTTTGATGGAAAGACCAGAGCTGAATATAAAATTTGACTTTCAAATATAAGACTCAAGAGAAGCATGAAAAGGTAAACAAGGGGGGGGGGGGGTGGTGCCAAGATGGCAGAGTAGAAACAGCTCATCCAAGCCACTCTGCCCCCAGATTCCACCCAAACTATGTAGAAGGGGACTCTGAACAACTTCTGGAGCCCCAGCACCCACAGAATGACACAGAGAACCTAACCTCCCTCTGAGAACAGCCCAGCAGCCCTGCAGGAAGGACCAGAGCAGCACTCTGGGAGCCAGCAGCACGCAGCACGCAGAGAGCGGGGAGCCGAGCCGAGCGAGCCCAGGTTCTGGTGAGCCGAGGTTTTAGCCCCAGGGCGGCACGGCCAACAGCCAGCTGGAGAGACGCCAGAACACCAGTAGCTGTGGCGACTCCAGAATTATCAACATAGACATGCCTAGGACAAAGTAAGAGGTTAGTGTCCTATGGACTTTGGGACCAGTATTTGGGGAAGGCGTCGGCTCCCTCCCCTGGGGGCTAGAAGCCACTGAGGAGACATGCCATTTTGTAGTTTTCAGAGGCAGCTCCAGCTCCTGGCCTGCAAACTATAGAGAGATCCAGTGATCAGTCTTGGGGAGTAATCACTCTTGCTTTAACCTCTCTGGATCTGGATTGTGATCTAGGGTGGAAGTCGTGGGTGGGTTTACAGCTTGCCAGAAACGGAAGTTGCCCCCCACACGTTCAGGACGAAAATTCCTCTAGCTGACCTTAAAGCCATAGTGTGGCAACAAGCCCAAAAGTCAAGTAATTAAGTGGCAACATGCCAAGGCAAAGGAAACAGAAAAATGCAACCCTAGACTCCTATTTTGGGGGCATAGAGCGGGAAAAGGACTGTGAGGTCAGAAGTCCTGCTCCAAAAGCCCCAGGGGAAAACATGAGCGGGTTGCAGGCCATAGAGGACCTTAAGAAGGACTTTAAAAATCAAATAAGAGAAGTGGAGGAAAAATTAGAAAGAGAAATGAGAAGGATGCAGAAAAGTATGAAATGAGGGTCAACAGCCTGACTGAGGAAAACAACACCTTAAAAAATAGACTAACTCAAATGGCAAAGGAGGCCCAAAAGGGCAATGAGGAGAAGAATGCCTTAAAAAGTCGAATTTGCCAGATGGAAAAAGAATCTCAAAAGTTCACTGAGGAGATTCATTCCTTCAGAGTTAGACTGGAACAAATGGAAGCTAATGACTTTATGAGAAATCAAGATGCTGTTAAGCAGATCCAAACAAACGAAAGATTAGAAGGCAATGTGAAATATCTCATGGGAAAACCCACTGACCTGGAAATAGATCCAGGAGAGACAATTTAAAAATTATTGGACAACCCAAAAGCCATGATCAAAGAAAGAACCTAGAAATCACCCTTCAAGAAATTCTCAAGGAAAATTTCCCTGATGCTTTAGATCCAGAGGGCAAAATAGAGGTTGAAAGAATCCACCGATCACCTCCTGAAAAAGATCCCAAAAAGAAAACTCCCAGGAATATTATAGCCAGGTTCCAGAATCCCCAGATCAAGGAGAAAATACTACAAGCAGCCAGGAAGAAACAATTTCAATATTGTGGAAACACAATCAGAATAGCCCAGGACCTGGCAGCTTCTACACTGAGGGATCGAAGGGCATGGAATATGATATTCCAGAGGGCAAAAGAACTGGGAATGAACCCAAGGGTCACCTACCCAGCAAAACTGAGTATTTTGTTTCAGGGGAAAATGTGGTCATTCAGTGGAATAGAGGACTTTCAAGCATTCTTGAGGAAAAAACCAGAATTGAATAGAAAATTTGACATCCAGACACAAGAAGGAAGAGATGCCTGAGAAGGTAATCAGGGAAAAGAAATCAAAAGGAACTTATCAAAGTTGAACTATTTACATTCCTATATGGAAAAGCAATAACTGTGACTGATGATATCTTTCTCAGTATGAAAATAATGGAAGAAGGGTGTGTGGTCATATGAGTACATATGTGAATGTGTGTGTATATGGTTACAGTTATATATGGATAGAGGGCGTAGGTTGAATTTGTTGGGAAGGGAGAATACTCAAGGGATGAAATTATGAGGTGAGAGAGGAAAGTGGCAAGAGGAGATGGGGAGAGACAGGGTAGCGTAAACTATCTTATGTAGAAGAAGCAAGGGGAAGTGGTTGCAATGGAGAGGGAGAATAGGAAGGCAAAAAAGGCAAAACCACATTCTCATTACATTTGGTTCAGGGAGAGAATGACATACATACTAAATGGGATATCTCAACCAGCAGCAGAATAGGGGGAAGGGGGATGAGAGGAGGGATGATGGATGGGAGGGCATTCTTGGGGGTAGGGGTGGTTGGAAATACCCACTATAGAAGAGGGACAGGATCATGTAGGGAATGGACCAGGTGGGGGGTGGGATGAGTGGGAGGGAATTATAAGCAGCCTTGTACAATATATCTACTATGATAATGTTTTGCATAGCTAGACATGTACAACATATACTGAATTACTTATCTCCCCAGAGGGAATGGGTGACAAGGGAGGAAGGAAATGGATCTGAAATTCGAGGTCTTAACATTAAATGTTTCAAATATATATAAATACTATTATTAATACTCTTTTGCTTGTAATTGGGAGATAAGATGTGCAGGCATTGGGACACAAAGATTCACCTTCCTCTAATGGAAAAGTCAAAGGGGGTATGGGAGAAGGTATGGGAGAGAACAGATTGGAGGAAGCGATATCTTGTGGGACTGCTATTCTGGGAGGTTGGGTAGGGGAATAACAGGGGGGGAAATGATTGTAACTCAAAATCTGGTGGAAATGAATGATGTAAAACAGAAGTTAATAAAGCATTTGTTTAAAAAAAAAGAAAGTGATGAAAAAAATGTGAAGAATACAGATTCAAATGAAAAAAAAAAAAGAAAAGGTAAACAAGAAAGAGAAATCATGAAGGACTTATTATAGTTGAACTGCTTACATTCCTACATAGAAAGATGATATTTGTAACTCATGAGACCTTTCTCATTATTAGGATAGTTGGAAGAAATATAGAGAGGGGGGCACAGGGTGAGTTGACATTGAAGGGATAACATCTAAAAAAATAAAATTAAGGGTTGA
Organism: Gymnobelideus leadbeateri; assembly: GCA_011680675.1. Classification (NCBI taxonomy): domain Eukaryota; kingdom Metazoa; phylum Chordata; class Mammalia; order Diprotodontia; family Petauridae; genus Gymnobelideus; species Gymnobelideus leadbeateri. The sequence goes on from WOXC01001002.1 coordinate 310,778, forward strand.
GAGAGGAATGTCCTGGGAGAAGGAGAAAGGGAGAGGTAGAATGAAGTAAATTACAGGTGTGATGATGTGAGATAAATGCCTGATGTTGAAGGATACCTCTCTGGTCCTCAATTTTTCCATCTATAAAATGGGTGGGAGGATGGTTATAAAATCTCTGGGGTCTCTTTTCAATTATAACATTCTGTGAACATGAATTGGCAGCCATGATACTGAGAACCAGAAGTATTCTCCTCCAAGTTAGCCTGGAGATTTTTCCCAGAGCTTAAAATTGCAGGGTTTTGTCCCCCATAATGAATATTTGTTTGGAAACTGTCCCTAGGTAGAGAAGCCAGAGATGAAATAATAATATCTATTCCTATTATTGGTATTCTATTACTATTTTGGAATTTCCTTAAGAGAAAAACTGATGCTAGATCCATTTTTATATCATCTAACTCCTAACACAATATTTTATACACAAGAGCATAAAACTTTCTGACTATTAATAAAAATATTAGAATCATAGATGTAGAGAGGTAGGAAATATGGGAGGTCATCTAGTCTAATTCACACATTTTATAGACTGAGTCCCAGAGAGGTGAGGTAACTTTATCAAGGTGTAGCAGCAAGCACCCCAATATCCCTAGGGTGACTGCCAACACAGGTTCTTAGATCTGCTTTTCAAAAGGAAAGCAACTCAAAATGGGTTAACAAGCTTACTTTAATCAAACAAACATACATTACCTAGTTCAGGGGAAAAAGGTCAGCACCCAAACTTCAGAGTTACAGAACTTACAGATCAAACAGACAGGCTTCCAAACTGTCCTAACATTATATCAATACCAAATCACAGTTACCAGAGAGGGAAGCATCAACATCTGGGTTTTCAAAGCCGGGGGGCTCTCAACAACGGCTTCCCAGAGTCTCATCTGGTCAAATCACACAACACTTCTCAAATTGAGCCCCAAAGCAAAGCCTCTCCTCAGGGCTTATAGAGCCTTCTCCTGGCTCAGAGATTGTAACAACCTTCTGGACCCACTGCCCAATCACAAAGTATCAAGGTGTGGGCTTTCCTGAAAAACAAGCCTCCCACCACAGGCTCCAGGTGCACTTAAGCTAGGGGCAGGGAAGATCTTTAAATTTGCATTTCCATTACACAAGGTCACATCCCTAAGTAAATGGAAAAGTCAGAATTTGAACCCAGATGCTTTGACTTCAAATACAGCATTCTTTTCACTATTCTCTGTGTTATGAACTATAAGTTATATTGCAAATAAATGTTCTTAGTGTTATTGCTATAATTATCACTAATAATGTGGGCTGTACATTTCAGAACTCATCCAAGACATAGAAATATAGAATAATGGAAAGAATACTTGCTCTGGAGTCAGAGGAACGGGGCTCTAATTCCAACTCTGTTCATTGTTATCTATAGGCCTCAATTTCCCTCATTTGTGAAACAAATTATTTTAATTCTAGAATTTTATCTCTCAGTCCTATGAAATCCATAGGAAAAACTTCAAGTTGAGAGGTCATCTTGATGATAGGAATCTTCATACTACCTACCCTTTAGGGCAATAAGCCATATAAATATGAGTTTTTAATTATTGAAAGAATTAATTCCTTTAGGGAAGATAAAAAGCTTTCCTTTATATTGCATTTGGCACGTGGCTCAGTCTCTTTGGCACCAATGGGAAGGAAAGGAGGTTGGGAGGGGAGGCATTTAACTATCTTTGCCTTCTCTCAACAAGGATATGCAGTAGGCTGAGGATTCTTATTCCAGAAGCAGATGGAGTCTCTAAGAACTCCAAATACCATCAGGGGTCACCAATCTGCTTCTAATAATTTATTCCATAATATTTATGGTCATCATATTTTATTCATTCATTTATTCAACAAATATTCATAGGATCACAGAATATTTGAATCTGAAGGAACCTTAGTGGTCAGCTAGTCTAACCTCTTACTGATGTAGGAATCTCTTATGGAGGCAGGATAATACAGTGAAAAAAGCCCTAAGCTATAAGTTAGGAGACCTGGGAACAAAACTGAATTCTGCCATTAACTAACTTTGTGGCCTTCACCTCTCCATGCCTCAATTTCCTCATCTGTAAAATAATAATGTTAGACTAGATGAAATGTTCTTAAGCTGGGTCACAAACCACTTTAGTGGTCTGGCAAAACCTATATATTCATACTCATAATGATGTTTTTAAATGTAGAAAATTATCACATTGAAAGAGAGTTATCCATTTTTTTAAAATTTTACAAACCCAGGTTAAGAACCCATGGACTAGAGGAAAGGAATAAAACAAGCATTTACTAAGAGCTCGCTATGTCTCAGGCACCGTGCTAAATGCTTTGAAAATATTATCTCATTTGATACTTACAACAACTCTGGGAGGCAGGTGTTGTTATCCCCATTTTATAGATAAGGAAATTGAGGTAGACAGAAGTTAAAGGCCTTGCCCAGAATCATATAGCTAGTACATGTCTCCGGGCTACATAATCTCTAAGATTTCCTTCTTGAATCAAAATGTTGTAACTCCATAAAATCCCTGACAGGTGGTCACTCAGCCTTTGCTTATATATCTACTGATGAGAAGAATATGGCCACCCAAGGCATTATATAACCTCTGTGCTACATGCAAGGTACTATATCCCTCAGATGAATGTGGTCTTACATACAGTAACAGCTTTGTGTAAAATAGAGACTCAATAAACATCTGTTCATTGAATTTGGGAGATTTCATTAGCAATATCCTAAGTACATAAATTTTGTGAAGAAGAAGGGAATTAGGTATGGTTAGGCTGTCCCTAGCTTGGCCATACCCATACCCCACCATTCTACCAACAAAAAGCTAGCCCTTCTACTGAGCAGGCAGAAGTGACAGTACACTGAAAGAAAAGGCACTGGCTCTATGGCTGTGGGGGTTGCTTCCATCTGCACTGCATGCCTAAGTCCCTGGACAAGAGAAAAAGCTAAGACCAAAACCCAGAATGTTTTAGTTTTTCATCAAAAGACTGCCCCTACTAGGTATATGGGTTGAACATCACTTGACGACTATGCCATATTATCTATGTTCTATTTCCTGCTTCCAGGAGGATGAGAGGTTGTGTGGGGAGTAGAGGGAAGGTGTGTTGGGGAGAAAGTACAACAGTGGTAACAAAAGAATTATACCTTTCCAGTAACTCCTGGGTTCAGAGAGACCTATTTACAGTCCAGGGGTAGCTGGGTCTAGGAGAAACTGTTTAGCACACAAGAGCATGGAAGATGTTCTATTATATATTATTTATGTGTTTTGTTGGTTCTATGTGAAAAGAATGAAACACGATATGATTAAACATGTCTTACGGCTCACACAGGGAGAGGATTAATCCAATTATGCCAAAATCATATGACTAGGGCTCAGTAAAATACAACATGAACAGGGAGAAATTAAAGTTTCCTGTAGATGGGGGCTCAGAGCTAATTTTGATTAGGTAAATTCATACTAATCACAACCCTTAGACTAATGAGGAGGTGTAATCACACACAGAGATAAATAACTGGGAATTAAATTACCACTCATTTTCTGGGAATCATGCATACTGTCATGCCTAAAAAGCTTGGACTTTCCAGAGCACTCCTATTTAGCTGGGTGGAATACCTACATAACTAACAGGACGAGAATAGAACTTGCTCAGAGTTCGCTCTGTTTTAATAAATAGATTGGGACACTATCTAGTTGTTTGTTTGTCCTTCATTCTCTAAGAGTCCCATGACATCAGGGACATGATGCCATAACATGAAAGTGAATTGGATTTAAGTAAGGGAGGGCTGTGTAAGGTCACCAGCCTCACTTTGTAGTAACACTATCTGGTGACTAAAGGTAAAATCATGCTATTTAGGTGGCTGTTTACCATGGCCAGGGTTCTACTAACAAAAGAGTCAACTTTCCATCCCAGTCACCTTAGATGGGAGAATCGTCCATTTTAGAGTGAAACAGAAAGAATATCTTTATGAGAAAGGTTGTACACTACAGAGGAAAGAATCCTGAACTAGGAATGAGGAAACAACTGACATGGAATCCTTTTTTTTTCCCTTCAGATATTTTTTATTATTAAACAAAAGCATTATTAACTTCTGTTTTACATCATTCATTTCCGCCAGATTTTGAGTTACAAGCATTTTCCCCCCGTTATTCCCCTACCCAACCTCCCAGAATAGCAGTCCCACAAGATATGGCTTCCTCCAATCTGCTGTCTCCCATACCTTCTCCCATACCCCCTTCGACTTTTCCATTAGAGGAAGGTGAATCTTTGTGTCCCAATGCCTGCACATCTTATCTCCCAATTATAAGCAAAAGAGTATTAATAATAGTATTTACATATATTTGAAACATTTAATGTTGAGACCTTGAATTTCAGATCCATTTCCTTCCTCCCTTGTCACCCATTCCCTCTGGGGAGATAAGTAATTCAGTATATGTTGTACATGTCTAGCTATGCAAAACATTATCATAGTAGATATATTGTACAAGGCTGCTTACAATTCCCTCCCACTCTTCCCATCCCCCACCTGGTCCATTCCCCACATGATCCTGTCCCTCTTCTATAGTGGGTACTTCCAACTACCCCTCCCCCCAAGGATGCCCTCCCATCCATCTTCCCTCCTCTCATCCCCCTTCCCCCTATTCTGCTGCCGGTTGAGATATCCCATTTAGTATGTATGTCATTCTCTCCCTGAACCAAATTCAATGAGAATGTGGTTTTGCCTTTTTGCCTTCCTATTCTTCCCCCCCTTACAAGCACTTCCCCTTGCTTCTTCTACATAAGATAGTTTACGCTACCCTGTCTCTCCCCATCTCCTCTTGCCACTTTCCTCTCTCACCTCATAATTTCATCCCTTGAGTATTCTCCCTTCCCAACAAATTCAACCTATGCCCTCTATCCATATATAACTGTAACCATATACACACACATTCACATATGTACTCATATGACCACACACCCTTCTTCCATTATTTTCATACTGAGAAAGATATCATCAGTCACATTTATTGCTTTTCCATATAAGAATGTAAATAGTTCAACTTTGATAAGTTCCTTTTGATTTCTTTTCCCTGATTACCTTCTCAGGTATCTCTTCCTTCCTGCGTCTGGATGTCAAATTTTCTATTCAATTCTGGTTTTTTCCTCAAGAATGCTTGAAAGTCCTCTATTCCACTGAATGACCATATTTTCCCCTGAAACAAAATACTCAGTTTTGCTGGGTAAGTGACCCTTGGGTTCATTCCCAGTTCTTTTGCCCTCTGGAATATCGGATTCCATGCCCTTTGGTCCCTCAGTGTAGAAGCTGCCAGGTCCTGGGCTATTCTGATTGTGTTTCCACAATATTGAAATTGTTTCTTCCTGGCTGCTTGTAGTATTTTCTCCTTGATCTGGGGATTCTGGAACCTGGCTATAATATTTCTGGGAGTTTTCTTTTTGGGATCTTTTTCAGGAGGTGATCGGTGGATTCTTTCAACCTCTATTTTGCCCTCTGGATCTAAAACATCAGGGCAGTTTTCCTTGAGAATTTCTTGAAGGGTGATTTCTAGGTTCTTTCCTTGATCATGGCTTTCAGGTAGTCCAATAATTTTTAAATTGTCTCTCCTGGATCTATTTTCCAGGTCAGTGGTTTTTCCCATTAGATATTTCACATTGCCTTCTAATCTTTCGTTTGTTTGGATCTGCTTAACAGCATCTTGATTTCTCATAAAGTCATTAGCTTCCATTTGCTCCAGTCTAACTCTGAAGGAATGAATCTCCTCAGTGAACTTTTGAGATTCTTTTTCCATCTGGCAAATTCGACTTTTTAAGGCATTCTTCTCCTCATTTCCCTTTTGGGCCTCCTTTGCCATTTGAGTTAGTCTATTTTTTAAGGTGTTGTTTTCCTCAGTCAGGCTGTTGACCCTCATTTCATACTTTTCCTGCATCCTTCTCATTTCTCTTTCTAATTTTTCCTCCACTTCTCTTATTTGATTTTTAAAGTCCTTCTTAAGGTCCTCTATGGCCTGCAACCCACTCATGTTTTCCCCTGGGGCTTTTGGAGCAGGACTTCTGACCTCACAGTCCTTTTCCCGCTCTATGCCCCCAAAATAGGAGTCTAGGGTTGCATTTTTCTGTTTCCTTTGCCTTGGCATGTTGCCACTTAATTGCTTGACTTTTGGGCTTGTTGCCACACCATGGCTTTAAGGCCAGATAGAGGAATTTTCGTCCCGAACGTGTGGGGGGCAACTTCCGTTTCTGGCAAGCTGTAAACCCACCCACGACTTCCACCCTAGATCACAATCCAGATCCAGGGAGGTTAAAGCAAGAGTGATTACCCCCCAAGACTGATCACTGGATCTCCCTATGGTTCTGCAAGCCAGGAGCTGGAGCTGCCTCTGAAAACTACAAAATGGCATGTCTCCTCAGTGGCTTCTAGCCCCCAGGGGAGGAAGCTGATACATTCCCCAAATACAGGTCCCAAAGTCCATAGGACACTAACCTCTTACTTTGTCCTAGGCATGTCTATGTTGATAATTCTGGAGTCGCCACAGCTACTGGTGTTCTGGGGTTCCTCCAGCTGGCTGTTGGCCCTGCCGCCCTGGGGCTAAAACCTCGGCTCACCAGAACCTGGGCTCACTCGGCTCGGCTCCCCACGCTCTGCGCGCTGCGTGCTGCTGGCTCCCAGAGTGCTGTGCTGGTCCTTCCTGCAGGGCTGCTGGGCTGTCCTCAGCGGGAGGTTAGGTTCTCTGTGTCATTCTGTGGGTGCTGGGGCTCCAGAAGTTGTTCAGAGTCCCCTTTTACATAGTTTGGGTGGAATCTGGGGGCAGAGTGGCTTGGATGAGCTGTTTCTACTCCGCCATCTTGGCTCCGCCCCTCAGAATCCTTTTTTTTTTTAACCTTAATGTGACTATGGGCTAGTTTTTTAACTCTTCAAAGTCCATTACCTTCTGTCAATCAACAAGAATTTATTAAAGCACTTGCTACATGCCAAGCACTATCCTAAGCCCTGGAAATAAAAAGAAAGGCAAAACCAGTACTTGCCCTCAAGGAGCTTACATTTTAGTATTATGTGGCCACCACATACAAGGCACAGAGAATTATTTAGCATTATATATTTAGAACCAGAATGGACCTTAGAGATTCCAGGAGCTGCAATGTGTTTTAGTGTTTTGATATCTAGACTATGAATTAGGAAGACCTGAGTTAAAGTCCTGCCCCTCACATATTTCTGATTATATGATTCTAGGCAAGTGACTTCACTTTTTAGTGCCCTAGGATAATCAAAGATGATAAGTTTGAGAGAAGGTGCTGGTTGCTCTGGTAGAGTTTCTTGGAGTCTGATATGCCCATACTAGTTTCCTTATGTCTCTTGATCTTCCGGAGACTTCAAAGAAAGCAAAACCTCTAAAACAAAGAAAAGAGAACTGCTTGAGTGATTGTGAGCACTGGAGCTGGAAGAGGGGCGCTCATTAACAGATCTGATTTCATCTTGGAATTAATTCTTTAGCATCTAGGTGGCACATGGCACAGTAGACAGAGTTGAGGAAGACCTGGATTCAAATCCGGCCTCAGACACTTATTAGCTGTATGACCCTGGGCAAGTCACTTAACCCTATGTGCATCAGTTTCCTCATCTGTAAAATGAACTGGAGAAACCACTCCTGTAGCTTTTCCAAGAAAAACACAGATGGGATGGCAGTCAGACATGATTGAGAAAAAACAACTATTTAGCTGAGGCAATATATAAAGGCAGAGATTAACAAACAAACCTTAAGATGTATATTAAAATTTGAACAGAGGGGCAGCTAGGTGATGCAGTGAATAGAATACCAGCCCTGGAGTCAGGAGAACCTGAGTTCAAATCTGGATTCAGACACTTACTAGCCATGTAACCTTGGGCAAGTCACTTAACCCTAATTGCCCTTCCTTCCCCCCTCCAAAAAAAAGTTGAACAGAAGTTGGGTATAGAGAGCTGGAATTGGAGTCAGGAAGAATTGCATTCAAGTTCTACCTCAGGTACATAGTATCTGTGTGACCCTGGGTGAGGTATTTAAATTTCAATATTTTAAGAGACCCCTAAGATTTTTAAGTGCTGAACCCTACATTGGGAGTAGTTTACTCAAGAAGGATTTTCCTACACAAATTAAATCACTCACCTGGACCAAAAATAAAAGAGAGAGAGAAAGAAAGCGGGGAGGATGGGGGGGGGTCATAGTTCAAAGCTAGAACAGGCCTTAGAAATAATAACCCCTCATTTTATAGATGGGAAATCTTAGATTTAAAGACAAAATAAAAAGAAGTAGTAAGTGGCAGATTTAGAACTCAAACCCAGGTTGCCTCACTTACCCTTCAAACTCTAAGTCATGATTCCTCCACTTGAAATCTGGAGGAAATATCCAAAAGACAGATGGAACAACTTGCCCCTGGACAGTGTAGCCACCTAATGGACAAAAGACTTCTAGGAATGGAGGATACTACTGTATAGAGTGAAATTCCACATGATTTGGGGATAAAGGCTAGCTTTTAATATTACTCAATTTAATCAATATCTAATTGAGGACCTACAATATTTAAGTCATTGTGCCTATAATTACTTTGGTCCCATGAATCTCGTTTCTCTAGGGAGTATTCAAAAATGTATTTTGTGTTCTCAGACTGTTGGGGTTTTTTTAACCATATAACTATGTATTTGTTGTTGCTCGGTTACATTCAACTCTTCTTGACCCCAGTTGAGATTTTCTTGTCAAAGATACTGGAGTGATTCGCCATTTCCTTCTCCAGATCATTTTACAGATGAGGAAACTGAGGCAACCAGGGTTAAGTGACTTGTCCAGGTTCACACAGCTAGTAAGTGTCAAAGACCAGATTTGAACTAACAAAGATGAATCTATATACTGCACCACCTAGCCTACCCCAGTTACATAGTAGAATTTGATCGTTCCTTTTCATCTCTTCTAATTCTGTTGTGAATTCACCTTGTTCATTTACTATTTTGTTTTTCTCATCCTCCCCCCCCTCATTTTTATCAGATTGGTTAAAGGTTTATCAATTTTATTGGTCCTTTAAAAAAATGGTATTAGTTTTATTTACCATTTCTACAGGCTTTTTTTGTTTCATTTATTTTTCCTCTGATCTTTAATATCTTCTCTTGTGTAAGTAAGCTTATTATTTTTAGCTTTCTAACTTTAAAAAATGTATATTCAGTTCATTAATTATCTCCTATTATATTTTGTGAAAGTATGATCATAGGGATATATTTTTCCCCTGAGGACTGCTTTTGAGGCATACCAGAAATTTTCATGTATAGTTTCATCAATATCATTTTCTTTTGCACAATTACTGTTTCCATCTGTTCTTTGACCCACTCATCATTTAGAATATCTTTATTAAGTCTCCATTTGGACTTTTCTTTTGCTTGTGTCCCCTGAACTGAGTAATATTTTTATTGAATTATGGATCTAGAAAATATGTTCATTACTTCTGCTTTTTAACTTTTATTTTCAATATCTCTGTGCCCTAATATATGGTTGTTTTTGTAAATGTTCCACGTAGTGCTTTAGAATTCCCATTTAGAAGACAACACAGGTCTTTTAGCTGTGCTTTCTACATCAATTGGTTCAATTCTAAATTTTCCCTTTTATCTTTCTGTTAGATTTATCTCAAACTGAGGGACATTAAATTCTCCTGAAGCTATTACATTGCTGTCAATTTCATCTTATAATTCATCTAATTTCATTTGTGAATTTAGATTCTAAGGTATATGAAGCATATCCATTTAATTTTAATATTGGTTCATTATCATTCCTCTTAGTATAATGTAGTTTCCTATATGTTGTGAACCCTTTTTTTTCCTTCTTTTCTCTTTATCTTATAGAACGATTGCAACTCTTACTTTTCGGATTCACTTGATGCATTGTAATTTGGTTCCAAGCCTCATTTTTGTTTTATGCATTTATTTGTTTTTAGGTATGTTTGTTGTAGGCAAGAGGTTGTGTAGCATATATTCTTATGTAATCTGTCACTCTTTTTAACTTTATTGGATTGTTTAATCCATTCGTATTTAAATTACAAAAGTTAGGTTTATGTTTTCTTCCTGTGTCTTTAGGTTTTTTTTTTAATTCTGAGTAAAAAAAAAGTTTTTGTTCTTCTCTTTTAAGATAGTACTTATTTTAGTTTTTGTCTCTTGTTTTTGTTTTTTGCTTAATCTACCTCAAGGAAACCTTCTTTCCACAGACTCTCTTCCCACCCCACCCCTATCTCATTTGTCAACACTTTAATTAGTCTTGGAGTTTTATATAAGATATTGTTTCTTTTCTTTATTATAGTTATCACTTCTTCCCTCTTTTCTCTTCTTTTTTTCCCTCTCATTTAGATGATTAAATTGTAATCCCTTTTCTCTTTTCCTGTCTAAATTAGAACACTAGTTAGGGGTTTTTTTCTCCTTTTTTCTGTATCTTTGTCTAAAAGGCTTTCATTACCGTGTTCTCTTTATTAATAGTCTTCCCATCCAATCTATTTTAAATTTTTATTCTTTGATTTATTGTTTGTATAGTTATTCCTCCTTTTTGTTTGTTGTGATGCTCATGGACTTAAAACTTCTAAGGTATCAACTTTGAGTTCCCTCTTTTAACGAGTTTCCATTGTATAACCTTGTAGAGTTCATCCCTCACTCCTTTTTTTTCTGTTGCATTTCACTCTTAAAAGTATCAATTCATCAAAGAAGTAATGTGGACCCAAGAATTGTCCTATGATAGAAATTGCCCTGTTTCTCTAATCTTGTAGTCTAATTCTACCTCCTGCCCTCCCTGTGAACGTTCTCTTTCCCATTTTCACACTCAGTCTTTTTGAGTCACTGACCTCCTACATCTCTGTGGCGCCCAGGTACTCTGATTTTCTTTCTTCTGAGGAAGATGTTGTCCATGGAAATAAAATGTTCTTTCAGTGGATATGGTTTACCTATACATTAACTCCATATAGATTAGATTGTACAGTCTACGTTTCCCACTATACCCCTTTTCACATGAGAATGTTCTTCAATGCCTCAGATGGGTTAAGACTTCCTTTTTATAAACCTCTCTTAATCCCTCCCTTTGACACCTCTCCTATTCTCTTGTAGCCTCTCTTCTTGCTGTGAGACTACAGGGATTCTCTTCCTTTTGGTCTTTTTACCCAGACTTGATTAATATATATATACACATCATATATTTCCCTCTATTCCCCTTTTTCTCTATCCTCTTTTATATATATATTATTTTGTACTTTTGTTGCACAAAATACTGTGATTCACCTGTGGAGGGGGGTAGAATTTATTTCATGATATCTCAGATCTGCTTTTATACCTGTTATTTCTCATGACTTTAAATCCATTTTTGTCTATTCTTTAGCTTACTTTTTTAAAAGTTTCTTGATGGTCCATTATTTTTGTTCAGGTCAATAGATATCCTTCTCTTTCTGTTCCTTCCTTTCAATGGTCTCTAGAGATGGAATAATTTATTTCATTACTTATTGTTTTCCTGGGTGTTGTATTTATTTATTTCATTGCATTTATTTATCACTTTGATGATTTTGTTATTTTGGTGTTTTCCAGTTGAAAATATGCTTCTGCCTTTATTGTTATTATAGCAATGCTGTGGGAAATGCTTCTTTTTTATTGTTGTCCATTTTTTGTCCTTGATGAATAGGGTGAGGTGTGCTATTTTGAGTTGTTTCTTGAGCTTTTGTAATTTTCAGAATGTATTGTTTCATTCCCTTTGTTCTTGTTGGGAGTAGTATCATCTTGTCTTGTTCTAATTTTCTTTCCTTTATATTTAAAGATATTTTTCCTCTTTGCAGAGCTTGTTGTTTGTCATTGTAATTAATACATTTAACTGCTGTGTCTTGGTGTTTCAAGCATAGAGTTGTTTTGTTTTGGTTTGCTTTTCTGGAGATGATCAAGTGTTCTTTTTTTTTTTAATTGGTGTTTGATTTTCTGTATTCAGAAATACTGAGCAGTTTTCTTGTATTATTTCTTGCATTATCATGTTCAGGTTTTTTTAAACTTGTCATAGTGTTCTGAGAGGTATATAATCCATAAATTGTCACCATATCTGTAAGATGGATAACTTTTGCTAACATAAAAGATCATATTCTTATAATGTTATTGCCTTTTGATTCTCTTTTCCAAATTATCCTTCACTTCAGTATTAAGTTTGAATTCCCGTTTTGTTGTTCTCTTGCCTCTTTGGAGAGACTTGCTGCCTTGGTTTCAAGTTTTCCTATTTTGCTAATGTTTTCAACCATACAACCCATAAATTTGACCATTCTTGCCTAAATTCTTTTCCCAAGGTTCTGATCTCTTCTGAAATATTATGAAATTTCCTTCTACTATCACATGCTCTTTTGTGGAATATATAGACTTCTGTGTTTCATCAGTTATTAGTTCAATTTCTTTTTGGTCTTGCAATATATATTTAGAGATGTTTGTAATTTTCTAGATGCATTGGGACTCATCTTTCTTCTTAATTTTAGGATTGCCCCTCTTTATGTACCTTCTTGTGTCTTTAACAAAATTTTCTTCTCCCTAGTTCTAGTTTTTTTCCCTTTTTCTCCTTTTTTGGGTCCTTTTCCTTTGATTTAGAATTAACTTGCAGGGCTGGACCTCAAAGTTATCTCAGTATCTTCCCACACTGAGGAATTTTCTTGGTCCCTGGTCCCTGTCCCAAGTGATTTTGGGAAGTACAACTCCCTTTTCCTTTAGGCTAATTTTAACCCTAAATGCTGGTTTCTTCCCTCAGTTCCTCCCTCATTTGTTCTTTGTCTGGGCTATATGATTATCTACTACGTTTTACAAGATTGAGAGTTAGAGTGAAATATTGCAGGCAAAGTTTCTAAAATTGCCTTAATCTTCTGTAATCTAGATTCCACTCCAGGAAGAGAGAAGCATGTCATAAGAATCAAATGTCAATGATACTTGTGAAAGACTTTGCAAACCTAAAAAGTTTATGTAGACTTAGTGTCGTGTGGTCAACAAGAAATACAATAAGGTAACAGCCTTATGAATTAACAGTGGAGAACAATAATCAAAGGAGCAGATAGGTTGTACCTTGGACAGAGCACTGGGTCTACATAAACTTTTAAGGTTTGCAAAGACCTTTACAGGTATCATTGACATTTGATCCTCATGACACATATGTGAAATACTCTTATTACAAGTCAAGGTAATAGATGCTCAGAAAGGTTAATTCATTTGCTCAAGACTAAGCAACTAGTAAGTAGTGAAACTTGAATTTGAATTTAGATCTTCTCAGTTCAGTGCTTTTTCACTATAGAATATAGGACCCATTGTGTTCCACTACAGATCATATGAACATAATGTGTTCCCAAATCTCAAATTTAACACTGCATGTCTTACATGTTCCATCTGAGAGTATTCATAAATTTCTAATTAAACTTATATAACCTTTTATTTTTCTTCCATTTCACTAGTTCAAATGAAATGATCAAAATCAGTTTTTAATTTGATGTCCAACTTTTCCTATTTGTTGGTATCTTTCACAAGACTTTGAAAATTTTGCAATTTATGTGTGATCTGGATAAACTTAGAAATAACTGTCTTCTGGCCTTGCCAGCTCCTAAAATGATTGGCATGAAGTGATGCAACAAATTCTGTCATTTTGATATGAATTTGTGAAAAACTGTCAACTGGGGGTTTTTTTGTACCCAAGTTTTCTTGATTTTGGTACCCATAATCTGGGAATTATAATAGTACAAATTGTTCCTTCTCATTTCCCTAAAAAAGGATTTCCTATAAGAATTACCTTTTTTATGAGTTTCAACACAGGTTCCCAGGGGAGTTCTGCTTATAATTCTGACAAATTCCAAACCTGTCGACTGAATTTTTAGAATAAGCATTTATTATTTTGCAATTTTAAAAAAATCATTTTTGTTATGAACTTACTCCATACCTACTCTACTCTAAAGGAATTTATAACCTCACTGTGTGTGAACAATATGAATACTTAACTAGGATACCAGGTAGAATTAGATAAATGCAAAGTAAAGGTCTAGGCAAAGTACTGTGAGAAACAGGGGAAAGGAAAAAATAGGGAAGGTTTTATCAAGGAAAGAACTCCTAGGTTGGGTTTTGAAGAAGGAAAGAGAAGGATTTCAGTAGATAGACACTGGAGCTTTGGTTGGAAAAAAGGATTCCATTCCCAGCATGAGAAGCCTATAGATTAGAGAATGAAGAATGAGAATAGAGACTGGAGATCAATCTAGTTTAGCTGGAATGCCAAGTATTTTAAGAGGAGTACAGTGGGATCATTTTTGTTGTTGTTCAGTCCTTTTAGTCATGTCTAACTCTTCCTGACCCCATTTGGGGTTTTCTTGGCAAAAATACTACAATGGTTTGTCATTTCCTTCTCCAACTCATTTTACAGATGAGGAAACTGAGGCAAACAGGGTTAGGTGACTTGCCCCAGATCACATAGCTAGTAAGCATTTGAGGACAATTTTGAACTCAAGATGATTCTTCTCAATTCCCAGTCCAGTGTGCTATCCACTGCCCCACCTAGCTACCCCAGCTGGGATAATACTGAGAATGAAAAGGGAAGTGATTAAGAAAGTTCTTGTATGACAAAAGGAGTTCTTCACTTACTCAGTAGACAATGAGATGGGGTAGAGTAGTTAAGAAGGGGAGCAAAGTCAATGGTAACAGCAAGCCTGAGGGACTTCTCCTCCTAGTTTGATTGTTTTTTTCTTTTTTTCTAATTAAAGGGGCCATCCTTTGACTCACTTCTTAAAGAAACCTATTCCCTGAATGGGCCTTACCTCACTCAAAGTGAGAACCTGAAAAGGCCTTAGCCTGAAAGGGTCAGAGTCTCCCATTGCTTCCTGGGTCATCTCCAGTCATCACAGGACCCAGATGGCTCTGGAGGAGAAAGTGAGGCCAGTGACCTTGCACAGCCCTCCCTCACTCAAATCCAAGTCAACTGCAAAGTCATGTCATCATGTCCCTGATGTCAAGGAGAACAAAGGACAAACACAACAACAGCATGATGATTAATAATTAGGAAAATTATTCAGGTATGAAGAATGCCTTAGAGAGAGGATTGTCTGGAAAGAGGAAGGGCCGATTAGGATGCTCCTCCAAAGGACAGAATGAGAGATGAAGGCCTGAACTACAGTGATTAGAGTGGAGGGGAAGGGACAGAGTGATGCAGCATCACTGAGGCAAAGCTGACACAAGCAAAATGGATTCAAAGCAGAATGAAAGAGAGATGGATCAAAGCTTATTCTTCTGCTAAGTGGAGGCGCAAGGAAGATGGAGGCAATCCATTAGACAAAATAAAGAAATTGGTACAGGGGACTGACAGACTGATGGTAGATATTTAAGACTGGGTTTGAAGGGATAAGATAGCTTAGTAGCGACATGCACCACAGTATTGAAGACCTAACTACCAAGTTCTGGGCATGCAAGTACAAAAATGAAACGGACTCAGCTTACATCCTATCAGGTATAGCTTCTATCCATGCATACATAAACATACACATATATACATGCATATATATGCACACACACGTGTGTGTATTCAAATGCAAGGTAGATACATGGACATTCTGGGTTGGAGGAGACACTAGAAGCTGGGGCCATTAGGAAAGGCCTCTTGCAGGGGCTGCACTTGAGCTGAGCTTTGAAGCTAAAAGTTCTAAGAGATGGAGGTAAGGAGGGGGGTTTTTATGCACATGGAGGACAGCCTGTGAAGAGGTAGCTGGGTAGGAGATGGAATGTGGATGCATAAGGGAAAATAAGTGGCCTAATTTGGCTCCACCATAGAGAGGCAGGGAAGAACAAACATTTCTTACCCTAATTCTACATGCCAGGTACTGTACTAAGTGCTTTATGGATATTATCTCACTTAATCTTCACAACAGTGCTGTGAGGAAGATACTATTATTATTATTACTACTACTATTATTATCAGTAGGTACTATTATTATATTTTACTGTTGAGGAAACAGAGGCAGACAAAAGTGAAGTGACTTGCCCAGGGTCACATAGTTTGCAAATGTCTGAGGCCATATTTGATTGTTACACAGAGGTGAGGGGAATGGGTGGTAAAGCTGGAAAGGTAAATTGATGCCAGATTGTGCCAGGTTTTAAATGCAAAATAAAGTAGTTTGTAATTGGTCCTAAAGTCAATAGGGAACCACGGGCATTTGGGGGGCGGGGGTTGGTTGTTTATTTTATTGTTGTTGTTGCTGTTTTTGCTTTTTGGGGGGGGAAAGCAGAGCAATTGGGGTTAAGTGACTTGCCCAAGGTCATACAGCTAGTAAGTGTTAAGTGTCTGAGGTCAGATTTGAATTCAGGTCCTCCTGACCCTAGGCCTGGTGCTCTATTCATTGTGCCACCTAGCTGCCCCTACCACTGGCATTTGTTGAACAGAGGAGTGACATGATCAAACTTCATTTTAGGAATATCCCTTTGTTACTTGTGTGGAGGAAGGATTAAAGAGGGGAGAGAAGTCAGGTGACTAATCAAGAGGCTATTGCAATGTCCAGGAGAGAAGTGAGAACGGTGTAGACTAAGTGGCTGTGGTGTGAAGTGAGAGAAGGAAAAGTATGCAGGAGGTACAAAGGGAGAGTCAACAAGACTAGGCAAATAATTGATAAGTAAAGATAAGTAAGGAGTTGAGGATGACTAAGGTAAAGAACCAGAGTGACCACAAGGATGATGGTGCCATCCAGAAAATAAGAAAAGTTGGGGAGAAGGTGAATTTGGGAATAAAAATAAGAAGAAAGGAGCAGCTAGGTGGCACAGTGAATAGAGCACTGGCCCTGGAGTCAGGAGGACCTGAGATCAAATCCAGCCTCAGACACAACACAAAAACTAGCCATATGACCTTGGGCAAGTCACTTAACCCCAACTGACCTAAAAAAAAGGCAAAATAAATAAATAAGAAGAGAGACTAGGCAACTGGACATAAGATAGTGGAGTTCAGAGATGGTGGGAGTGGGGGACAGAATTAGAAGCAGAAAAGGATATGGGAGTCACATACAGAGGGGATAGTAGAAGTCATGGAAGTGAATGAGAACACCAAGAGAAAAGGATCATGGGCAAAAACTTAAGGGTTTCTACCTAACAATGGGATATTTTAAAATTTATATTTGATTTTAAAATGCTCCTTTAACAACTTAATTACTATGTTACTCGGGGAATATAAGTTTGATGTGGCTAGATTTTCACTATATCTTTCTTTTACCTTGTTATAATATCCTTACCTATCTCTTTTAGCAATTAATTTCCGGTTTAAATTCCCTCAAGCAGGGAAGCCAGCAAAGAAGTCGAATTCAAATAGGAGAAAAGGGAACCTTAAGAGTGTGCATCACAGGGGGCGGAGCCAAGATGGCAGAGTAGAAACAGCACTTCCAAGGTGCTCTGCCCCACACAACTTCCAAACAATGTAAAAGGGACTCCGAACAACTTCAGGAGCCCCAGCACCCACAGAACTACACAGAGAAGCTAACCTCCCACTGAGGACAGCCCAGCAGCCCTGCAGGAAGGACCAGCCCAGTGTTCTGAGAGCAGCCAGCACAGCACGCTGGGAGCTGAGCCCAGGCCCTCAGCAGCCACGGTTTTAGCCCCAGGGCGGCTAGGCCAGCAGCCGGCTGGAGGGACCCCAGAACACCAGCAGCTGTGGCGATTCCAGAATTATCAGCACAGATATGCCTAGGACAAAGTGAGAGGTTAGTGCCCTGTGGACATTAGGACCAGTATTTGGGGAACACATCAGCTTCCTCCCCTGGGGGCGAAAAGCTTCTGAAGAAATGCGGCACAGAAGCCATTTTGCAGCGTCAGTGGTGGCTCTAGCTCCTGGTCTGCGAACTGTGGGGAGATCCAGCAATCAGTCTGGGGGTTAATCACTCTTGCTTTAAACTGCCTGGATCTGGATTGTGGTCTGGGGGGGAAGTTTGGGGTGGGTATCCAATTTGCCAGAGTGGGTGGAGGCTTTACAGAGCCACCCAACTGGTGGAAGTTGTGAAGACCCCACGTTTGGGACTGAAGCTCTCCTGTCTGGTGGCAGAGTCCTACAGGGGCAACAAGCCCCAAAATCAAGTAATTAAATGGCAACATGCCTAGGCAAAAGAAACAAAATAAACATAAAAATTCAACATTGGACTCCTGTTTTAGGGGCAAAGAGGATCAAAGCATGGAGGAGGACTGTGAGGTCAGAAGTCCTGCACCAAAAGCCCCAAATGAAAATACAAGCTGGCTACAGGCCATAGAGGACCTTAAGAAGCAGATAAGAGAAATGGGGGAAAAATTGGGAAGAGAAATGATAAAGATGCAAGAAAAATATGAAATGACAGTCAACAGCCTGACTGAGGAAAATAACACCTTAAAAAATAGACTAACTCAAATGGCAAAAGAGGCTCAGAAAGGCAATGAGGAGAAGAATGCCTTAAAAAGCTGAATTTGCCAGATGGAAAAAGAATCTCAAAAGCTCACTGAGGAGATTCATTCCTTCAGAGTTAGACTGAGCAAATGGAAGCTAATGACTTTATGAGAAATCAAGATGCTGTTAAGCAGATCCAAACAAATGAAAGATTGGAAGGCAATGTGAAATATCTCATGGGAAAAACCACTGACCTGGAAAATAGATCCAGGAGAGACAATTTAAAAATTATTGGACTACCTGAAAGCCATGATCAAAGGAAGAACCTAGAAATCACCCTTCAAGAAATTCTCAAGGAAAACTGCCCTGATGTTTTAGATCCAGAGGGCAAAATAGAGGTTGAAAGAATCCACCAATCACCTCCTGAAAAAGATCCCAAAAAGAAAACTCCCAGGAATATTATAGCCAGTTCCAGAATCCCCAGATCAAGGAGAAAATACTACAAGCAGCCAGGAAGAAACAATTTCAATACTGTGGAAACACAATCAGAATAGCACAGGACCTGGCAGCTTCTGCACCGAGGGATCAAAAGGCATGGAATATGATATTCCAGAGGGCAAAAGAGCTGGGATTGAAGCCAAGGGTCACCTACCCAGCAAAACTGAGTATCTTGTTTCAGGGGAAAATATGGTCATTCAGTGGAATAGAGGACTTTCAAGCATTCTTGAGGAAAAAACCAGAGTTGAATAGAAAATTTGACATTCAGACACAAGAAGCAAGAGATGCTTGAGAAGGTAATCAAGGAAAAGAAATCAAAAGGAATTTATCAAAGTTGGACTATTTACATTCCTACATGGAAAAACAGTAACTGTATCTGATGAAACCTTTCACATTATGAAAATAATTGAAGAAGGGTATATGGGCATATGTTTACAGGTATACATGGATAGAGGGCACAGGTTGAATTTGATGGGAAGGGATGATTCTTAAGGGGTGAAGTCAAGAGGTGAGAGAGGAAAGTGGCAAAAGGAGATGGGGAGAGACAGGGTAGGGTAAACTATCTCATGTAGAAGAGGCAAGAGGAAATAGTTGCAGGGAAGGGGAAGAACAGGAAGGCAAAAAGGCAAAACCATATTCTCATTGAAGTTGGCTCAAGGAGAGAATCACATACATACTAAATGGGATATCTCACCCTGAAGGAGAGTAGGGGAAAGCTGGATGAGAGGGGGAAAGATGGAGGGGAGGGCATTCTGGATCGAGGGGAGTTTGGAAATACCCACTATAGAAGAGGGACAGGATCAAAGCAGGGAATGGACCAGGTGGGAGGTGAGATGGGTGGGAGGGAAATATAAGCAGTCTTTTACAATATATCTACTATGGTAATGTTTTGCATAGCTATACATGTACAACACATACTGAATTGCTTATCTTCTCAGAGGGAGTGGGTGACAAGGGTGGAAGGGAATGGATCTCAAAATTGAAGTTTTAAAATTAAATGTTTCATAAGATGTCCAGGCATTGGGGATCAGAGATTCACCTTGCCCTAATGGCAAAGTCAGTGGGAGTATGGGAGAAGATATGGGAGAGAGCAGATTGAATGAGGGAATATCTAGTGGGACTGCTATTCTGGGGTGGTGGGTAGGGAAAAAATGGGGGGGAAATTATAACTCAAAATTTGGTGGAAATGAATTGTGTAGACCAGAAGTGAATAAAGCATTTGTTTAATTAAAAAAAAAAAACAGTGTGCATCACATATACTGATGGAGACCACACAAAAAAGGAGGAGTTTGATCCATAATGTCCAACATCCTCAGAGTTCAATGAGGATAAGAAGATAAAAGAGGGCCACTGGATAAATTGATAAGGGCATCATCTCAGGACCTCTACTAGAGGTCACTGGATTTAGCAATAAGGAAGTTATAATGAATTTTGAGATATCTGTTCCAATAGAATGATGGAGAAACAAAGAAGATGGTAAAGGTTTGAGGGAAGAGTGAGGAGACAGAGCTGAATAAGCAACCATGAATAGAGATCATTCTTTTTTTTTTTTTTTTAAAGCAATTGGGGTTAAGTAACTTGCTCAAGGTTACACGGCTAGTCATTATTTATGCGTGGGTGCTCATTTTCTGAGGCCGGATTTGATCTCAGGTCATCCCGACTCCGAGGCCGGCACTCTTACTCACTGCGCCACCTAGCCGCCCCTTTAGGGCAATTGGGGTTAAGTAACTTGCCCAAGGTTACACGGCTAGGTTTTTGTTTGTGCAGATTAAGTGTCAGAGGCCGGCTCCGAACTCAGGTCCTTCTGATTACAGGGCCGGCGCTCTATTCACTGCGCCACCTAGCCGCCCCGATAGAGATCATTCTTATTTAGAATTTTGGTCAGTTGGGGCAAGGAGAGGACACTGTAGCTTTAGGGAATAGAAAATGCTTTTTTTTAATAGGAGAAACCTGAGTTATGCTTGTAGGACTAAGGCAAGAGACAGAGGGACAAAGACAGAGACAGATAGACAGAGACAGAGACAGACAGAGAGAGGGAAAGAGAGAGTTAACGTGAAAGGAGGAATAATGATTGATGGAACAAAAGTATTGATATTTTTTCTGTCCAGAAGGTTATTGATTAATTTCTTTGACTCAACACTTAATAAATAATTTTAGCTCATTAATACTAGTGCAAATTAGTTACTTTTTAAATTTTTTTCCAGTTTTATAGTAGTGTGACATAAACTTTTTCTATGTAGATATTCTAACTTTTTCTCTTTACCAAAATTTTGTGTGAGTATTTAAGTATGTAATATTTTTGGTTTTTTTTGGTGAAAAAGCCCACTTACATCTAAAAATGTGTAGTCCCTTCTTTCATTTGATTCCTTCCAAATGCTTGTTGTTAGCCACTTAGGTATGCATTTTTGTTTGTTTTATATTTTTGCTTAATTTAGCATAGCTTAATAATGGGACATTTAGATTTTCCACTCTTTAAATTTCTATTTGATTTTATAATGCTGTCAACCTTTACTTTTTTCAATTTAAGTGCCATGTTACTTGGGGAATATAAGTTTGATATGGTCAGATTTTCATTATTTCTTTCTCCTACCATTTTAAAGTATCCTTGCCTATCTAGTAATTGATTTCTGGTTTAAATTCAGCTTGATCATCACTGTTATAGCCCTCTTTTGACGTGGTAGTTGTGTGATATATCTTTGTCCATTATTTCAATATTAATCTGTGTTTCATTTAGCACCTGTAGTGCCTAAATCAGAGGATCTGTGAAGCTTAAATGAGATAATATAGGTGAAATGCTTAAAAAAACTTTAAGGGCTATATAAATGTCAACTGTTATTAGATGTCATATTGCTAGAATATGTTTTGCAATGCAATGCCAAATTCTTATTCTTTTATAAAATTCAATTCATTCCTCTTTAGTCCAAGGATGGTTCATTATGACTTATTCTACCCTTATTTTTGCTGCCTTTATGGCCCCTATTTTTTTTACAAATTCTATTACTATTGCCAAATCTACCTTAAAGGAAACTATATTCCATTGTTTTAGACTTGATAATTGTATATGTTTAGTGGAAGTTTGATTTCTTTCCTACCTTATTGAAGACAGTCATTTCGCTTTTCAAATTACCTACTCCTTTTCCTTCCAACATCTTTATTATTTTGTTTTAGTTTGAAATATCCTTGATAATTTCCATAAATGTAATACATATGTGTATATTAGAGTAAAAAGGAATAATCATGTCTCAGTTATGCATTATACCTTTACAATAATGGATCATGCATAAAGATATAACCTCATTAATAAATGCAAAAAATCATTTTACTAACCACAACACAATAAATTAATTTACCAAGAAAGATAGGATGAACATCTCATTCTTCTCCATACTACACTCAGGAATTCCTCTACCATGCCCCAGATCTTCAGCCTGAAGCCTCATTCTGGCTCTGGAATTCACATATTAGAAATACCCTCTGCACCTGTGGCTTCTCCTACCACTTTGATGATTTTTCTCAGATCCTTTATTTAAGAAGGTAACATAGGCCAACTATGTTCCCTTCCTCTCCAGGTTGTACTCAAGACTTTCTCTATCATTCCTCTGAACCAGGTGTCCTCATCCTCCACACACACACACACACACACACACACACACACACACACACACACACACACACACACACACACACATACACACACACTTACTTTTCAGCTTACTTTTATGCATCATCTTCCCTCCTTAGAATGTAAGTTCCACAAGGGCAGAGACTGTCATTCTTTCTACTTGAATTGTATTCCCAGTATTTAGTACAGTGCTTGGCACATAGTAAGTGCTTAATAAATGCTAGTAGATTCACTGATGGATGAAAAGAAAATATTCATAGTTAAATGAAGACTAAATAATTTAATCCCAAAGAATATATAGATCAAATAACAAATCATAAAATAGTAAATAATTTCATTGAAAAAAATGATGATAAATAGACAACATACCAAAATTTTTGGATATGCCCAAAGCAACCTTTGGAGGAAAATTTGCATATCTAAACATATCAATAAAAAGAAAAAAGAACTGAGATGAGTTGGATATGTAACTTTAAAAATAACTAGAAAAATGACAAATCAGATAAACTTATCCAACTGGACACAAAAAAAGAATTCCTTTTTTTAATAGATAGTCATTTTTTTCAATTACACATAAAGATAGTATTCAACATTCAATTTTTATAAGATTTTGAGTTCCATTTTTTTCCTCCTCCCTTCCCATTCCCCCTCCCTAAGACAGCAAGCAAGTTGATATAGGTTATACATGTGCAATCATGTTAAATGTGTTTCCATTTTAGCCATGTTGTGAAAGAAAAAACAGAACAAAAGGAAAAAGCCACAAAAAAAAAAAGCAAAATAGTATGCTTCAATCTGCATTCAGACTCCATACTTCTTTCTCTGGATGTGGATAGCATTTTCCAATATGAGTCTTTTGGCATTGTCTTGGATCATCATATTGCTGAGAAGAGCTAAGTCAATAGCTGATCATTGCACAATATTGTTGTTACTGTGTACAATGTTCTAGTGATTCTGCTTACTTCATTCAGTATCTGTTCACATAAGTCTTTTCAGGTTTCTCTGAAATCCCTCTGCTCATAATTTCTTATAAAACAATAGTATTCTGTTCCATTTGCATACCACAACTTTTTCAGTCATCCTGCAAATGATGGGCATTCCTTCAATTTCCAATTCAAAAAAAGAGAATTTCTGAAAATCAAAGAAGAGATAAAGTTGAAAAAGTAAGTGATGAATAAATCTAAGTAATGATTTTTAAAACACTAATGAAATAAACTATTAGCTAATTTGATGTCTTAAAAGAGCAAAATTAAATTGCCAACATAAGAAAATGAAAGAAGATGATTTGCCTAGATGAAAAGGAAATAAAAGAAATTAATAGAACCAATTAGTCCAATTATATGTAAACAATACTAATAACTTAAAAGAAGGGAATGAATACTTTTTAAAACAAAATGTCAAGATTAAGAAAATAAGAAGGGGCGGCTAGGTGGCTCAGTGAATAAGAGCGCCAGCCTCTGAGTTGGGATGACCCGGGATTGAAACCGGCCTCAGAAAATGAGCACCCACAGATAAATAATGACTAGCGTATAACCTTGAGCAAGTTACTTAACCCCAACTGCTTTAAAAAAAACAAGAATAGGAATGTTAACTGAATTCAGAAAAAGAATTTGAATAAGCTTTAAAATAACTCTCAAAACAAGGAAAAACCTCAGATTCAAATGAATTCTATAAAACATTTAAAAGGCAATTTTTTAATATTACAAAAATTGTTTGAAAAATAAGGCAGAGGGGAAAGGCATTCTACTAAATACCTTCTATGAGACAAAGATTGTCTCAATAAATGAACAGAGAGAGATAAAGCAGAGAAAGAAAATGATAGACTAATTTCTCTAATGAATGTTGATATACTAACATCAGCAAATAAAGTATAGGAAGATAGGGATCCAAACTGATCATTAGAAAAATGCAATAGAACATATTAAGAGCAAAGGCAACAAAATCACTTGTTTATATCAGTAAATGCAGAAACAGGTTTTAACAAAATACATCCACTTCTATTTTGTTTGTTTGTTTGTTTTATGTAGGTTGGCAGAGTAGAGAAATCACTCTGCTGAGCTTTCCCAATATTCTCTCCAAAGAAGTTTAAAATAACACCACAAATTGAATTCTGGAGTGGCAGAGCCAAGAAAAGGTCAGAGTGAGACATTTTTCCAGTCCAAGACAACTTAGGAGATCAAAGAGAGAGTTATCTGTGGAGGTTGATCTGAAGCCCACACTGATGAAATACCACCATCAAAAGGACCAGGTGGGAGCAACAGAAGAAGCAACAGTTTTCAGAATTCTCCAACCAAAGATAGTAAGGAGACCTGGAACTTAGTCAGAAAAAGATACAAGAGACCCCTGTGTTAGCACTGGACAAAGAACCAGATACCATTTGGCAATTCCACTACCTTTACCCACTACTGGGTAATAGTTCAAGGGCTAAGAGGAGAACTTTCAGTCAAAAAAGAGTGGAATCCCTGAGGGGTAGTTTTGCTCTTAGTCACAAGGGTCAGGGATCCTGGGAAACATTATCATTTCTGGTTCCAAGGGAAAAAGGGCTTTCAGGGGCAATATCAATGAAAATCACAAGGGATCAGGCACCCTTCCTGGAAAAGAACTAAAGTGCAGATCATGAGAGCAATGACCACACCTCTCCCCATATCTTACAACCTTGGAAAGATGAAAAACTTTCAAACCTCACAGAACTAGTTCTGAAAACTGCAGTTCAAAAATGCCTGAAGCTTGAGACAGCTGCCCTCTCCCCACTCATGCAAAGAATAGGGCCCAACATTAACATTAAATTCAAAATCAAGAAATAGGGTAAAAAATGAACAAATGACAACAACAACAAAAAGAACTAGATCATAAAAAACCACTCTGGTGACAGAAACAATCAAGACACAAACTCAGAAAAAGATAATGTGTCAAAATGGCTACAAGCAAAGTCTCAAAAAAAAAAAAACTTGTGAACTGGATACAAGTTCAACAAGAATTCCTAAAAGAGCTAAAAAAATAATGATTTTCTAAATGAAATAAGAATGGTAGAGAAAAAATAGGTAAAAGAAATAAAATTATTAAAAGACTATTAACAGCTTAGTAAAATTATTAAAAGACTATTAACAGCTTAGTAAAAGAAGCACAAAAATGCTGGAAAAAGCACCTTAAAAATCAGAATTGGTCAAGTAGAAAAATAGGTACAAAAACTCACTGAGTAAAAAAATCCCTTAAAAATTAAAATGGGGCAAATGCAAGCTAATCACCCCACAAGACATCAAGAAACAATAAAAAAAAAAATAAAAAGATTGAAAAAAATAGAAGAAAAATTTAAATATCTCAAAGGAAAAAAAACTGATTTAGAAAACTGATCAAAGGGAGATAATTTAATCATAAAAATATTTTAAAATAATTCTTTGGTATGTATATGATTTTACCATTTATTAAAAATGAAAGGAAATTTGCATACTAATGAGATAGATGTGCTTATTTATTTTTACATGAAGAATTAAATCTTGGCAGAATATTTGATACTGCAGGACACAGAGCATCTTTCACATTTTTCAGAGTTGATCAATATTTTAATTTTATAATCATCAATGCTGTATTCAGAACCAAAGTTTCAGTAAAGTCATGCAATGCAACACAGGCAAGCACCGCCAGAAACACCTAAAATTCTTTGTGTGTTTTATTTTTAATTAATTTTTGGTCATTGCACATTCAGAAACCTTTACTGTTGCCAAATTTTTCACGACCTCTATACTGAGTTATATGATCCCATTGGGGTCATGACCCACAATTTAAAAAGCACTACTCCACTACTCTAAATCACTTTTAATTAGAGAAATGCAAATTAAAACAACTCTGAGGTACCACTTCACACCTATCAGCCTTAACTAATATGGCAAAAAAAGGAAAATGATAAATGTTAGGGAAAACGTCAAAAAATTGGGACAGTAATGCAGTGTTGGCGAGTTGTGAACCAAACTGTGTACTCCTTGATCCAGTAATACCTCTACCAGGTCTGTATTCCAAAGAGATCATTTTAAAAATGGGGGAAAGGACCTATGTAAATATTTATAGCAGTCCTTTTTGTGGTGGAAAAATATTGGAAATTGAGGGAATACCCATCAGTTGGGGAATATACACAAGCTGTGGTATATTAATATAATAGAATACTATTGTGCAATGAGAAATGGTGAACAGGAAGCTTTCAGAAAAACCTGGAAAGACTGATAGGAACTGATGCAAAATGAAATGAATACAACCAGGAAAACATTGTACACAGTATCAGCAACATTGTGTGAGTATCAACTGTGAGTGACTCGGCTCTTCTCAGCAACACAATGATCCAAGGCAAGTACAAAAGGATTCATGAAGGAAAATGCTATCCACATCCAAATGAAGAACTAATGGGCTCTGAATGCACACAACAGCATTTTTTTCCCTTACTTTCTTCTTTTTTGTGATTTTTTTTCCTTTTGATCTGTTTTTTCTTTCACAACTGGGACTAGTACAGAAATATGTTTTACCTGATGGCAATGCCACTACTAGGTCTGTATCGCAAAGAGATTTTTTTAAATGGAAAGGGACCTATTTGTACAAAAATATTTATAGCAGCTTTTTCCGTGGTAGAAAAAAAATTGGAAATTGACAGGGTGCCCATCATTTGGGGAATGAATGAACAAGTTGTGGTATATTTTTATGATAGAATACTATTGTGCCAAAAGAAATGATGAGCATTTTGGTTTTAGAAAAACCTGGGAAGACGTATTTGAACTCATATAAAGCAAAGTGAACAGAAGCAGGAGAACAAAGTACACAGAAAAAGCAATCCTTAATCTTGATTAAGACAATGATCCAAGACAATTCCAAAGGACCCATGATGAAAAATGTATCCATCTCCAGAGAGAGAATTTATGAGCTTTGAGTGTAGATTGAAGCATACTTTTTAAATTATTTAAATTTTTCTTGTTTTAGTTTGTCTATGTTTTCTTCTGCAAGATGGCAAATATGGAAATATGTTTTGTATGACTTCACATGTATAATTAAAATCAAATTGCTTGTCTTTTCAAAAAGTTGGTTGGGGCTGGAGGGAGAAAAAATTTAAATCTCAAAATTATTTTCAAAAAATTTTACATGTAATTAGGAGATTAATAAATATATTTTAAGACATAAAAATGTAGGAACAAATAGGACTTTTTAATATGATGAGTAATACCTTTTTAAAAAGACAAAGGGCTAGGAAGACCAGGAAAGATGATAGAGATTATAGAAAGCAATATATTCCAGCTCTTCCACATTATTCAACCATATTGAGTCATATTAAAAAATCTAAGGTTAAAAAAATAATAAAGTGAGTAATATTTGCAGCCCAAGTCAGTAAATAGAAAGGGCTCTCTAAGGACTGGGGCACTTTTCTAGCCAGAAGTTATGTCAAGACTGAGCAGTGGATGTAGCTGTCTGTTTGGGCAAGAAGTACTCACTGTTCCAAGAGAGATGGACCTGAGGCCAGAGGCTGTGCAGGCAAGAAGAATAAGAGCCAGCTGTCAACTCTGTCATTTTTATACAAAAGCTGGGTGGCAGATGGAGTGTAGACTGAGGAGAAGAACTATCTCTCAGTGTAGCAGACCTAACACCTTATACTGGGACATGGAACAATAGTGGACCTAAGATTATATACTGGGCAAGAAGCAACGGTGTAAGTGAGCTGCAATAATATAGCTCTGATCCCAGAGTAGGGTCTTAGATTCAGTGCCCAGCCTAGTCTGAGGCCTGCCATTGAGAAGTGCAGGGCCTCAGTCCTTCTACACTTCTGTCACCATCAACCTTGAGAGCCTGTTATCGAGCTAATAGGAACTAGAACCAGCAACAGTCTAATGGATCTCCAATCAGAGTATTTATTTAAAATACTCATCAGTTGGGGTGGCTAAGTGCTACAGTGAGTAAGAGCGTGGGCCCCAGAGTCGGGAAGACCCGGGATAGGTTTCAGCCTCAGAAAATTAGCACCCACACATAAATAAATAACTAGCCATGTAACCCTGAGCAAGTTACTTAACCCCATTTGCTTAAATAAAATAAAATAAAATAAAATAAAATAAAATACTCATCAGTTTCTTTTAAGTTGTCCATGTTGTTTACATTTAATTGGGGAAATCAATTTCTTATAATTTCCTTCATCTCCTTTTCATTACTAGTGAATATTTTTTTTTTTTTTTTTGCTTTTTGGAGGGCAATTGGGGTTAAGTGATTTGCCTAAGGTCACATGGCTAGTTTTTTGTGCTAAGTGTCTGGGGCCAAATTTGAACTCAGGTCCTCCTGAATCCAGGGCTGGTGCTCTATTCACTGCACCACCTAGCCGCCCCTATTAGTGAATCATCTTATTTCATTTTTTTTCATATTGACAGTTTTATCACCCAGACCCAAAGTAGGATCAGGACTTGCAAAGTTCAGATCAGGAGGGTAGAGAAAAAGACTTTGACCTCCTAGATAATATCCCTCTGGGTACACTCAAGGCTTCCATGGACAAGATCTTGACTCAAAAGAAATGAAAGTAAAGCTCTTGGGGCAACTGACACTCAGAAATGAGCCCAGAGAGGAGACTGTATGGTGAATGGGGAAAAAAATGTTTTTGGGAAGAGGAAGGTGCAAAATTACACACTCAGAAGTCTAATTCTAGACCAATTCTTATGAACAGAGCAATTCCTGCAATTAATAATAAATTTCTAAAATTTAGAATTTATAGAAAGAATTTAGAATATATAGAAAGGGAATAAAATTTATATGGGAAGAAAGTAATTATATCTTTTTAAAGAAAAAGATGCAGAAAACAAAACTAAGGCTAAAAAAGTTGAAGGGTAGGAGAAAGGGGAGGTTTTTAACTGCTTAACTGAAATGAATCAAATAGAAGAATTAGATCATTAATAAAATGAGAAAGAAAAAATCAATAAATTGAGCAAAACTCCTAACTAGGAAAAGAAATTCCGAACAGAAATTGAGTAGAGAGAGGGTTGAGGGGAAGGGAAGTAGAGTCTTTGGGAAGAGGGTTGTCTTAAGGTAGATAAATAATTGTAGGGACAAAGTATTATCTTAAAAGAGAAAGAACTAAAAGAAATCTTAATTCAGATAAAAAGCAATATGAAAGAAATAAATGGAGGAAAGTATAAACTTAATTCTTATTAATTTAAATAAATTGAATTGAACAATCCAATAAAATGAGGGACATATTGGATAAGAAAACAAAACCCCACAACCTGTTGTTTACAAGAAACATGTCAAAAAATTAAAGATAGACACAGAATAAAAATAAGAGGCTGGAAATTTTGTTTTCTTACTATGCATCGGGCAAATCAAAAAAGCACAAGTTGCAATCATGCTATCAGGGAAACAAAAAAGAAATTCACAATATAGAGAAAGAAGGAAATTATATTATGTTAAATGTAACCAAGGACAATAAATCAATATCAATATTAAACTTATGCTCCAATTGCCATAAGAATTAAATTCTTTATTATTTATTTAGTTAGTTAGTTTTAGTTTTCAATATTAATTTGGACACGATTTTGAATTACAAATTTTCTCCAGGTCTTTCCCCTACCCCCCACTTCAAAACAGCAAGCCTACTGAATAACCCTTCCCCCAATCTGCTCTCTCTTATATCCTCCCCCATTCCCCCTCTAACTTTCTAGTAGGGCAAGACAGATTTCTATACACCAGTGCCTGTATATCTTATTTCCCAGTTGCATGTAAAGAAAAAAAAAATTTTTAACATTTGTTTTTAAAACTTTGATTTCCAGATTCTTTCCCTTCTTCCCCCCTCACCCACCCCCAGTGGGAAGAAAAGCAATTCAATATAGGTTGTACATATGTAGTTATACAAAACATTTCCATAGTAGACATATTGTGAAAGACTTAACTATATTTTGCTCCATCCTATCCCACCCTGTATTTATTCTATTTTCTACTTTGACCCTGTCATTTTCCAAAAGTGTGTGCTTCTAACTACCCTCTCCCCCAATCTGCCCTCCCTTCTATCATCTTGTCTCTTATCACCTTCCCCCCTACTTCCTGTA
Source organism: Gymnobelideus leadbeateri (assembly GCA_011680675.1). Taxonomy (NCBI): domain Eukaryota; kingdom Metazoa; phylum Chordata; class Mammalia; order Diprotodontia; family Petauridae; genus Gymnobelideus; species Gymnobelideus leadbeateri. The sequence continues at coordinate 341,314 of WOXC01001002.1, forward strand.
GGGTAAGATACCCAGCTGAATGTGTCTGTTATTCCCCTTATGCCAAATTCAATGAGAGTAATGTTGACCCATTCCCTTTCATCTTCCTGTTCTTCCCCTCCATTGTAACAGTTTTCTCTTACCCATTCTATCTCTCCCTTTCTCCTTCTCTCTTTATATTCCTCTCTCACCTCTTAATTTTATTTTTTAGCAATCATCCCTTCATATTCAACTCATCCTGTACCCTCTGTCTATGAATACATGTACACATATATAAAAACACTCACATATGTATTTATACACACATATACCCTCCTATATAAATATATATATATATATGCATACATACATACATATTCCTTTCAACTATCTTCATACTGAGAAAAGTCTCATGAGTTACAATTATCATTTTTCCATGTAGGAATGTATATAATTCAACTTTGATAAGTTCCTTATGATTTCTTTTTCCTGTTTGCCTTCTCATGCTTCTCTTGCTTCTTGTACTTGAAAGTCAAATTTTCTGTTTAGCTCTGGTTCTTTCATCAACAATACTTGAAAGTCCTCTATTTCATTGAATGACCATATTTTCCCCTGAAGCATTATACTCAGTTTTGCTCAGTAGGTGGTTCTTTGTTTTAATCCTAGCTCCTTTGACCTCTGGAATATCATATTCCAAGCCCTTCAACCCCTTCATGTAGAAGCTGCTTCATCTCGTGTTATCCTAATTGTGTTTCCACAATACTCAAATTATTTCTTCCTGACAGCTTGTAATATTTTCTCCTTGACCTGGGAGCTCTGGAATCTGGCTATGATATTCCTAGGAGTTTTCTTTTTGGGATATTTTTCAAGAGGAAATTGGTGAAATCTTTCCATTTCTATTTTGCCTTGTGGTCCTAGAATATCAAGATAATTTTACTTGAGAATTTCTTGGAAGATGATGTGTAGGCTCTTTTTTTGATCATGGTTTTCAGGTAGTCCCATATTTTTTAAATTTTCTCTCCTAGATCTATTTTTCAGGTCAGTGGTTTTTCCAATGAGATATTTCACATTGCCTTCTATTTTTTCATTTGTTTGGATATGTTTTATAGTATCTTGATTTCTCATAAAGTCATTAGCTTCCATTTGCTCCAATCTAATTTTGAAGGAATTATTCTCTTCAGTGAGTTTTTGAAATTCCGTTTCCATCTGGCAAATTCAAAATTTTAAGGCATTCTTCTCCTCATTGGCTTTTTGGGCCTCTTTTGCCATTTGAGTTAGTCTATTTTTTAAGGTGTTATTTTCTTCAGAATTTTTTGGGTCTCCTTTAGCAGGCTCTTGACTCTCTTTTCATGATTTTCTTGCATCATTCTCATTTCTCTTTCCAATTTTTCCTCCACTTCTCTTACTTGATTTTCAAAATCCTTCTTCAGCTCCTCCATGGCCTGTCACCAGTTCATATTTTTCTTGAAAGTTTTTGATGCAGGAGTTTTGACTTTGTCGTCTTCTTCTCGGTCCATGTTTTGATCTTTTTTGTCCCCGAAAAAGGATTCTATGGTCTGATTGTGCTTCCTCTGCTTTCTCATCTTGCTAGCCAATTACTTGACTTTTGAGTTCTTTGCCACAATAGAACTCTGCTTCCAGATTGGAGAGAGCTGTGTCCCAAATTGTTGGGGCTTTCACACATATTATTAGAGGTCTGAGGATGGGGCCTTCTTTACCACAACCTCTGGCACACTGGCATTTTTCACCTCAGGACACCACCCAAGACAGTGACCCAGATCCAAACAAGGCAAAGCAAGATCAATTACCCTCTGAATGGTCACTTGGTCCCCCTACACTTTGCAGACCAGGAGCTCGGGAGGCAGCCATGAAGCAGCAGCTGCAGCAGAGTACCTCTGCCATTTTTCTCCCTTGGTGCAGAGGCCAGACCATGCTCTTCCATCACCTAGTTCCAACAGAGTCCCCCACTGACCTTTTGCTTTCTCTGGCATTTATGGGTTGAGAAGTCTGGAAACCACCACAGATGCTAGTGATTAACTTTCCTGGAGTCTGCTCCAGCAGATCTGGACTGCTGGTCAGGGCCACCCTGGGTCCAGGCCCACATGGTTCACATGGGATTGCTCTGCGCTCCCAGCTTGGTGCAATAGACCCTTTCTGTTTGCCTGTCGGGCTACCTTCAGTAGGATATTTGTTTCCCTCTGTCACCTTGTGGGTTCTGTAGCTCTAACATTTGTTTAGAGTCATATTTTACAGGTATTGAAGGTGGTTGATGCAGGAACTTACAAAACTTCCTGCTTCTACTCTGCCATCGTGGCTCTGCCCCCCAAGAATTAAATTCTTAAGGGAAAAATTAACTGAGTTGCCAGAAGATATAAATCAGTTGCTTAGTTGTTGTCCTTAATGTTCAGAGGACCAAAATTACATCACTATATATTGTGTGACTGACTGTGATGGATCAGACCAATACAACCTCAAAAGGCTCTATCAGGTTGGACACAAAGAACCCATATGAATATTTTCCAGGGAAATGTCTCTAAATTTGCACATCTCATGTTTCTTTTGAGCTACTGTAATTCTGTTTTGCTTTGAGTACAGCACCTTCTTTGATATGGGCATGCCATATTAGCTGGTCTTGTGTTAGTGTCTCCCATGTCTCACAATCAATTCCAAAGTTCTTCAGAGACACCTTGAAAGTGTCCTTGTGAGAGAATTCTGAGAAGATGGTGGAGTAGGTCAGAAAATTTTAAACTCTCAATATTTTCCTCCACAAAAGAAATAAAATAGCACCTCAGAGCAAACATAGAGCTGTAAAAATAAATCAGAATAGGGGCAAAAGAAGGTTACTCATGGGACAATCTGAGAATATCTGAAGAAAATCCCAAGAAAAGGTTTTGTTCCTGTAAATAGTAAACATCTTCAGGCTAGGGACTGCTTAAACAATAACAGTAAGCCCTGGGGTTAGCTGGGTTGGGAGACTGTCTAGTCTGACAGTATGGGGAGTTGGGTGGCTGACCTGGGGAAGATGGGGAACCTCTGTTGACAAGAAACACCAGACCCAGAAGTGCTGCAGAGATATGAAGGGCAAGAAGGAAGCAGCTCACACCCAATGAGTGCAGAAGCAGTAGGTTGGGAAGTTGCTGGCTGTGGGCACTTATAGGAAGCTGGAGGTCTTGGTGTGAGTTCAAGGTCAGAGGGGAGAACTGATGAGGATCTGAGGCTAGAGTCAACATCATCCATACCACAGGACTAGAGGTGATTATAAAAACTAAACTATTTTTAAAATTCACAGGCAAAGAAGAAAGAATCTGAGAGAGAGAGAGAGAGAGAGAGAGAGAGAGAGAGAGAGAGAGAGAGAGAGAGAGAGAGAGAGAGGAGAGAGTTGCTATGGGAATAGAAAAGACTGGAGTTTATCTTCCCAGGAGGATAATGAAGCAAAGGAATCTTCTTCTATCCCAAAGAGTAATGTCAAATGGTTGCCTACCCAAAAAGAATTCATGGAAGAACTTAAAAAAAAAAACACTTTAAAAATAAAATGAGAGATATTGAGGGAAAACTAAAAAGAAAAATAAGAATAATTCAAGAAAAGCAAGAAGATTATGAGAAGAAAGTCAACCAATTAGAAAAGGAGATCTAGAATCTTAAGGAAGAAAATGACTCCTTGAAAATCAGAATTGGGCAAGGGGAAGTCTGCAAAATTATAAGAGATCAAGAAATATATATATATATAAAGAATGAAAAAATAGAAGAGAATGTGAAACATCTCTTAAGAAAAACAACAGATCTGGAGAACAGATCAAGAAGAGAAAACATAAGAATAATCAGACTACCTGAAAGCTATGATCAAAAGCATAATATTGATAAGAAAATACAAGGAATAACTGAAAATTGTCCTGAAGCATTAGAACAAGAAGGGAAAGTAGAAATAGAAAAAAAAATTCCCCAATCACCACTTGGAGATGCTATAAGGAAACTCCATAGGAATATTATAGGCAAATTCAAAAACCCCCAACTCAAGGACAAAATATTATCAGCAACAAAAAAATTTTAAAAAATACATATGACTGTACCACAATTAGAATCACCTAAGACCTAGCAGTGATGACACTAAAAGATCAAAAGTCTTGGAACACTATATATGGAAGAGCAAAAGAACTAGGTTTCTGGCTGAAAACATTATACCTAGGAAAACTAAACATAATTCTGAATGAAAAAAAATGGACATTTAATGAATTGTAAGACTTTCAGGACTTCAAAAGAAAAAAAAAAACACAACCCTGAACTTTATAGAAGATTTGACATACAAGAACCAAGAGAAATATAAGGTACATACCAATGACAAATTGCAAGGAATTCAATAAGGATAACCTTTTATGTACATAAAAGGTAAAACTTGAGTCTAAGATTATTAGTAATTAGCTGTCTTATAAGAAAGATTGGGTTAGATCTGACTATGATATGACTTCAAAAAGTAAACTGTTTAAGAACAGCTAAAAGAGTCATTATATTATACAAATGAGGTGTGAAAGGAAGAACTGATCCAGAGGAATTAGATGGGGGGGGGGGAGGCTGTTAGTTCTGGAAACCTACTTTCATTGGGATTGCGTTCAAGAGGGAAAAATACATATACATCTAGAAGACTATAAAAGTTTTCTAAATTTAGAAAGAAATAAAACTCTAAGGGATCAGGGAGGGGTGAGAGGATAATGGAAGCAAAGAAATGATGGACAGCTTTCAACATAACATGCAATATTTAATATATAGATTTTCTTGAAATGTAGTTATTGTTATATAATCCAAATCATCTCCTACATTCTGCTATGCACATCACATGTTTTTTCTTATTTTATATTTGTTTAAAATATGTTTCATTTTCTTTTCTTATTATATATTTGTTTTAGTATTTATCTAAAATTGAAAAAGATTTAATAAGTTACCTTGCATTGCTTCTTTTGACCTCTGTGTGAGTACTTGCCTTGTGTAAGTTCTCCATGAAATAGTCTTTTAGGCAAATGTACTTTTGTCATTCAAAATGTACTTTTGCCATCCCATCAGATTTGCACTCTCTACAGTAGAGTTTGAATGCCTGGCAATTCATCTTGAGAAAGGACTTCAGTGTCTGGCACCTCATCTTGCCAGCTGATCTTCTGAATCTTCCTAAGACAATTCAAAAGGAAGTGATTCAGTTTCCTGGAATGTTTCTGGTAAACTGCCCAGGCTTCACGGGCATATAACAATGAGGTCAGCACAATGGTTCAGTAGACTTCAGTTTGGAAGGCAGTCTAATACCTCTTCTCTCCCACACTTTCCTTCGGAGCTTCCTTAGCACTGAGCTAGCTCTGGCAATGCATACATCAACCTCATCATCTATGTGTACATCCCTGAAAAGTATACTGCTATAATGGAAATGCAAATTTAAAGATCTTCCCTGCCCCTAGCTTAAGTGCACCTGGAGCCTGTGATGGGAGGCTTCTTTTTTCAGAAAAGCCCACACCTTGATACTTTGTGATTGGGCAGTGGGTCCAGAAGGTTGTTACATTCTCTGAGCCAAGAGAAGGCTATATAAGCCCTGAGGAGAGGCTTTGCTATGGGGCTCACTTTGAGAAGTGTTGTGTGATCTGACCAGATGAGACTCTGGGAAGCCATTGTTGAGAGCCCCCCCCCCCCCCCGCCCCCGGCTTTGAAAAC